>CM035223.1:6502599-6518431 GCA_020233015.1 Callinectes sapidus
GATCCATTGTAGCTCCTTGATTATGAGATAGCTCTCTTAAATATCCTTCGAACACTAGCCACCCCAATAAAAAAGTGCAAAAACATTTGGTCTTATAAGCTTAAACAAACCCAGTAGATGTAAAACTCATACTTAGACACGTATTCTTAAACACTGGTCTTTCATCGAGGATATTTTCAAAGTCGAGACGGTGGAGAATGCGGTCCGCACAGACAAGTGAAAAATAAACCAAAGTAGAATTCTATATACAAGAACGTGGCGCCCTCCATCACGCCTCCTCTCCAGGGCGGGGCGCGGCCGTGAGCGATCCTGGCCATTTGTATGCTGGCGGCGACTATTACTTTGTGTTCTAATAGGGCGCCCTCCGATCAGGTAATTACTAGTGGATTATTTGCTGTCACCTCTAGTCATTGTACTTTAAGATGACAAGCGTAAAGAGTTTAGGAGAATGCCAGGAAATGTGATTACGAAAAGAAGGTTACACTTTAATAGAATGTGTAATGTTTTGTTGTGTGTGTGTGTGTGTGTGTGTGTGTGTGTGTGTGTGTGTGTGTGTGTGTGTGTGTTTAATAGGCAGAAAAGAGGACTGAGAAAAGTTAACCTGGTAAACATGTATCTAACAGTAAAAGTTGCTATCTTTTTCTTATAAGTTCCTAATTTCATAAAAGCAGAAGAGAAAAATGGAGTTTTAAGATAAAGAGAGAAGCTTTATGACTGTAGATAACATCATAATTTGAAATCATCTAGAAACATCGAATATGGATAATCATCAGCATATCTAACAACAAGATATATATTTATTATTTTTACCTTCCTGGCATCCTTAACTGAAATAACTCTCATGACAGCTTTTACTACTCTTGCTTAGTAAGCCTTTTTAACATTGAAAGCTAGAAGGTGAAAGCTCTATTTCTTTCTCACATTGCTTGCTTGTGTTTTCTTGCCAGGCGCAGTGGAACGGCCAACGCCTTGGGTAAGGTCAGGCGGGAGTCTTAAACAGCATTCTAGCTACGTTAAGTGTGGGTTCAGCAAAAAGTCAAACATCTGGCGGAAAAGATTGAGAGAGACAGTCAGCTCAGCGCAAGACACAAACTCTAAACATAGCCTGTGACCCGTGACCTCGTGATCTGACCCGCCTGGGAAGCTTGTATATAGTGCGGGGACTGAGGGAATGTTGGTAGGGCTGAGCACAAACGACGCTATGGTATGATAAGGAGGAGGGAAAGAGAGGTGAAGTGAAATAAAACTGCTTATTGTTTTGGTGCAGTGGAGAAGAGAGAGAAGGGAAATATATTAAAGTGTTTTATTGAAATTAAATGGTATTGTATAATGTTTTTTTATTTACTTTTATGATTAGGGGCTTAAGGAGAGAGAGAGAGAGAGAGAGAGAGAGAGAGAGAGAGAGAGAGAGAGAGAGAGAGAGAGAGAGAGAGAGAGAGAGAGAGAGAGAGAGAAAGAAAGAGAGAGAGAGATGGGGGGGGGGGGGGCAAACACACAGACAGACAACAAGTTTTGAAATTGGGGTATCATCATTATGAATTTTGAATCTCTTATCACTCAAAAATCTCAGTGATGGCATATGGACCAGTATACCTAAAAGTTAATTTTGACTGCTTGTCAGGAAGAGCCTTAAAAGCATCATTAGCCTGAAAAGGGATTTGACTTGGCATACTGTTTTTGCAACATCTCAGTGTGAGAAACTTGAAGTTTACGTCTATCTGAATTATAAATAATCAACAATGATCCCAACTGAATCTGAGAATAGTCATCAACAAACAGCGACACAAGGCTCTAGTAACAGGTCGTACGGCAAACGCTTTTTCTCAAACCCATAGACAATATGATGAGGCGTTTTACCAGTAGTTGCATTAATGAAAATATTGATAAAAGCAGCCGCATGAGAGAGCCAATATTGTCCAGATTCTCTCATAACTAACCTCCATCTAACCATGGCTGATATACAGAAATGAATGATTAAGTAATACTATGCTTTTGGCAAATATTTTGAAGGACAGCATTCTTGAATTCAGTCACATTATCACTCAGCAGGAGTGGTGTAAGGACAAAAGAGATGCGATACAAAGGAATGTGCACGAAATGAAGGAGACTTGTTAGGCAAGGGAGTTAAAACAACGTACTAAATCACTAAAAAGAACTTTGCCTTTCGAAAAGGACAAATCAAATAAGGCGCCGTGTTAGTTGTTTTTTTTTTACACACACAGGATAGGGCCTCAAAAACATGGGTGGTAACATCAATAACCATTTTAGGCCAACAATATTTAGTACATGCCATAGGTAGGAGCTTGTCACGACTGAGGTAGCCAACCTGAGTGAGGAGCATCATGAATAAAGTAGAGGACAGTAGGAACTGATTACTCTGGAATAAATTGATTAACATTCTGGTCATAAACTTTTATTTTACGAGTGAGAAGTTTATTCTTGACATTTGATTCAGACAATGAAGGAGGTAATTTTAGCAGGTTAGTGTTATCACCAGATTCTAAGGGTAAATTGACTTTATATAAATTCCTCACGCCGAGCTGCGCTAAGTCTTGAGGGGAAAAATATTATCTGCGTAACGGCAGCAATAGCAACAACATCACGCGAAAGAGCATCGACTACAAGGTAAATGCTTAATGTCTGCATTAAATTTATCAAAAGTCAGAGACTATCTAGTCACGTGTCCTGTAAGATTTTCCTTTGAACTGCTGATTTACCTGTGTACACAGTTAAAGGTTAATTATAGATAATGTCACGAAAGTGCTTAAGTGACCATACTGTTGCGAATCTCAAGATGAGTTGGTGAATAACGTGACTCTGCTTCATTAACGACACGACTGGCAAGGACATTGACATGATGATGATTTTGTTTTCATCACTAAACTTCTTAATAGTAGTGTGTTGGTACAAAAGCTTAATGGGAGAAACTATGGTAAGAATGTGCACCTAGTTGCTTAATGTACCCTCAAAATCACATTTTATCTTATATCTCCTGATTTCCCGTTCTCTACACAAACCTCCAAAAATCATTTTTTTTCCGTTCAGAACACATTAATTATTCTTACAACACAACTTTTATCTACGAACAGAGACATACACTGATTATGTTTTTTTTTTTTTTTTTTTTTTTCTTAACACTACCTGTGGCACAAACAGAAGACATGCACGCACCATACAGTATTTGTATTTCTATATATTTGTGTAAGAGCATTGGCGTCTTTGGCCACTGTAAAGTACTATGTAGATTTTTTAATAAATAAATTAATAAAGGAGAAGTGTAGACAAATTCTCTTATTTCCTTGTACCTTAAGAGAAGACCGCATCGCTCATATGGAAATATGGGTTTCGGTAAGATAAAAGGAAAGGCTACAGTCAATCCAGTAAGGCCTTTAACAGACATAACATAGTGGAAGGCACTAGCCTCCGTTTGTGGCTACTGGATCATCTCCAGGGAGGAACACACCAGAGGGCGGCCAGTTTTAGCAGAGCCCCTGCTAAAAGAAAGGTAAGAATAAAAGTGCTGGCGGTGGTAGTAGTAGTACTAGTAGTAGTAGCAGAAGTAGCAGTAAAAGCAGCAATAGTGGTAGGTGTACCAGTAGTAATAGGAATAAATACTGTGATAGGAAAATTATGAATAGCACCACTATGTAAAACCAAAACTGAAAAGAAGGTGATTAAAAAAATAGGGACTATCCGGAGGAAAGAACAAAGATGCCTCCGTGGTACAGTGGAGCCGCTTGCACTTCGAAGGCCTTTGGTTCGAATCCTGGTTACGGTCTGAGTGGAGATTGGGCATCCACTCGGGTAAACGGTTCTCAAGTGGGAGGGTTTTCAGATAAGAGGTCTCCATGAGGTGGTCTCCTTTAGCCCATAAATTCAAATATAAAGCCGAGATGATTTAATAAGAAAAAGACAAACCTTCAAAAATTATTCGGGCAAGGTTCGGATATAGTGCAGATGTTAGATCCTATCACACTCGAAAGCAGCTAATGCCCATTTGCAAGAATCAAGGATGGTTCACAACGGTATTTTTTTTTTCCCCGACCATGAACACCTCCATGGTGCAGTATGCAAGAACTGCTCCACCGTGGAGAAGGCAGGCAGGTTTGCCAACATTTTCAGGGCAGGGAGCAGGCTTGGTACGGCGGAGTCTCTAAACATCACTATCAAGATTTCCACGAAATCTCGTTTGAGATGGCATCACCTCCTGCTAAGGTAAGGTTTACTTTTCTTTTCTTTATTCATATTTAGCAATAGTGGTACTCACTGCACGTAAACTAGAATACATATATTGTACATATTGAATAATGTCTCAGATATCCAAAGTGTTTAACATTCAGAGGCTTATAGAAAATAAGTGGGCTACGCAGCTTTTATATATATATATATATATATATATATATATATATATATATATTATATATAGATATATATAATCTCTATTATATATATATATATATATATATGATATATATATAGATATATATATATATATATAATATATATATATATATATATATATATATTGTATGCATAAGGCTATTTTTCAACACTTTCTTTCATAACAAGACAACTTTATTTTTTTTAGTCTTAGCTTACAGCTTATTACAAGAAAAGAATCACATTTTCCAAATTGTTTTAATGTGCTATCTGAACCATAAAATCGTAAACTGGAGCTCAAGTTTACCCTTTTATGATTCAGATGAACTCATTATCAAAAGGTGATTGGATTTCTGGGTTATTCTCATGAGCTCTCTTCCAGGTGCATACCGGTAAATTTCCTCTTTTGATGTGCTGAAAGGTATGCATGGTGGAATCTTGCATGGTGGAAAATTTGAGAAATCAATGGAGACACCTGGTCGAAACTCAAGGATTGAGACACAGATTTTCTTCAACTGAATTTCTCTTGCTTCATTCACTTGCTTCATCCGAGGACCACATTCATAGAGGCGATAGGTGAACTCTTGATCGCCAGTCATCACAAGCTCATTAAGCTTCCAGGAGTTATTCAGTGCAGCAAAGATCGGCATGAACTTTGAATGCTGATTCAGAAACTTGATAGGAGGACCCCTCCTTTGCCTTTGAATCCAGAGGTACAGTCATGCAAGGCCAGAAGAACTGAAATATGCTCTAGTAAAAAATTCTTGAGTCAGCTAGTGAATGTTAGTTAATCAGCGTATCTTCCCTGTTAAATAGGAGGTCTAAAAAGATGTCAATGTCTTTTGCTCTGACCTACTGTTTTGATGTGCGGCATTGTGTTTTGAATATAATTGACGTAGTTGATTACGGTCACATCAATTTCTTCATGATTTCAACAGATCTCAGGTGGAAATGCTTTTGATTTTTTTCCTGCTTCACTTTAATTTCTGTAGGATTGCCAAATCTTTATGAAGATGTTGGATAAGTATCCCTTCCACCATATCTGGAGAGCTCCAGTGATCAAGTAGTAAATGGATGAATAACCTTTTCTGTCATCATTTACGAGGAAACCAAACCAATCTGCAGGTCAGCGAAAATTCAGACTTTTTCTATGAACCCCTCACCATAACCTATACGATCCCTCTGAGCAAATTTTGGTGAATTAAGTTGGTCAGCATTTGTGTCAGCACTCAATAGTGTTACTGCTTCGGCAGGTAGACCTTTGGAAATGAGCTCCAATATAGTCTTCGTTGTTTGTGGTTCATTCTTCATGTAGAATGTGGCGTTACCATATATGATGAAACCACTTTGGATAGGAGAGGGGAACTCTACATTTAGGACATCTTTGATTATTTAGTTCATTCCTTGTGCTTTATTGGTTTTGGCAATGTAACCATCAGTTGTAGCGATAGAATATGGAGTCAGAGACATCACGTCAGAAATGGAACTTTGTAACCTTAGTAGTTGTGATTTTACAAAGATCTGAAAGATAAATCCACTTGCCACTTTATATTGGATCACTTTCTGGTTTGATGTCACAAGCATCCTTACAGGTGTGGTGGAAGATATACTAGTATTCTTGAACGTTTTCTTGATTGATTGAAAAATAAAACTTTTTTTCTTTCTTTCTTTCTTTTTTTTTTTTTAGAGAGAGAAGTCGTTCAGTGATAAATTCCTATATTTCAGCTAGTACTTTTTTTCAGGGCATTCATTAAGTCATGGAGCACCTCTTCTGGTATAGCTGCTCCTGAAGACAATTTGTCAATAGCTGGTTAGTCTCCAGTTGAAATGGGTTGACGAAACTCTGAAAGGCTTTCATTATTCTAATGCGACTGCTCTGTAGATGTTTTGGGAAATGGAGCTTGCAAAACTTTCCTCCCGATGTGCTGGGTTTCTCTAACCACAGATCAGTTTCAAAACAAATTGCAAAACCTCAGATAGAATCACCTTATTTTGAATCCGTGAGTTAAAGAGCTGTAGGGGGCCATGGGATTTCTTCCGAGTTTTTTAATGCTTTAACAGTCCACTTCTGAAGGTCACGGCTGACCTCTTTGCACCAATTAGCTGAACGGACTGTAATCTTCATTGTTTCTTGGAATTTACTGAACAGTAATGTTTCTTTGTATGCATAGGGCGAGATTTCAACACTATCTTTCATAACATGACAACTTTAACATTTTTTAGTCTTAGGTCACAGCTTGTTATTAGATAAGCAACACATTCTCCAAATTGTTTTTGTGTCACCGATGAGATAGGTTAGAAATGGCTAACTCATTAGTACTCTAAATTAGAATATCCTTTCCACTTCAGCAACAATAACAACAGGAACAACAACAACAAAAACAAATAATAATGATAATAATAATAATAATAGTAATGATAATAACAATATATGTTTCACCGATGAGATAGGTTAGAAATGGCTAACTCATTAGTGCTCTAAATTAGAATATCCTTACCACTTCAGCAACAATAACAACAGGAACAACAACAACAACAACAACAACAACAACAACAACAACAAAATAATAATAATAATGATAATGATAATAATAATAATAACAATAGTAATAATAATTACAATAATAATAATGATAATAATAATGATAATAATGATACTACTACTAATAACAACAACAACAATAACAACAACATCAACATCAACAACAACAACAACAACAACAACAACAACAACAACAACAACAACAACAACAACAACAACAACAACAACAACAATAATAATAACAGCAACAATAATATAGTATTTACCTATTATATCGTGACTGATGTCCAGGCAGGGGACTCAGATAAAGTGTGAGAGGCCAAGTTTTGGAGGGATACCCATAGCCTCCAAACAAGTGACATCCTGATGGCACATATAATCTGACAAACAATCTTGAATATGTGCATCATGCAATGACCCTGGCCATTTTACATGGATGTCCAAAATTGATAATTGGCATCGAATGAAACTTGGGCATTAATGTGATTCATATACAGTTCTACATTCCAGCTGGGTTCCAGAACTGTTATTGTGGTCCCCGCCACTTGCCGCACGTTGGACGCTTCTTTACTGGCAACGGATGTTCTGGATACTTGACTTCTGACACTTCCCTGCTGCTTCTTTGTTGATGCAGTGCTGAGACCATCACCAGAACCATGACTGCTTGTATTGCCCACTGGGAGCACAGTTCTTTTGGTGCCGTAATTAGTATGTGTGTCCCATCAATAGCACCTCCGATGCTAAGGAAATTTGCAATGGCCAAGAAGTCCTATTTATTTCTGTCAGTTCCCTCTGCAGTGACAGGAAAGCGTCTAAATCTCTTGAGGACATTGACATCATCAAGCGCGTGTATGGTTTGTGTGATGGCTCTGATGATGCTGGATTGGTAGGGGCTGTTTCACACTAAACTCTTGGGGTGTTGTAATGGTTTATTTCAACCTGTTAAAGCAGTGGTTCTTAACCTTTTTTAGTGCCCGTACCCCTTGATATCTCATACAATTTTTTCGTACCCCCTGTCAAAAATTAATACTATTAAAAACTGCTGAAACTGAACTGCTGAACTTATAACAGGAGAAAGAGGAAGAAGAGGAGTGTTCTCTCTCTCTCTCTCTCTCTCTCTCTCACACACACACACACGGTAAATGTGAAAAAAATAAGACAATTGTAGAAGAAAACACTATATATATTTTAGTCCCATTGTAAATACAGCAATAAACTGGCTACCTGCCGCTAGCTAGCATATCTCGTACCCCCAACCTTAAGTTTTCGTAGCCCCTGGGGGTACAGGTACCCCAGGTTAAGAACCTATGTATCTTTAACAGTTAAAGATACATAGATCAGTTAAAATTGCCTTACAAATGGCTAGTAGATAACTCTAACATCAAATCATATTAGTCCTAACTCACAGCACTGAAGTGAATACTTTTACTTCACATAAAGCTAATAACATGATATAATACACATAATAATATAAACATCTCATATGGCATAGCACAGTTATAATTCAACCAGTATCAGTGATAGTAAGGGCTACATACATCATAACACTGCACTTACATTGTAATGCTCCAGGTTTAATGTGAAAAAATACGAATAATCTCCCTCCCAACACAGGCTGGCACAGGCAGCTCGCCTCTTGCTACCTTGACTGGGCCACTATAACATTAACCTGCGTTACCACTATTTCAGCCTTGTACAACTATTCGTGTATCATGAACACATCTTAAACACCATGTATTGAAGCAAGGTGAGCTAAACAAATACCTGTATCCTCTAAAATGTCCACAACCACCTCAACGTCAAGCACAGTCCAGAATGTCAACACTAAGTTGGGAGCGGCATCCCAGGATGCGTTGAAACAAACATAAAAGCAGCGGCATGCGCAAACTAGCATATACAGAAATTACGCCATTTAACAGATCTCCAAGATATAAAGTAACATATCCCTTAACTCATTCATGTTTTTAGTACACAAATACATACCATAATAAAATGCATAATATTTAACAATATACAGCATACACATATCAATCCAGGATTCCTATCATCCTATCGAGGATGATACAGGGGCCAAAGTCATCACTGCAACACTTGCATTTTTCCAGTGGTAAAATAAGGTAAGGTTAAGATAACTTTCATTTTTGGGATGAGTGGATTTGACCAACTGGCCTCACTACACAAGGATTCCCTCACAAGATTAGGAACAAATGAAATACCTTTCCGGTGTAATGTGTACTTCTTGATCAGCTCAGCATCATTAGCGCTTATTCAAATCATCCCTTCTACGGTGACAATTTCTTCTCGCTTGACGTGGTTGCTGCGCCTGCTGTGTTGTGGCACAGAAAAGTTGATTGCATATGTTCACCTCCGTCGTTCCTAGCACAGCTAAAGCAGAGTAGACATGGTTTTACCGCTAAGCACAACTTAAGGGCCATTAAAAATTCTAAGTACGTTTTCAGGCATGATTTGTTAAAGACAACGGCATAGGTATAAGATGTTTCGTGATATGGACCCCGAAACGTCATGAGCCTCTCAGAGGATAAACGATTGCCTCATCTATCGGATGGGCTCAATAGGCTGAGGGTAGAGTATAATGTGACTATAGAACTATTGTTGCAGTGTATGCTCCTACTGAGAGGTGCAAAACTGAAGAGAAAGATGCTCTACATAAAAATTGACTCTGTACTTGAACAGTGTTCTTGTGAAACACTCATAATCTTGGGCAGCTTAATGTTGTTACTGGCACTGAGAGAACAGGATACAATATACTGTATATGCGGCTCTAGTTCTAGGGTCGACAACAGCTCTTTCCTTCTAAATCTTGCAAGATCCAGAAGGTTGAGTATTGCAGGTGCCTGGAATAAAAGACTAGCGCTGCACCGCTGGGCTAGTTGGAATAGCAGTGCAGGGTGGATAGCAAAGATCGACCATTTCCTGGTTAGTACTAGTTGTAGGATCCTCCAGAACTGCAGGAATGAGTTCTTTGCAACTGGTCACAAATTTGTTGTTGCTAAAACCAAGGTTCATGTGAGGTACAGAAAGCCTCCTAGATGTGACCTAGATAAGTTTCACCTTGGAAAACTAAATGTTTTGACATGTGCATAGATATGATATATTTTCAAACATAAGAATATTGAGGTTGCCAAAAACTGCGTTGTGGAATGCCTAATGTCGTCACGAAGTGGCATCGCCTCAGTGGAGACTCTGGAGAGTATTGAGAAAATTTTGCTGGTCGCAGTTCCCAGACTTGCTGGGAACCGCGACCAGTACAAAATTCTTGTCATGTAAGACTAGAGCTCTCCTAAAAAGAGACAGGGGTAGGTATTTCAGTGATCTCACTGAGGATGTCAAATGTCATTTATGAATTTTGTGGGGCATACGCCGGGAGGTATGTTCCCTCTCCTACCCTACGGCGCCACCCGTGGCGGTCACGCCTCGCGAGTCTCCATGCAGGCTCGCTTCCCATACTGAGTGACTTCTAGCAGGAGACACAGACTTGCCGCAGCCAAGAGTTCTGTGGGCGTATCCTTGGCCTCCTCCAAGTCGGGTTATCCATTTCGGAAACAATCCTAGAAGCTGGATCGGCTTTCAGTTATCACACCACATGGCTCATATAGCCGTAGTTGGCCCTGTCGGACTATTCTAGTAATAGGACTCGAATCAGTCTCACGGAACAATCGCTGATTTGACACAAAGTCATATTAGCGGTATCCCATGATCCTGCGAAGGCATCTAGTACCAAAGACATCAATTCGCCTCTTCAGGTCGGTGTTCAGTGTCCATATCTCACAACCATAGAGTAAGACAGGGATCACCAGCTACTTGAGGATCCGAATCTTTGTCCGTCTGCACAGGTATCGACAACGCGAGTCCATAACGCCGTGGACCAGGCCAATGCACCGTGTGACTTCTTGGCTCGAAACACCACCGATATACACTACACTACCAAGGTATGTGAGGTTTTCCAAGATCTCAATGTCCTCACCACACACATGGACAGACTGTAACTGTTCTTGGTCTTGGTCCAAGAAACCTCAAGTCCTAAGGGCTTCACCTCCTCATACAGTGCCTCTAGAGCCATTATTAACACCTGCAGTGACATGGCGATGATTGCTGCATCATCAGCAAAAACAAGAATTTCACTGTTGCCGACAGATGCTCCACAATGACTTTATTCTACAACTCATGCATGTGTCAAAAAACGATGGAGCAAGCACGCAGCCCTGCCTTACCCGCATTCACAGGGAAGAAGCTGGACACGCCCCCTCGACACTTCATAGTACTCACGTTCCCGGAGTAAAGGCCAGTTAATAGACCAATAATCCTTGCAGGAATCCCACAGAGACGCAGAAGGTCCCAAAGTGTCTCTCGATGTACTGAGTCAAACCCCTTGAGATCAACGTAGGCTGCAAGCATTCCCTGTCGAAACTCACGTCGGCGTTCCACCAGTACGCGAAGCGCTAGGGTACGGTCAGTTGTTGACTTACCTGGTGTAAACCCTTACTGTTCAGGTCTCTGGTGCTTCAGCAGGTGAGTGCGGATCTGCATCAGTAACAAATGGGCAAGCATCTTGCCTGGTACACTTAACAGAGTTTTTCCACGGTAGTTGTTGCAGTCTTGACGGTCCCCTGTCCTCTTTCAGATAGGGACGACGAACCTTTTCTTCCAGTCGGAAGGTATGGTACCTGAATGCCATACATCAGTCAAGACAGCATGCATCCCACAGATCATGGCTTCACCCCTGGCTTTGTGGAGCTCCGTCCTGATGTTGCAGATGCCAGCTGCCTTTCCACCACTCAACTTTGCCACAGCCTCTTTGACATCGCCAATGGAGGGTGCATTTTCGTCAACGGGTGGATCACCATCCAGCATCTGCAATCCTGCAGTCTGGAGTTGTCCGCTTGGAGAAACCACCATAAACAGCTGCTCAAAGTACTCAGCCGAACGAGCCATCTGCCCATGTGCGTCCGATACGAGGCAACCGTCTGCTGTTCGGATAGCACTCATCTGAGAAGTAGACTTGGAGCGGAGTTTCTTCAGAGCTCGATAGGCAGGTCTGAGGTCTTTAGCATTTAAATGACACTTGACATCCTCAGCGAGACCCCTGATATACCTCTCCTTGTCTCTTCTCAGGAGAGATCTAGTCTTACGTGACAGAGCCCTGTACTGGTCATGGTTCCCAGTGTCTGGCAGCGCGATTCTCCTCAATACTTTCCAGTGTCTCCGCCGAGGCGAAGCCACTCCGTGACCTCGGGGACTCCCTAATTCACTCCTTGGCAGCTTCAAGAGTCTCACGTTTGAAGGTATCCCATAGTTCTTCAGGGTCGTCAAGGGTGTCGAGTGTTCCAAATAGATTGGAGACAGTCACCGCATACTCTTGGGCACATCTCAAGTCCTTCAGTTTCTCAAGATGAAACACAGTGTTGTCCCATCTTGGAGGCTTTCTGGACTTGACATGAAGCTTGAGTATAGCAACAACAAACCTGTGATCGGTCGCAAAGAACTCGGCACTCCGAAAAATTGAAATGCTAATGAACTCCTACCTTCTCCAAGTCAACATCTTAGTCAAGCACTATCCGAACCACAAATGGCTGCCTTGTACAAGATGCAGATGGCTTGTTAGGTTCAGTACTTTGACCTGCTGTTCGTGGTAGATCCTCCAACCGGACAGTTTCAAAATGCTGGGTTACACATGCTAAATGCTGATCAAAACTACAGCTTCCATTGATATCAAAGAGACTTAAAAATTTTAAGGGTGGAAAGGTAGCTTGTATCTGTTATGTCAATGCAAAGCTGCCCAAAACTGGGAGTGAAGCCATGATCCGTAGGTTGCTTACTGTCTTGACTGCTATATGGTACTCAGGGGGTTGCTCGTTCTTATCTGTAAAGGAAAGGGGACCGTTAGGACAGCAACAGCTATGGCGTTATAACTCTGCTCAGCAGACCAGGTAAGGTGCCTACACATTTGCTGTTGATTTAGAGCAGCAGCAAACTGCTGAAACACCACAGGCCTGAATAGTCTGTCTTGACGCTTCAACACGGTCAACAACTGAATGGGTCCTAGCATTATGAGTGCTGTGAAGTGCGAAGGAGGCGTCTCCATAATCTTTCTCTGTGAATACGGGAGTAAATCACGGATGTGTGCTTGCCCATCTCTTTTCAACACTTGTATAGATTGTGTACTAGGCAGAGTTGTAGGCCAAAGTCATTATGGGACATCTGTCGGCATTACTAAGATTACAGATCTCGTTTTTACCGCTGATGTAGTAATCTTTGTTGTTATAGGTTCTGGCAGTGGCTCTAGAGGCGATGAAGCCTTTGGGATTTGTAGCTAAGACCAAGGTTTAGGTGTCTGGAGGCTTACTGGATGAAACAGTACATTCTGTCCATGAGTGTGGCGAAGACACACAACTTTGGTAGTGTAGTGCGTAATAACGGTGGGTCGAGACAAAAGTCATAACACAGATTAGCTCATGCATGGCATTATAGACTTGCTGAACACGAGTATTCGGCGTTTTCGGTGCCTCTGCAGAGGGAGAAGATCCAGATCATCAAGTTTGATCTTCAAATTGTTCATTATCCTTGTCTATTGTTAACAGCTCAGATTTTGAGATCATAGTACTACGATTCTTCCGTAAGGAGTGTTAAAAGAAGTCCCGAAGTTATATTAAACCCATATTTGGCGATAGTCAGACAACATTTGGATTATGCTGTGCAGTTCTGGTACTCACATTATTCAGAAGATACAGATCTACTTGACTCAGGACAAAGGAGAATGTTAAAAAATATACAAGGGATGAGAAATATTCTCTATGAAGCTTGGCTAAAGACTGAAGTTGCCTTTCCTAGAGACTTAGATTAAGACAGAATCTGACAGAAGTGTTAAAGGTTATAGGGCTTATAACAAAGGGGGCATTGATATTTTTTATGTTTATTTTTAGAATCAATAAACATAATAGAACCAGAAATAACGGGTTCAGGCACGAGTGATTTAGGTTAGGTTAGGTTCTCTAGTAGGATAGTTGATGAGTGGAACCGAAGATTGAGCAAGTTTATGAATGGCATTATCTTATGTTCTTACGTTAGCAATAGTAAATACAACAGTAATAGATACTGTCCCTCCCAGTGGAAGCCTCAGTTCCGCAGGGCTCCGTGCTGGGGCCAGTGCTGTGGAATGTATATGTGGACGACCTTCTCCAGCAGCTGCCAGCAGTCTCTGCCTATACAGACGATTGTACCCTCTCCTTCACCTACCCTCGACAGGACAGTGGGCGTGCGGCTGATGAGGTAAATCATCAGCTAAGGGTGATACAGGAGTGGGGTGAACGCTGGCAGGTGACTTTCGCCCCAGAGAAGACCCAGGCAATGGTGGTCTCTCGATCCCCCACTGCCGGGCCAGCAGTGGAAGGAAGGATACGCTTTGGTGGCGTTCCTCTACTACTCCAGGAAGCTGTCAAGATTCTTGGAGTGGAAGTGGATCGAGGGCTACGGTTTGATGGCCACATCAAACACATTGCCCAAAAGGCCTCCCACAGGGTCTCAGCCTTGAGAAGGACAGCCGGCTTCCTTGACAGGACGGGTAGGCTATTACTCTATAAGGCCCAGATAAGGCCTTACTTAGAGTACGCCGCACTCTCCTGGATGTCGTGTGCTGCCTCCCATATCAAGAAACTTGACTGCATTCAGCGACGCGCCCTGCGATTGGTGGACGCTGCTGACCCCCCGACACAGCCTGAACATGAGAGTCAACTAGATTCGCTGGAACACCGCAGGGACGTTGCAGGACTTGTTGTGTTCCACAAAGCAATGGTGCACGAAATACCACACTTGGCTGGGCTACGTCAGCCTCCAAGAGTCACTACGCAGAGCACGAGAACGGTGCTCAATAGTGGTGATGCAGTGGAGGTGCCGCGATCCCATGCCAGCCAGCACCAACGAACATTTGTGGGGCGAGTGTCTCGGATGTGGAACATCTTCACTGCTGCCACTCCACACATCCGGGAAATGAACACCCAGAGTGCTAAACTCGCGGCCCACAAGTGGAGAGGGGCTCAGCCCACCCCTCTGAACCTATTTGTATGTTAAAGACTGGCAAGCGGGCAGTGACAATACAGTGGTGGCATGTATATAATTGTAGAATTAAGACATTAGAAATTATAAGTGTAAATATGTACCTAGATATAAGGGTTTTTATTTGTATATATATAAGTGTAAATGAAAATATTATTTAAGAATTGTTGCACTTGAAATAGGTGGCACACGGCAGTGTACCTTTGGGCAAAGTATGCAAGTGTAAATGTTTAAAAAAAAAAAAAAAAAAAAAAAAAAAAAAAAAAAAAAAAAAAAAAAAAAAAATCAATAATATAAAAAAGTAATAATTAATGCAACAATAATGAATACAACAATATGTGATGAAAAGAATACAACAATGAATTCAACAGCATTAATATTAAGTACAAAGATGATAAATACAATTATAATGAATACAATAATAATGAATAGATCAACGGTGATAAGAAGAAAAAATGCTAATAGATATAATGATAATAATAATAATAAAAATGATAATAGTAATAATAATGGTAATGATAATAACAATAACAATAATAATGATAATAATAATAATAATAATAATAATAATAATAATAATAATAATAATAATAATAATAATAACAATAATAATAATAATAAATCAAGTATGCAAATGTAAATGTTTAAATAAAAAAAATAAAAATAAATCAATAATAAAAAAGTAATGAATGTAACAATAATGAATACAACAATATGTGATGAAAAGAATACAACAATGAATTCAACAGCATTAATATTAAGTACAAAGATAATAAATACAATTATAATGAATACAATAATAATGAATAGATCAACGGTGATAAGAAGAAAAAGTGCTAA
>CM035223.1:6518531-6532986 GCA_020233015.1 Callinectes sapidus
CCAATACCCCCATTGTTGATGACGATATTACATCAATGATTAGCCAGCTTCCGGGCAACGGGCTAGTACTGGCCGACTTTAACGCCAATCATCAGCAATGGAGAAGTGAGAGGTCAAGTGTACGTGGGGAGCAGATAGTTGACATTATGTTGCAGACAAACCTCTGTCTTCTAAACGATGAAACTGCCACTCGTGTAAATGATCGGACTGGTAACGCGTCTGCCACTGATCTGTCAATGTTATCGCCAGGTATACTCCCTGACTTCTCCTGGGAAGTCATCGACGACTCCCACGGAAGTGACCATCTACCCATCTGTATCTCTTACTCACGCAACATCCCGCCCACATCCCGCACTCTCAAGTTCAGCTTTAAGAGAGCAGATTGGGCAACCTTCCGTGCGATTGCCGACGTGGATATATCTGGCGAGGACATTGACACGATGGTCAGCAATGCAACACGATCCATATTACACGCCGCCGAGACTTGTATTCCGAAAACTTATACAGTTCACACTAAGCATGGAGGTTCATGGTGGACACTTCGTGAGCGTAATAGGCGATACAGGCATTTCAGCCAGCAGCCCAGTCAAGCAAACTTCATAACCTATAATAAGGCAAGGGCTCATGCAAGGAAAGTCATCCGTAATGCAAAAACTGACTCGTTCAGGCAATTCATATGAACAGTGAATCGCACCACACCCATTTCAAAAGTGTGGCAGATAATAAACATATTTAAAAATAAAAAACCTTATGTAATGTAATAGATGAAAACAAAGAAATAGCCAATACAATAGCCCAATATTTTCAGCAGTTCCGCCTACTATACCCCTGTCTTCCTCCCCCGCAAGGAGAAGGCAGAACTCTCAGTCCCAAACTTTGACACGGGAGGCGTAAACTCGAACAACAACACAGAATTTACGTTGGATGAACTCCTTCTTGCCCTGAAATACTGCAAAGGCTCCAGTTCAGGTCCAGATAATATTTCATATATTATGTTACAACATCTAGGCCACCATTAAATTATTATTGCTCTATAAAAAAAATATGGACCACCCACACGCTTCCTAAGTCTTGGGGCTTTGCTCATACCATCCCAATCCCCCAAAAGACTGGACGCCTTACGGACCCCAGTGCGTTTCGCCCTATTGTGCTCACGAGCTGTCTATGTAAGGTCATGGAGCGTATGGTAAAGCGAAGGCTGCTTTTTGTTTTAGAAGCGAAGGGTTTGTTAGGTGATGAACAGTCGGGGTTTCGGAAGTACCGAAGCACGATGGATCATTGACACACCTGGAGCATTGTATTTCAGAGGCATTTGCCAAAAAGGAATTCATGATAGAGGTGTTCCTAGACATCCACAAAGCCTTCGACATGACATGGCGTCACGGTATCCTTATGAAACTCTACGCTCATGGCTTCAGAGGTAACTTGCCCATTTTTGTTCATAATTTCCTACAGGAAAGAACATTCTCTGTCAAGCTTCCTGGTAACGTAATCTCGGACGTTTTCGTCCAGGAGAACGGGGTGCCGCAAGGTAGTGTTCTTAGTCCTATATTGTTTTGTATTATGATTAATGATATTCTGTCCACAATTCCCGTCCCCAGATATCTTAAATACTCACTGTACGCTGACTACTGTGCGTTATGGCACTCCTCGCCTAACGCTCAGTTCTCGGCGGGGCGGATTCAAGACGCTCTTGATTCCGTTCAGCATTGGGCCTCTTTGTGGGGATTTAAGTTTTCCGTTGCTAAGTGTATCGGCGTTGTTTTCACTAGACGTAACGTACCTGATTTGCAATGAATTCTTCAAGGCCAGCCGATACTATTTATAAATTCAGTCAAATTTTTGGGTCCTTATTTTGACAGCAGACTCAATTGGAAGACACACATTAATGAATTATTTATCCATTGCTGTAAAAAAATCAATGTCCTCAAATACCTCCGTGGTACTTCATGGGGAGCAGACAGAAAATCTTTATTAATGGTGTACAAGTCCTTAATTCGTTCTCATTTAGACTATGGCTCACCGGTGTATGGGTCTGGGTCGGAACCAACATTGAGGAGGTTGGATGTTTTACAGAATGAATGTGTGAGAATGTGTCTTAGAGCCCTGCGCTGCACCCGTGTGGCGAGGATGGAGATTGAGGCCAACATACCACAGCTACAACAACGTTGCGATGCCCTCCTCTTATGTAATGGGATAAAAACCGGCCGGAAAGCGCCCCTCGGCAACACAGCAAGCAAGATCATCTGGCAGCACCACCACCTTCACACTGCGGTCCTCTGTCCAGTCTCTGTCAGACTTAACACTGTATGCCAACAAACGGGCGTGAGTCTGGACGAGGCGGACCGCCTCGTGCTGCCCACCCTTCCTCCATGGAAGAAACAAAAACATCAATCATAATATCATTGATAAGGGGGAAGAAGGCTGTTGTTGCCGAGGCAGAGAACCTCCAATGCTTCCGGGCCCTCATCCCTGGCCTCCCTCCATCCCTACACATAATATTATATACTGATGGCTCCAAGACGGATGAATGTGTGGGTGCAAGTGTATGGTTGAGTGAATATGCCCTCAGGTTCCGACTGCTGACTCATACATCAGTCTTTTCCGCTGAAATTTTTGCAATTGATAAAGCCATAGATTATGCTTTAAATTCATCTCATCATTCAATTACTATTTTCTCGGCCTCTATGTCAGCCCTTCAGGTAATAGATTCCGGCCGTACGGATACAAATGAAATCCAGGGCAACATCATTAATAAATTAAATTCAAGTCATAAATCCTTCTCACTGATTTGGGTGCCTGGACATTCCAATATACGCGGGAATGAACAGGCCGACATGTTAGCACGTTCTGCCGCAGAGCTCGAGCGAGCGTGGAACTTCCGTCAGGATCTGCAGTCATGTCTCTCAGTTGTTAAATCATCAGCAAAACTCTTGTGGCAGAGTCACTGGGACAACCTCCACCTACAAACCATCAAACCCATCCTAGGCGAGTGGGCTTCCAAGGAGGTTGTCCTCGCATGCCTCAGGATGGGCTGCACCCTCCCCACCCACATGCTCCCCTACATAGCAAACGCTTTCCTACCACAATGTTCTATATGTAATGTCACCCTCTCTGTCGAGCACATCCTGCTTCACTGTGTGCGTTATCGTGAGGAGAGGCGGCCCTTGGTGGCGTATTGCCGGAGTCGCGGCCTCTCGCTAACGCAGACCAACTTTCTGGGTGACGAACACCCGGATGTGGTCGATAGAGTGATGATTTACCTGACTGAGACCAACTTAATCAGAGAGTTGTGATTTATGTGTATATATTTTGTATGATGCACCATAATCTTCAATGCATTGCCTATATCATTGCTACACAAAATCCAGCGGTGCAAGAAAATGAAATTCTCAACCTTCTTGCAAGATTGAGAAGGAGAGATCTGTTGTCTTTCCATGTGCCAGAACCATTAGGACCAATACATATATATCAATATATTTCTGTCAACCAAGACAATGAGTACATTACGACTGGGACACTGATCCAGTACAGAGTCGAGTTTAGCAGAGAAAATCTTCTTTTCAGTTTCACACATATCGGTAGAAGCATACACTGTAACAACAAACATGATGCCTAGACTTTGCTTCAGCCTTATTCACATTATACGGTCATCAACTGGAGTCACCTCTATAACGATTTGGTGCAGTCTGTTGGAGATGCGTATGGCTACCCACTTGACATTGTAACCATTATTAAGTAGAACCTTTTCTATTGGTTTTGCCATTGTCAGGCCTGCTTGTCTCTGGAAGTCCCGTATCTACCCTCAGCCTACACACCTCATTCGATAGATAAGGTAATCAGTAATCCTCTGAGAGGCTCAGAGCGTTACAAAAGCCTACTAAAGCCTACAAAAGCCTCGAAATGTTTACCCCAGGACCGGTCTGACTAGCGGGTGCCATGTCTGCAAACCCACCAGCACCCCCATTGTTAACTTAATCACTATATATATATATATATATATATATATATAGTGATTAAGTTAACAATGGGGGTGCTGGTGGGTTTGCAGACATGGCACCCGCTAGTCAGACCGGTCCTGGGGTAAACATTTCGAGGCTTTTGTAGGCTTTAGTAGGCTTTTGTAACGCTCTGAGCCTCTCAGAGGATTACTGATTACCTTATCTATCGAATGAGGTGTGTAGGCTGAGGGTAGATACGGGACTTCCAGAGACAAGCAGGCCTGACAATGGCAAAACCAATAGAAAAGGTTCTACTTAATAATGGTTACAATGTCAAGTGGGTAGCCATACGCATCTCCAACAGACTGCACCAAATCGTTATAGAGGTGACTCCAGTTGATGACCGTATAATGTGAATAAGGCTGAAGCAAAGTCTAGGCATCATGTTTGTTGTTACAGTGTATGCTTCTACCGATATGTGTGAAACTGAAAAGAAGATTTTCTCTGCTAAACTCGACTCTGTACTGGATCAGTGTCCCAGTCGTAATGTACTCATTGTCTTGGTTGACAGAAATATATTGATATATATGTATTGGTCCTAATGGTTCTGGCACATGGAAAGACAACAGATCTCTCCTTCTCAATCTTGCAAGAAGGTTGAGAATTTCATTTTCTTGCACCGCTGGATTTTGTGTAGCAATGATATAGGCAATGCATTGAAGATTATGGTGCATCATACAAAATATATACACATAAATCACAACTCTCTGATTAAGTTGGTCTCAGTCAGGTAAATCATCACTCTATCGACCACATCCGGGTGTTCGTCACCCAGAAAGTTGGTCTGCGTTAGCGAGAGGCCGCGACTCCGGCAATACGCCACCAAGGGCCGCCTCTCCTCACGATAACGCACACAGTGAAGCAGGATGTGCTCGACAGAGAGGGTGACATTACATATAGAACATTGTGGTAGGAAAGCGTTTGCTATGTAGGGGAGCATGTGGGTGGGGAGGGTGCAGCCCATCCTGAGGCATGCGAGGACAACCTCCTTGGAAGCCCACTCGCCTAGGATGGGTTTGATGGTTTGTAGGTGGAGGTTGTCCCAGTGACTCTGCCACAAGAGTTTTGCTGATGATTTAACAACTGAGAGACATGACTGCAGATCCTGACGGAAGTTCCACGCTCGCTCGAGCTCTGCGGCAGAACGTGCTAACATGTCGGCCTGTTCATTCCCGCGTATATTGGAATGTCCAGGCACCCAAATCAGTGAGAAGGATTTATGACTTGAATTTAATTTATTAATGATGTTGCCCTGGATTTCATTTGTATCCGTACGGCCGGAATCTATTACCTGAAGGGCTGACATAGAGGCCGAGAAAATAGTAATTGAATGATGAGATGAATTTAAAGCATAATCTATGGCTTTATCAATTGCAAAAATTTCAGCGGAAAAGACTGATGTATGAGTCAGCAGTCGGAACCTGAGGGCATATTCACTCAACCATACACTTGCACCCACACATTCATCCGTCTTGGAGCCATCAGTATATAATATTATGTGTAGGGATGGAGGGAGGCCAGGGATGAGGGCCCGGAAGCATTGGAGGTTCTCTGCCTCGGCAACAACAGCCTTCTTCCCCCTTATCAATGATATTATGATTGATGTTTTTGTTTCTTCCATGGAGGAAGGGTGGGCAGCACGAGGCGGTCCGCCTCGTCCAGACTCACGCCCGTTTGTTGGCATACAGTGTTAAGTCTGACAGAGACTGGACAGAGGACCGCAGTGTGAAGGTGGTGGTGCTGCCAGATGATCTTGCTTGCTGTGTTGCCGAGGGGCGCTTTCCGGCCGGTTTTTATCCCATTACATAAGAGGAGGGCATCGCAACGTTGTTGTAGCTGTGGTATGTTGGCCTCAATCTCCATCCTCGCCACACGGGTGCAGCGCAGGGCTCTAAGACACATTCTCACACATTCATTCTGTAAAACATCCAACCTCCTCAATGTTGGTTCCGACCCAGACCCATACACCGGTGAGCCATAGTCTAAATGAGAACGAATTAAGGACTTGTACACCATTAATAAAGATTTTCTGTCTGCTCCCCATGAAGTACCACGGAGGTATTTGAGGACATTGATTTTTTTACAGCAATGGATAAATAATTCATTAATGTGTGTCTTCCAATTGAGTCTGCTGTCAAAATAAGGACCCAAAAATTTGACTGAATTTATAAATAGTATCGGCTGGCCTTGAAGAATTCATTGCAAATCAGGTACGTTACGTCTAGTGAAAACAACGCCGATACACTTAGCAACGGAAAACTTAAATCCCCACAAAGAGGCCCAATGCTGAACGGAATCAAGAGCGTCTTGAATCCGCCCCGCCGAGAACTGAGCGTTAGGCGAGGAGTGCCATAACGCACAGTAGTCAGCGTACAGTGAGTATTTAAGATATCTGGGGACGGGAATTGTGGACAGAATATCATTAATCATAATACAAAACAATATAGGACTAAGAACACTACCTTGCGGCACCCCGTTCTCCTGGACGAAAACGTCCGAGATTACGTTACCAGGAAGCTTGACAGAGAATGTTCTTTCCTGTAGGAAATTATGAACAAAAATGGGCAAGTTACCTCTGAAGCCATGAGCGTAGAGTTTCATAAGGATACCGTGACGCCATGTCATGTCGAAGGCTTTGTGGATGTCTAGGAACACCTCTATCATGAATTCCTTTTTGGCAAATGCCTCTGAAATACAATGCTCCAGGTGTGTCAATGATCCATCGTGCTTCGGTACTTCCGAAACCCCGACTGTTCATCACCTAACAAACCCTTCGCTTCTAAAACAAAAAGCAGCCTTCGCTTTACCATACGCTCCATGACCTTACATAGACAGCTCGTGAGCACAATAGGGCGAAACGCACTGGGGTCCGTAAGGCGTCCAGTCTTTTGGGGGATTGGGATGGTATGAGCAAAGCCCCAAGACTTAGGAAGCGTGTGGGTGGTCCATATTTTTTTTATAGAGCAATAATAATTTAATGGTGGCCTAGATGTTGTAACATAATATATGAAATATTATCTGGACCTGAACTGGAGCCTTTGCAGTATTTCAGGGCAAGAAGGAGTTCATCCAACGTAAATTCTGTGTTGTTGTTCGAGTTTACGCCTCCCGTGTCAAAGTTTGGGACTGAGAGTTCTGCCTTCTCCTTGCGGGGGAGGAAGACAGGGGTATAGTAGGCGGAACTGCTGAAAATATTGGGCTATTGTATTGGCTATTTCTTTGTTTTCATCTATTACATTACATAAGGTTTTTTATTTTTAAATATGTTTATTATCTGCCACACTTTTGAAATGGGTGTGGTGCGATTCACTGTTCATATGAATTGCCTGAACGAGTCAGTTTTTGCATTACGGATGACTTTCCTTGCATGAGCCCTTGCCTTATAATAGGTTATGAAGTTTGCTTGACTGGGCTGCTGGCTGAAATGCCTGTATCGCCTATTACGCTCACGAAGTGTCCACCATGAACCTCCATGCTTAGTGTGAACTGTATAAGTTTTCGGAATACAAGTCTCGGCGGCGTGTAATATGGATCGTGTTGCATTGCTGACCATCGTGTCAATGTCCTCGCCAGATATATCCACGTCGGCAATCGCACGGAAGGTTGCCCAATCTGCTCTCTTAAAGCTGAACTTGAGAGTGCGGGATGTGGGCGGGATGTTGCGTGAGTAAGAGATACAGATGGGTAGATGGTCACTTCCGTGGGAGTCGTCGATGACTTCCCAGGAGAAGTCAGGGAGTATACCTGGCGATAACATTGACAGATCAGTGGCAGACGCGTTACCAGTCCGATCATTTACACGAGTGGCAGTTTCATCGTTTAGAAGACAGAGGTTTGTCTGCAACATAATGTCAACTATCTGCTCCCCACGTACACTTGACCTCTCACTTCTCCATTGCTGATGATTGGCGTTAAAGTCGGCCAGTACTAGCCCGTTGCCCGGAAGCTGGCTAATCATTGATGTAATATCGTCATCAACAATGGGGGTATTGGGAGGCAAGTAGAGGGAATATATAGCCAGATACGTGCTGTTGAACCTCACCCTGCATGCGACAGCTTCCAGAGATGTATTCAACGAGCGTGCGGTCCAGCCTCAATAGCGGGGCCAGGTCAAGGAAACTTTTAGCTCTCAAGAGGGCCTTCCATAACGTCTTAAGCTTTTTACATCTTTTTTGCGCAGTAGAATTTGCTTGATTGACAGGAGTGAGTACTCATTTACGTGCCTAAGCACCATTGGGCCTTGCCCTATGGTACAAAGATGGCTGTCCCTCGCCCCCCTGACCGGACATTAAGGTACCGGATCAAGACTGCTAACCTCCCTAACGACCTAAGCAACGCATTCTTTTCCCGAACACAGATCCCACACACCAAATGTTTTAGATCTGGACCCTATATCATCGTTGGCCTAGCCAGCGATGCCGACCGAGACTCACACATGACCCCCTCAGCTACCGAAAACCTGAAGCTCCTCGGCTTCGAGCTCATCGAAGGAGCTGCACAAGTCTCAGCTCGAACTATTCTTGCCCGCAGGATCGACGGCTACCTCCTGAAGAAGACCTCCGAGGACCTCCGAGCATAAATCGAGGCGGAAAACAATGTGGCAATCGATGACCTTCGTGTTATCGCCAAAGTCCACATGATAAAGATCAAATACCGCACACGCCAAGAAGCCCAAAAAGGTATAAAACTCTTCTCTCAAATAATCCCTCATTACAACACAAACATCGAACAATACCTGCCAGTCACTCAATGCTACAGATGCTATAAGTTCACCCACCGCACAAACCAATGCAAGGAGACCGATCTCACTTGCTCCAAATGCGCGGCAAAAGGACACGGCTACCAAAACTGCCAAGCTACCACCCTCAAATGCATTAACTGCAATAGAGACCACCTGGCAGTATCTTTCAGATGCCCGGAGAAAAGAAATGCACAACGCCAAAAAAAACTCCACCACACACACAACACAAACATATATTTCCTACGCCAAAGCCGCCACCCCCTCCACTCCTTCGCCCACAGCCCCACCTACACCTCAAACGCAAAACACTACCACTACTACAGACAAACAATTCCTCACAGACTTCATAATCAGATACTCCATTGAAATTGCTTGCGGCTACCTTAAAAAACAGACCGAGGTAATGAACGCTCTTCTCTCTCAAAATAACTGCCCTACCATTTAATTTCCACTTAACTTCGAACAAAACCAACAACACTTCCAACAAACACAAGAACAACACCAACAAACTCAAGAAAACACCCAAAACAGCCAAAACCTCCACGCTTCCTCCTGTCCACAACTCACCTGTGAGCGTGGCCAGCAGTGATGACGGAACCACCGATAACCTCGTCATCGATGACGAAACAACCACCGGCGAGGAAGCAGTCTCTGGGGAAACACAGCCCCTTAGCCCTTGCTCCTCTCCCACAAAACCCAACACCACTTTAACCACATTCCCTGGCTCTACAGTAGTCAAGCGACACTTATTGCCGAACCAGAAACTCCATACCAACGACAAACACGCAACACTAGCAAGGAAACAGTTAAAACATGATCACAATTATACAATTAAACCGTCGCGGGTACTGGAATAACAGACACCTTATTTCAGAAGCCTTACGCTCCATCGATCCAGACATTGTTCCCCTCAGCCACACAGGTCTACCTCCTAAACCCATAAAACTATACGGATACAACAGTAGATACACAACAGGAACTGTCCATGATGGCGTAGCTATCATGGTAAAAAATACTCTAAGACACACACACACACACATAACAGATTGGTCCTCAGCTCAATTTCTGGCAACAAAAATACACACCCAACATGGACCCCTTCTTGTTTCCACGACATACTGTAGACCTAACAGTGGGCTCCCCCCCCTCCCAAGTCTTAACACCCTTTTCAATCACACCAATATGCCAGTCTATATCCCTGCCGACCTCAATGCACAACATACAGCCTTCAGACACAACAACAACAAACACGGACAGGAACTCCTCCAACTAACACAACTAAAACGTCTCCGTTTCCTTGGACTAGACTTTCCAACCTGCTTCACACACAATGGAACAGGAAGACCAGACCTTTCTAACCGATAAACCTTACTCTTCCACCACCATATCTCCCATGGCCCGCTTTGTGGCTCAGACCACCTTCCTGTCATCCTAAAGACCCAACCCAACTCCAACCCAATATCAATCCCTTCCCCACCCACCCCTGACTAGCACTTGACAAACTGGGACGACTTCAAAAACACATTTACAAACATGCACCGAGCAACACATCTCGACGGGAAACACTACACAGAAGTAGACAGTGCCCTCGAGCGACTACAAGACGACATACTAGCAGCAGTTGATAGACACACGTCAAAACGACAACACAAAATACACGTAGACATCAGACCCTCTATACGAACAAAACAACTACTAACCTACTACAGAACACGTTTCTTGACAAACGTGAACAACCACATACCAATCTTCCGAGACTTACACATTCTTCGCAGACATATTATTAACAGTCTTCTAGAGGATCACAACGCCCACTGGAAAAGTCTAGTCTCCCGTCTACACGGAACCCACTGCCGCAATCCCACTCAGTTCTGGCTGATGATCCACAGACTGAGGGGATGCCAGCGGGAGAGCTTTGACTACCTTGCAGTGGACGGAGTGCGCATCACTGACCCAGCACAAGTGACTGACGTCTTTCGACAGCACTGGACCTTTCAGACCCACCCCCTTCCCCAACACGAGCCCAGTGTCACACACATAAACTACATCACAGAAAACGTACAGCAAAACCATGAAGACGTAACACCACACAACAACATCCAACTAACACGCCTGGACCCACACCAATACCTTATTTCACCCATTGAGGAGGAGGATATCTCGAGGTTCCTCAGGCACACCCCACGACGCACCCCAGGACACTCAGGCATAACCTGGCATATGGTCAGAAACTTACCCCCTGACACCATATGTAACCTGACATAGATTTTCAACACTTCACTTGCTTTCGGGTACTTTCCAAAATTTTTCAAAAAATCTAACATTACTCTCATCCCCAAGCCCAAAAAAAACCCACACTTCCCAGAAAGCTACCGCCCCATAAGCTTGTTGGAAGTTCTCGCCAAGACTTTTGAGAAAGCTAATCACCAGCGGTTGAGGGCACACTTCGACAGCGAAGAGTTACTATCCCCCAGCAGTTCGGGTTTCGCAGTGGCGCTTCGACCGAGGATGTCTTCAACAGCATAATAGCCTATCTAAATTATAATAAACTGTACACAAAAACAGCCCTTGTGACAAAAGACGTTAAAAAATCTTTCGACACTGTCTGGCACATTGGCCTAAAATACAAAATTTGTACAAACTTCAACCTCCCGCCACTTATTCAAAAACTTTAATGCAACTTCCTGGACGACAGACAGGCCAGGATTCGCCACCAGGGCACCCTCTCGGCAGCCTTTGCCCCTCAGGCACGTGTCCCACAAGGTTCGGTACTCTCCCCAACTCTCTATAACATGTACACACCCGACCTGCCTTCCCCACTTCACAATGATTCACTAACAATCCAATGATGTAGTAACACAATTGGTCCGCGCCAGAATGTTAGGTAATCTGACAGACAAAATTCAACTAGAACTGACAAGTACTAGCATATGGGAGCTACGGTGGCGTATCATTTCAAATCCAGAAAAATCTAAGGTGACATACTTTAACATAAAGTCTGCCGCACCCCGGCAGATATCAATGTATCAATTTTTTCCAAACCTTGTCCCCATACCAATAAGCAATACAAACAAAGTCCTTGGCCTCAGCATTGACAAACACCTTAGATTCAACATACACATCAACCAAAAAGCAGCCATAGCTTCTCCGGCCCGGAGCAACCTGGAGAGATTCCGCGACAGCAACAGAAAAACAAAACTACACCTATACAAAGGTTTCATTCTTCCACTCTTAACTTACTGTCCCCTTGCCCTGTCTCTCTCTGCTCCTATTAACCTCCTTAAGCTTCAAAGAATCCAGAACCGAGCCATTCGTTTCGCCCTTGGGACGAAATGGTTCGACTTCAGGACCTCTCTTTCCACCCATGGGGAGGCCAATAGCCTCCCTATTAAGATAACCCTCCATAATAGAACCCCAAAACAACTATCCTTATTTCAAGTCAAACACCCACACACCTACAACCTAATTAACAACCTGCCCCGACCTTACCGCCACCTTCCTCACATCAACCTCCTTGACCCCCCCCGAACGAGCCCCCTGACCCTGTCTTCAGATAATGGACTCCTCCCTTCCTCACCATCTTTCCCTACTTTCCGTCTCCCTTTCCTTCCTTTTCCACCTACCACCCGTACCACTCAAGGTGTCTGAGTGGCATCACCGTCGCTAACCGAATCGGGGGACAGACCCGTGTGTCAACGCCTAGTGTTTTTCTATCATATTTTTTGTCTTACGGCTTTGTACTCATATTTTTGTTTTTTTATGTATTATCTTTCTCTCTCGCAGCCTAGGTACTAAAGGGGCACCAGACTATTTCTGGATCGGGGGTGCGAAAAACAACATCCACATTCTCATACCTTACTCCCATCTGAGTAGTGCGCCCGTGTGTCAACACCCAGTGGTTTTTGTTCGTTTTTTGTCTTATGGCTTTGTATTCATATTTTTGTCTTTGCACATTATTTTTCTGTCTCGCAACTTGGGTCTTAAGGGGGCACCGGACACTGTCCAAAGGAGGGTCAGCACTACCACATCCCTTCCAACTGTCGACACGGCAATGGGGTCCACGGGCGTCTGCATGACGTTCCGTTAGAGGCACCCCCACCCCCCCGATGTCTGTCAAGGAGCGGCCAGTACTGATGGTAGGGCGGGGCTCTGGAAGCACGTGCAGAGATTCCCATTCATCCCCCCCGCAGAGGTAGTTGGGTGTGGTTAGGGCTAGACAGGAACACATCTGCACTCCTCCCAGCTGTCGGCATGGCCATGGGGCCCGCGGGCGCCGACATGGCGTTCCACTCGAGTTACCCCCCCATGTCTGTCAAGGAGAAGCCAGGACTGATGACGGGGCGGGACTTTGGAAGCAACCATGTAGAGAACCCTACTCACACCCCCCACAGAAGTAGTTGGGGGCAACGAGTGTCAAGTGTGCTTAGCCACATCGTGTCATCACTCTACTCACTTTCACAGCCATCATCATACCCCCAAACAAATCATCCTCACATATCATCCGCCATCACGTCCCCCTTCTAATCACATTGCGGAGCAACCTTTCTTTCCTCTCAACAGGGAGCTCCTACAGGAACCAGCGCTGCCACCACCATCAACAGCAGAAGACAAGGGTGGAAAGAAGAGATCGACGCCATCATCCCCACACTATACATCTAGTAACAACTCCATTCAACACCATCACCCAAACCTTTTACTAACAAAGTGGTTCGGACACCATGTAAAGCCGTAGGTCCCTCTGCTATATGGAGTACTTTCTTCAAACTTGTCCCTCTTTCTCTAAAAAATAATAAAATACAAGAACAAAAAACTGTCCACTTCCACTGTCTTTCCTCTCCCATTTTCCCTCCTTCACTCCTTCGTTGTTCGTTGTTGTGATACCCTGGTGGAGAGAGCAGGGCTCGCTGGTGGGTCCGTGCAGGAACGGTACATGCGCACGCTGAGTAGTGGCGGCCTTGCGCATTTTAATGTACTCGGTACGGAGGCGGTCTGTTGTCTGGTCGCTGTCTCCCTTGCAATGACGGTCCGAAAACGTTTACACATAAAAAATGACCAGTAGCCTATATTTCTAAACAACATACATCACACTATCTTGCACCTGGGTTAAGCCCCAGTGACTCTACACTACCACTGAAATTCCCTTCTTTTCACCACCCTATTCTTCCCTCTATATCCACTTCCCCATCACTACCTTTTCTCTATTTTGCGTTCGTTCGTTCGTTCTCAACATACAACAACAAGACCTACAGGCCCTACCCAGTATGAGGAGAAGTGGCCAGCCAACAACGCTCAACCAATCAGGAGCCGACACGACTATGAGCACCAGCGGGCCAGCCGTATAAAGGCAGCCCGCGCTGCTACCCCATCGTACCCTCCCCACCCACATG
The DNA here is from genome assembly GCA_020233015.1 of Callinectes sapidus. Taxonomy (NCBI): domain Eukaryota; kingdom Metazoa; phylum Arthropoda; class Malacostraca; order Decapoda; family Portunidae; genus Callinectes; species Callinectes sapidus. The sequence goes on from CM035223.1 coordinate 6,532,661, forward strand.
CTCCCCTACATAGCAAACGCTTTCCCACCACAATGTATGTAATGTCACCCTCTGTGTCGAGCAAATCCTGCTTCACTGTGTGCGTTATCGTGAGGAGAGGCGTCCCTTGGCGGCGTATTGCCGGAGTCGCGGCCTCACGCTAACGCAGACCAACCTTCTGGGTGACGAACACCCGGATGTGGTCGATAGACTGATGATTTACCTGACTGAGACCAACTTAATCAGAGAGTTGTGATTTATGTGTATATATTATATATAAATGTATATATTATATATATACATTTTTCACATCAATATATATATATATATATATATATATATATATA
>CM035223.1:6533086-6547727 GCA_020233015.1 Callinectes sapidus
ATATATATATATATATATATATATATATATAAAACTAGGCATTTCAACTGTTATTGTATCCATACGATGTTCCATTTATCAAAATATAATAACATATACTCTTTAAGTTGGATGTAGTTTATAGGACATCACTACACGAGAGAAAATAATGTACTTGAACACTAAGGCATCACACACACACACACACACACACACACACACACACACACACACACACACACACACACACACAAGTTCAAAGAAATGTTGGATTTAATGATATATGGAGACAGGACAGTATGAGCCTCGCTCGAACCCTGTATAATACAACTAGGTAAATACAACTAGGTAAATATACACACACATCCCTGCATAACATGACCCACGCCCGGAGTCAGCAGTTTCCGAGGCGTGAGGCGCAGCAGGCCGCACCAGAAGAGAGAAGAAAACGAGCGGTGGTGAGAGGCGGTTGGGGTGATCCAACAGGGCCCACGTCGGTCGTCTGCCGGACAAGGCAGAAGGAAGACAGCCGGCTCGTGTGGTGGTTGAGGGAACGAACTGTGTGTGCCCTGACTCTACGTCAGCTCTTCAGGCAATAGAGTCCGGCCGTACGGATACAAATGAAATCCAGGGCAACATCATTAATAAATTAAATTCAAGTCGTAAATCCTTCTCACTGATTTGGGTGCCTGGACATTCCAATATACGCGGGAATGAACAGGCTGACATGCTAGCTCTGTCTGCCGCAGAGCTCGAGGGAGCGTGGAACCTCCCTCGGGATCTGCAGTCATGTCTCAGTTGTTAAATCATCAGCGAAACTCCTGTGGCAGAGTCACTGGGACAATCTCCACCTATAAACCATCAAACCCATCCAAGGCGAATGGGCTTCCTCCAATCGCCCCACAAGTAGGGAGGAGGTTGTCCTCGCATGCCTCAGGATGGGCAGCACCCTCCCCATCCACATGGTCCCCTACATAGCAAACGCTTTCCCACTACATTGTTCTACATATATGTAGTGTCACCCTCTCTGTCGAAAATATTCTGCTTCACTGTGTGCGTTATCGTGAGGAGAGGCGGCCTTTGGTGGCGTATTGCCGGAGTCGCGGCCTCTCGCTAACGCAGACCAACTTTCTGGGTGACGAACACCCGGATGTGGTCGACAGATTGACGACTTACCTGACTGCGACCAACCTAATCAGAGAGTTGTGATTTATGTGTATATATAAAAGTATGATATATATATATATATATATATATATATATATATATATATATATATATATTATATATATATATATATATATATATATATATATATAATATATATATATATATATATATATATATATATATATAAGTATAAAAGTATGAAAGTGTGTATGAATTCTAACTAGTGTGATTTGATGGAAATGTTTTCCACTGTTTGTTTAATTCTTTTTATTTTATTTATTTATTTTTTTTTTTATCATTATTATTCTTTTTTTTTTAATAAAAACGATACGTAGTCACTGTGTGTTTGTGTGTTGCCGCCCCCTCCTTCCCCTGCCTTGACAAAGAACAACTGCTTTGCAGTAGATATAGGTACCCTGTGTGAATGAAGCGTGTGTGTAATGTGACTGTTGTTGTTGTTGTTGTTGTTGTTGTTGTTGTTGTTGTTGTTGTTGTTGTTGTTGTTGTCGTCGTTGTTGTTGTTTTTCTTGATGTTATTATATAAATAAAAAGAAAAAACATATAAATAAAATTAGAATAAAAAATAACCATAAAATAAAAATAAATTAAACAAAAAATGCACCTGTATATAAACAAACAACTACACAAAATTTTCTAAAAAAGGCCTAATTCCCGTGATTGGGTGATGGCCATAAAAAAAAAAAAAAAGCAACTGCAGCGAGAGGCCAGCAGCTACACTCACCGCCACATACACTGCACCCTACTTTGGCTTGAGTCGCTGCCTCGTCTCACAACGTCCTTGCCTGTTACCTCGTCTCGCCACGTCCTGGCGGCAGCAGCGAGAGGCCAGCAGCTATACTCACCGCCACACACACTGCACCCTACTATGGCTTGAGTCGCTGCCTTGTCTCGCCACGTCCTGGCCTGTTACCTCGTCTCGCCACATCCTGGCCTGTTATCTCGTCTCCCCACGCCCTGGCCGGTTACCTCGTCTCACTACGTCCTGGGTAGCTCGGTTGCTGCTACGTATCACCACACATTGGACCACTACGGGAGTACTTCCTGGGTGCTTGGCACGTCCTGTCTCCAGTATTGTGCTACATTTTTTAACGTGGTACTAGTGTCATTAAAGGGTTGAAAGCATACCTGTACCTTTGTGTTGCCACATACACAATGATATGAAAATTTTATGCCGTTCAAATGAATACAAATACGGAACAAAGAAAACATGGGGGGAAAAAAAAAACTTTCAGGCGATATCTCGAAATGTTATTTTGCACTTAAAATAATTTTACAAAATCGGAGAAAGCTCTGATCACCTTATGTTTGGTATCATTTTAAACTACATCAAAGTTAAATTTTTTCTATGGAATTAGATTTTTGAATTTTTCAATAGAAACGAGTTTTGAAAAGGGAGTCCCACAAAGAAAGGAAATCACCGTACGTCAAATAAAATTATATAAATCCAGTAAAAACGTAAAAGTAGTATGAGACATGTAAGAAGGCATAGGGGACATCATCAGGCCCCGGCGACGAATTGTGACACTAAGATAAAGACGTCTTTAACTCTGATACTGAAAACGGGGCATTGTAAAACTCGCCTGGGGAAGTAAAATCCACTCCAGCATCCTCCAAGTATTGCTTATATCTAGGTACACCAGGGTCTTTTCGAGAAATATCAGCTAAATGAGAGGGAAATAAGCTGGCAACTGTCTCATTTTCTGCCACCTTCTCACCGGCATTTAATAGAACAGGATGAAGAGGAAGAGAAAACTTATCGGAAATCTTGCAGACTTTGTTAAAAAATCTCGGCAAGAGGAGTCTTAGCTGTGATGGAGGAGAGATAAGACCTTAAATAACTGCGTTGACTTTCCTTGATGAAGTTCGACCACGGGCTTGCCGAAAAGCCTCCGAATAATGAGGGGCTCCACGATTGGGGCGAAGTCTATTAAAGACAGATCATTTCATCCTCACAGCGTTCGTGCAAACGTCATCCCACCAGAGAATAGGGCTCTTGGGAAACTGGCCGGATGTCCTGGGAACAAATTGCAAGCCTTGAGATCGCAAAAAAGTCAGCGAAATAAGTTGTTGCCTCGTCACAAATGCTAAAATCAGGTAATGGGCGAATAGACGAGCTAAGTTCTGTGTAGCGCTGGCAGTATGCGTTATCGAGATGCCAGCGAGAAAGGCGCGACCGTAGCTCAAAATTTGCAGATTCGATCATTACCGTACAGATCCGGTAAAAATTAAAAGCTTAATTAAATCAAGGAAAGAATTAGAAGTACAAAGTGAAAGATCACCATAAAGAAAAGTACCTGTTTGGCTATGGAAGTGAATCATATAATCAGGCTACAATCCCTCGTCTTCCATAAAAGAGGCAAGGAAAACCCACGAGGATTCGTGACACCATCATCCCACAAAGGACACGAAAGATCATGAACCAGGGCGTCAAGATGATGCCTTATAGTAGGAACACCGGGAGGAAGATACAGGCTACATAAGATATACAGACTGCATAAGAATTCCTTAACAGCAAGTGCCTGCAGCGGGAACTGAAGTTGGACCAAGGTAGAAGGGACATCCGAACGAATTAAGACAGTTGTTCCCCCATGGTGACCCTGTCCAGGAATAGGAAAACTACGATACCCGGGACGACTAAAAGGAATGTAGACAAATACATGTAGGAGAAAACCGGGAAATAAAAAAAAACTGAGTTCCTCCCAAGAAGCGCGCAGACCTCGACAATTCCACTGAAGGAATTTGAATGTGTCAAATTAGTAAGATTTCGGGCGAGTCCCTACCAGCAGATGCTGCTTCCCTTTACTTTAACCAACTTGAATGTTCATGGTAACATGGCGGATATTCGGACAACCAGATATTTCATATGGAGGAGCAACTGAAACTCGAGTAGAGCCGGACCGAGGATCTTCAGCTTTAAGACGAGAAAGCAATTTTTGTTTGGAAGTAGCACATTTGATGGATGCCACATCAGGACGAGATCGATCACACGGAGCAGAATGAACAATAGCATGAGTCTGACCAACCAAAAGAATAGAATCTTGAGATATCTGGGCATCAAGATGACAGGGCATCGCGTCATGAACCAACGGCGTGTCCTAACAATCAACAGCATCTGCAGATACAAACGGAACAGCAAGACACTGAGAAGAAGTAGAGCATATAAGTATACATGAACTGTCAAAGTCGCCCGGACAAAGACTCTATCAACAGATTGTACACGAGCTGTAGCATTGACAGAGACCTTTGTCGGAGGCACATTCAGGAAATCAACCGAGTCTATAGAGCGGTGGTGACGTTTGTGGGTAGGCAGTGTGGATGGCCTGCGCCTTGGGCTTCGAGGCATCATAGCCTTCAGGGAAGGATGAGACAAGTATCAGCAGAAGCAAGCCCATCAGAGGGCCTCAGTTCTCAACAAGTAGCACCAAGTGGATAAAGTGGATGTCCGCAAGTTGATGAACATCTTGCTCTAAGCGATATCGGGGAAACTCTCGGGAAATTAACTTGTTACCGTCACGGCCCTGAAAGCAGTATGGGGGTAGAGTCAAATGTAACGTGGGAAACTTTGGATAAGCAACGGCCGCATCGGGAGTTCTAGTGTAGTGTTTTCGACTTGGGACCAAACTCGTAAAAAATGAAACACTGAAAGGGACTATCAATGAAAGTCTTCACTCGTAGCTGAAGCGGGCAAACGTAGATGTAATCTGGTTGGGAAGAAATAAAAAAACATCAGGACGATCACATTGTGGTTTCCTCTCACGTTCCATACCTTCTAGATGGGGTGGCCACATGACAGAAATGCCGTCTTCACTAAACTCACCCAGGTCACAATTAAAGACTATTCCCCAGCTGTAATTGAAGATTTGGTGGGGCTGTACGGAGTCAAATATAGAGTTATCTGAACACTGTAAATGGAGCAGCATCTTCTCTTGTGTCAAATCCCTGGCCTTAGTTAGCAGCCCCTTACCATTTTTTTTTTTTTTTTTTTTTTTTTTACCTTTTCCCGGGGAATGTGCCCTACTTAGGCGTGAAGGTACCGGGTGGCTTGTATTATATTCCCTTGGCCGTTGCGATTGTTGGCCTTGAGGTAGCTTCACCAACATAAATTGTCCAAGTGAATCTTATATTTGTGGCGAGCGGTCAACTGGTTAATATATATATATATATATATATATATATATATATATATATATATATATATATATATATATATATAATATATACTTATATATATTATATTATATATCTATATATATATATATATATATATACATTATACTTTTCATACCCAGGTTTGGAGGGAAACTCAGATTATAAAAGTTAATATATTAGGGATGATAATTACAGGGGTTTCAAGACGGTTAGAACGTAATGTCACTGTCTTTCTCAGAGAAGTGTTGAGTCTATCTCTTGGGAGATCTCTTAGAGAATACTTTTGAGTCCCAACACACACCTTCAGGGCACACACCTTCAGGGCACACACAGTTCGTTCCCTCAACCACCACACGAGCCGGCTGTCTTCCTTCTGCCTTGTCCGGCAGACGACCGGCGTGGGCCCTGTTGGATCACCCCAACCGCCTCTCACCACCGCTCGTTTTCTTATCTCTTCTGATGCGGCCTGCTGCGCCTCACGCCTCGGAAACTGCTGACTCCGGGCGTGGGTCATGTTATGCAGGGATGTGTGCGTGTGTGTGTGTGTGTGTGTGTGTGTGTGTGTGTGTGATGCCTTAGTGTTCAAGTACATTATTTTCTCTCATATAGTGATGTCCTATAAACTACATCCTACTTAAAGAGTATATGTTATTATATTTTGATAAATGGAACATCCTATGGATACAATAACAGTTGAAATGCCTAGTCATATATATATATATATATATATATATATATATATATATAGATATATATATATATATATATATATAGATATATATATATATATATATATATATATATAAACACATGCAACTCCTTGTAGAGGACAAAGCTGTGGCAGTATTTCTGAAGTATTGCACCATCTTATAGAGATGTTGCATCAGATTGTATTTGCATATATATATAGACAATGAATTCCTACCTATCATGTCCCTAACAGCGATAATAGGCAACAAACCACCAGGGAGTAGAGGCTTGTTGAATCTACGGAGAGGCTTCCTCAGCTGCACGCTCCAGGATGTTGGGAACGTAATGTAGGTCAGATTCGGTCACATTCCTTGAAGAGAGGGTCTGCGCACGAAAACCCGGGATGTTGAACGATCCCACTGCCTGCAAAGCCGTCCTAGTCTCTGCAATGACCACATAACACGTATTTAAAGGGCAGTTCCCGTCATACATCAAACGAAGAACATCAAGTCCATCGGCAGCAGGTGAATCCAAGTCATTACACTGTGGTTACAGCCTAACTATGTACTTCTTTGTGTTTTTATTGGGATGAATGAGGGAGTGAATGAATAGTTACAACTAAACAGGAACGTGTGCCGAAGCAGCGAAGCAGCGATCTATCGACCCTTTCCGAAGGTGACAAGCCACCCTCTGTGTTGGAGGAAGGCAGTTCAAGGCTGGGATCGCTACCAACAACAACACCTGCCTCCTTTACTCCCGCTCGCCCTGCCCTCGCCACCATTCCCTCATACTTCGTTGTATCGCCATTGTTACTCTGCAGCTGTATAGTTAATACAAATGCACTTCAACTACACCTCGTGTTTTACTGAGCCTGACGAGCAATACACCGGACAACACTACAACATGGCGCAGTGAGTAGGATTGCTCGTCTCTACGGCTCAGTAAAAGTACAAGATGGAGAATCAACGTGAGCGGTTGACAGCCCTTCTGGTGCAGAAAGCAGAAGCAGCGCAGCAGGCCCAAGAAGAGTCTCTTAGGAGGGAAGAGCGCATCAGTAAACTTCAGGAAGGCACGGTGGCGCAGCGGTCTGCATCTCCCCCCTCCAGTGCAAGTGGTAGCGGCGGCAACAACTTTGGTAATGACCACAACGCCATCAGGGACAACAGCATCATACAACAGCCCAGGTTTCCTGTCACCGCTACAACCGCCCTTCACTTAAAGTCGTCTGCCTCATTACCTGAGTTCGACGCTTGGCGACACAAATTCTGAGGATTTATCACTCTGGCCAAGATTTCTTCCTTACCACACGCGGAGCAGAGAGCTGCACTCATGGAGGTATTGGACGATGAGTGGACCAGGATTCTTCGTTATGGGATTACCGTGGCTGACGATGATGACTTGGAAACTGTCATCAAGGCCATGGAATCTTACCTTCGAAAGCAGCGTAACGTTATCGTTGATCAGAGGGACTTCTACTCCCGTGTACAAGAGGCGGGAGAGTTTCGATGACTTTTTGTGTGCTGTGAAAGAAATATCTAGTTTCTGTGACTTTTGTGATCATTGCCTAGAAAACAGACTCCACGATCGGATTGTGGTTGGCACACGTGATGAGTTGGCGTTGAAACGCATGTTAGAGGATAATACACTAACACTGCAGACCGCGACTGATATATGCAGAGTGTCGGAGAGTGCAAACCAGTGCAGTGCAGTAATAAGAGGTTCTTCAAACCACACAGTGAACAAGCTGTCTAATTACAAGAAAAATCAGAAAACAAGCATTAGGACTCAGTCCGGTCTTTGCTTTTGGTGCGGGAAAGACTGTCGCAATGATAAACATAAAATAGATAAAATTTGCTCGAAATGTGGCACACGAGGCCACTTCGCCGTCGTGTGTCAGAAATCTATGAGGCCCCAACGCAGTGAAACACCGAAACCTATTTCGAAGCAACAATCATCCAGCACAAAGAAAGACGGCAAAAAGGTGTATCAGCTCTTGGCAGGTGTGTATACCAACCGTGTGACAGTTCGCCCAGCTCCAAAAGTGACAGTTAAGGCCACTCATCCAGCAGGAATTGATATGATTACCTGGACACCTGATTCTGGGGCCGAAACAACTGTTATTGGACTGGATACGGCAGAATCGCTGGGAGTCTCGCCATCCACCTTGGTTCCCAGTGATGATGGAATTTAAGCATGCTGGTCAACATCAACTCACCTGTGTGGGGAACGTTCCAATCACGTCTAGAACTGGGCAGTAAGCAGACAGAGACAGTGATGTTTATAGTGAAGGAGGTGAATGGTGCCTTACTCAGTTGGTACGATTCCATCGCTCTCGGGATTCTACCTGAGAATTACCCGGCCCAAGTTCAACCCATCGAAGCAGTACAACGGAGCAGTTGCGAGCAGATCACCGCCAAACAGCGAAAACACTCATCAAGCAAGTTACCCAGCTGGCCGTATACTCATGATCCAACACCAGCTCAGCGGCAAGGACATGCAACTGCGATTATGGAGGCTTTTCCAAGGGTCCTCGGTGCGTCATCAATTCTACGGGAAAATGGATCGGGATCCTATGGAGATTCAATTAACTGCAGACGCTCGTCCGTTTGCAGTCACAGCACCACGCTTGATTCCCTACTCTTGGCGTGAGGAAATTAAGCAGCAGCTGGACGATCTACAAGCCAAAGACATCATCAAGAAAGTGGACTACCCAACAGCCTAGTGCCACCCGATCGCCCCGGTTCCGAAGAAGCCATCGGGGGTGAGATTGTGTGTGGACCTCCCACGCCTGAATAAGTACGTCCAACGACCAGCGTATCCTGTTCGCTCACCTCACGAATCTGTCTCTTCTATAGGTTCCGGAGCGGCGTGGTTTACAACCTTCGACGCACAGATGGGTTACTTCCAAATAAAGATCGCAGAAGAGAACCAAGACCTGACTTGTTTTATGACGCCATGGGCGCGCTACAAGTTCACACGTGCCGCCATGGGGCTTGTTTCGTCCGCAGGGGTGACAAGGCTCTAGGAGACATCCCTCAGACAATCAAAATCGTTGATGAAATTCTAGCCTACGATTCAAACTACAAGGACCATCTCGCTCATGTTATCCGTATCCTGCAACGTTGTGACCAGCACGGCATAACTTTGAACAAGGAAAAGTTCAGGTTTGGTGAGAAAAGGGTGAATTATTGTGGTTATTCCATCTCCTCTTCCGGATATACAAGTGACACGCGGAAAACCAAGGCGATTGCAGATTTTCCAAGACCGCAAAACATCACCGATCTGCGATCGTTTATGGGCCTCACCAACCAGTTAAGAGGCTTCTCACCAGCAATAGCAGATGCTGCCCAACCTCTGAGAGATCTCCTACGGCCCAAGAATGAATGGTGCTGGTCGCCAAACCATGAAGAAGCATTCACAAGGGTCAAAAAATGTCTAGTCTCACCACCTGTTCTTGCTTTCTTCGACCCAACTTTACCGACGAAGCTCCAAACGGACGCGTCACGACTGCACGGGCTCGGGTTCGTTCTACTTCAGAAACATGAAGACTGGAAGCTGGTACATTGCGGATCCCGATTCCTTACGGATACTGAGTCAAGATACGCCGTCATCGAGATCGAGATGGCTGCTGTCCTGTAGGCTGTGAAGAAATGTGGAACTTACTCACCGGTCTGCCACATTTTGACCTAGTGGTCGACCACCGCCCATTGGTTCCTATCTTAAACTCAAAGCTACTTGGGGAGATAGAAAATCCTCGCCTACAACGCAGGCGAGAAAAACTGTGCCTCTATTCCTTCACGGCGGGTTGGGAAAAGGGGTCAAACCACTACGCTCCCGATGCACTCTTGCGGGCGCCACTTCCCGATCCAGCCAGCCATGTTGGTGAACCCGACGGCAATGACTCTGATCCTCTCCACCTCGCTGTTGTTTCCTCACTCCATGTAGTTTGTGAAGATGGCTTCTCTCCAGGATCGAACATTGGAGATGGTGCGCGCTGCTGTGCAAGGGGATACTGAGTATGCCGCCTTACAAGATGTCATAGAAGCCGGCTTTCCTGAACATCGTCATGACCTCGAGCCTCGCCTGCGTGCATATTGGCCGTGCCGAAATATGCTCGCTGTGGATGATGGCCTCATCGTTTACGGTCCACGCTTGCTGATTCCCCAGAGTATGCGGCGAGAGACACTCGAGAGACTGCACGATGGACATTAGGGGATTGACCGCACAAAACGTCGTGCCAGGCTAACTACCTATTGGCCGGGAATCGATCGTGACATCGCCAACATGGTGTCCCGATGCGCCCAGTGCCGACCCCTTCTCCCGAGACAGCAGAACGAACCACTCTGGCAGGACGACGACCAGCCCAGTCGTGTTTTCGAGTCGGTGTCGGCCGACTACTTCCATGTCGCCAGTCACACTTACCTGATGTACGTCGACCGCATGTCTGGGTGGCCGTATGTGTCTGCTTGTCCTCGACCGACATCGGCTGATCATCTCTGCGTGCCTTGCGCTCGGTCTTCGCGGACACGGGTGTCCCAGTCGTTCTCAGGACGGATGGTGGTCCCCAGTTCTCTGCGTGGACGACTCGTCGGTTCCTGGATCGGTGGGGGGTGGAGCATTGGATATCTTCACCACACTATCCTCGCGCCAACGGACACGCAGAGGCTGCCGTCAAGGCAGTCAAAAAACTGGTACTGACGACGACGTGGGGAGGCCACATCGACGAGGACGGGTTCGTCAGAGGCTTGCTGGAGTACAGGAATACCCCGCGTCCAGATGGAAGGTCACCAGCACAGTTCCTGTTTGGCCATCCTATAAGATCTGCTCTTCCTATACACCACCGCTCATTCGCTCCCGAATGGCAACGCGCTGCGGATGAGTGTGACCTGAAAGCTGAACACCTGCGATATCAGGCGAAACAGAGGCACGACGCTAATACACGACAACTCCCTCGCCTTCACCTTGGGTGTTCTGTCGACGTACAAGATGCTGCAAGTGGCCTTTGGGACAGAGTGGGCACAATCATCGGTATAGGATGCCGGCGCGACTATCTCATCAAGATGGGCAGAGGCCGCACCCTATGGAGAAACCGAAGATTCCTTCGCCTCATCGTCCACTGGTGTTTGGGTATGTACCACCCACCACGCCACCAGTGGGACCGGTGGAAACGAGACCACAGATCTCACAACTACATCCACAGGACGCACAGCTGCCTCCTCGTCGTAGTGGCCGCCAGAGGAGTGCACCGCAGCGCCTGGCAGTACGATGGGGCACTAACTCTTATGATTAGATCATATTGTACATTTCTGTGTTATGTATTTATCATAAAAGCCATATGTATCTTTCGCATCAGCTACAATGTCTTGGAGGAGGTGTGTGGTTACAGCCTAACTATGTACTTGTTTCTGTTTTTACTGGGATGAATGAGGGAGTGAATGAATAGTTACAACTAAACAGGAACGTGCGCCGAAGCAGCGAAGCAGCGATCTATCGACCCTTTCCGAAGATGACAAGCCACACTCTGAGTTGGAGGAAGGCAGTTCTGGGCTGGGATCGCTACCGACAACAACACCTGCCTCCTTCACTCGCGCTCGCCCTGCCCTCGCCACCATTCCCTCATACTTCGTTGTATCGCCATTGTTACTCTGCACCTGTATAGTTAATACAAATACACTTCAACTACACCTCGTGTTTTACTGAGCCGGACGAGCAATAAACCGGACAACACTACAACAATTACGATGACCAAAGGAATCAACCTCGGAGGCTTTGCTTACCCATATAAATTGAGTTATAGATTATATGGCCCCAGGGGCCAAGAGCTATTGCCTACCGGATAGAGGAGGGGACCGAGCGCTGGCCGCGGACGGGGTACCTCGTCCCCCACGAGACTGCTCGATTTAAAGAGCAGTCCCCATGGATACAAATGTATGCCCACCGTTATGACACCCTTCCCCAACGTCTTCTGGCCCAGATACTCAACCATCCAATGCAAGACCCAAGGGCAGTCCCTCTGGCGGGCGGCAGCGGTGACCCGTATTGGCAGCATGTCACGAGAACCATTTTGTCTGGCCCTTCCCTGGCAGACCTTACTGGCATGGGAAACCTCTCTCTCCTCAAAATGGGACAGAACAGGGGTCGAAAGCCCCTCCAGCATAGCTCTCTAGGTTTTTCAGACACGCAAACCCCCCACCACGACAAGGCAGCTTCCACTGGAGAGGTGGACAGTTAAGACCCTTGTACATAGTTAGCAGCTTCGGTGATGAGAAAAAATGGCGGAGACATCTCAGAACACCTAACTTTATAGAAGCTGTTTTAACAAGAGTTGAAATATGAAGTTTCCAGTTAGGATTATGAGTAAAGGACACCTGCCATGATCAAGATAGAATAATGATGGCCAACAGTGAGTTACCCAAAACCTTCTTCCTTAAGATTTATTAGCTCCATATAAAAGTTCTTGATGTTCAATATGATGCAGAACTGTGTGTGGCTTGGGTAGCCACCTCTCTCTCTTTCAACTTGTCCGGCGATACACTCTAACTGTGCTCTGGGATAGTTTGCATATTTACCCTGTGTTACTGCAACTACAACCACACCAATGCTCCAACAACTTTATAAGGTGTTCAAGGCGAGCTTGTGATAGCTGCGGACTGTGAGTGACTTGTAGAAGAACTAAAATAACAGCAAAAATAAGGTTTCTGTGCTGGCAGCTGATACTGGTGACGTCACATCTAAACAAAACACCTGGCTAACCTGTTATTCGAATCTGAACCTGATCGCAGACTGTTTACCATGGACATCGAGAAGATAAAGGTACTGCTATGTTCAAGGTAAGCTTGTGATAGCTGCGGACTGTGAGTGACTTGTAGAAGAACAAAAATAACAGCAAAAATAAGGTCACTGTCCTGGCAGATGAGACTGGTGACGTCACATCTAAACAAAACACCTGGCTAACCTGTTATTCGAACCTGAACCTGATTGCAGACTGTTTACCATGGACGTCGAGAAGATAAAGGTACTGCTATCAACCCGAGATCAAGCCTATAGAGGAGCCCTGGTGATTATGATGAAACAAATACGTGAAGATTTAGCATCAATGAAGTCAACTGTGGATGAGCTGAGAAAAAGCTTGGAATTTACTCAAGGTGAGGGGGATGATCTCAGAAGCGAAGTAAAGAAGCTGAAGAAGGAGAAAGCAGCAAACAAGACTATTATACAGGCACTAAGAAGACAATGTTAGACGGCAGGAGAAAACTGTGAAGTTCTGGAAGACCACTGTGACTACCTTGAAGATTAAAATAGAAGAAACAATGTGCATATTACTGGAATGGAGGAGAGACCTGGCGGAGAGACATGGGAGCAGACAGCTGATCAACTGCAAAAGATATTGGCTGACAAGATGCAGCTTTCTGACCTAACGCTGGAGCGAGCGCACCGAGTGGGACTGCGTTCCGAGCAGCGAACTAGCAGGTTGTTGCGCGATTCCTTCGCTTTAGTGACAGGGAGTTGGTGATGCGCAATGCAAGCTAGTTGAGAGGAAAGAATATATTCATAAATGACGATCTTTGCCCCGCATCACAAGAGAAGAGGAGACAACAACTTCCTGAACTACATCAAGCCAGGAAGTAAGGAAAAATTGCGTACTTCCGCCATACCAAGCTGGTGATCCGTGAGAGAGGTGACGGGAGTGGTGGACGCGGCCGGATGAACACCGCACGGGGACCTGTGGGTGATGGACAGCACCCCAGTACCAGAGGACCTGGCGTGTTCCCATCTGATGCCGCCGCTACCAATCCCACTACCTCCCCTACCTACTCTGCTGCCGCCTCTGCTACCTACTCTGCTGCCGCCACCGTTACCTACTCTGCGGCTGGCGCTACTGGTCCTGCCACCGATGACGACACTGTTCACGACAGTGGGGACGAACGGAGATCAGCGGGACACTGGCAGGATGACTCTTCACTCTAGGAAGTAAAAGTCCTGCCAGTGATGTGATTTATGTAATTCATCTGTATAACCGTTGTTAAAGTATCTATTACGACAACATGGATGACTACAATTCTGTCCTACCTTTCTCACTGTTAACTGATCTCGAACTTAGAAACATCAATGAAAATTATGCAGTTATCAATAAATATATTATTTATTTAGATATCCTTGTATTTGAGCCTTTAGTTTCTCAGTACGACCGACACAACAGTGATATCGATGTTGATTATTTTATGGTAAATACAAGAAATATTATTATTATTATCATTATTATTATTATTATCATTATTATATATTATTATTTATTTTATTATTATTATTAGTAGTAGTAGTAGTAGTACTAGTAGTAGTAGTAGTAGTAGTAGTAGTAGTAATAATAATAATAATATTATTATTATTATTATTATTATTACTATTATTATTACTATTATTATTATTATTATTATTATTATTATTATTATTATTATTATTAGTATTAGTATTATTATTATTATTGATTTTTTTTTTTAATTTTATTATTATTATTATTATAATTATTATTGTTGTCATTATTATTATTATTATTATTATTATTATTATTATTATTATTATTATTATTATTATTATAATAATAATAATTATTATTATTATTATTATTATTATT
>CM035223.1:6556717-6566860 GCA_020233015.1 Callinectes sapidus
CCCCCTCCGGCATTGCTATACCAAGTCCAGCGGTGCAGCACTGGTCTCTGATACCAGGAACCCGCAATTCTCAGCCTTCTGGATCTTTCAAAATTCAGAAGGAAAGAGCTGTTGTCATTCCTGGTACCAGAACCATGGGGACCAAAACATATTTCATAGCCAGCCCTTTCGGTGCCAGTGACAGCATTAAAGTCGCCCAGGACAATGAGTGCATCACGGCGGGGACACTGGTCCAGTACAGAGTCGAGTTTGGCATAGAACATCTCCTTCTCTTCAGTTTCACATACCTCGGTAGGAGCATATACAGCAACAACAGACATGAAGCCTAAACTGTGCTTCAGCCTTAATCGCATTATACGCTCATCAACCGGAGTAACCTCTACAACAGACGGCTGCAGTCTGCTGGAGACGCCTATGGCTACCCCCTTGACATGGTAGCCATTGCTCATGCCGGACCAGTAGTAAGTAAAACCCTTACTACTGGTCTCGCCACTGCCAGGCCTCCTTGTCTCAGAGAGCCCCACCATATCCACCCTCAGCCTACTGAGCTCATCAATAATCAATAATCAATAATAATAACAATAATAATAATACTGTTGCTACTACTACTACTACTACTACTACTACTACTACTACTACTACTACTACTACATCAAATACTGCTACAAACACTACTATTGATACTGCCACAACAACTCCATGACTACCAATAAGATGGAGTACATTTTCTGCTACTACCACAATTGTTCTTACTACTATTACTACTACCACTACTACTACTACTACTACTACTACTACTACTACTACTAGTAGTAGTAGTACTACTACTACTACTACTACTACTACTACAACTACTACTACTATAGCTACTACTTCAAATACTGCTACAAATACCAATACTGATACTGCCACAACAACACCATAACTACCAATAAGATGGAGTACATGTTCTGCTTCTACCATAATTGTTCTTACTACTATTACTACTACTACTACTACTACTACTACTACTACTAATAATAATAATAATAATAATAATAATAATAATAATAATAATAATAATAATAATAATAACAATAATAATAATAATAATAATAATAATAACAATAATAATAATAATAATAATAATAATAATAATAATAATAATAATAATAATAATAATAGTAATGCTGCTACAACTGCTACGACTACTACTACTACTATTACTACTACTACTACTACTACTACTACTACTACTACTACTACTACTACTACTACTACTATTTATTTACGTACTACATTTGCTGCTGGCTGCTGCTTACTACTACTACTACTACTACTACGACTGCTACTACTACTACTACTACTACTACTACTAGCTACTACTACTACTACTACTACTTCTGGTACTTCTATTACTACTACTACTACTACTACTACTACTACTACTACTACTACTACTACTACTATTACTACTACTACTACTACTACTACTACTACTACTACTACTACTACTACTACTACTACTACTACTAGTAAGTCCTTTTTTTTATCCTTGCTTGTTGTACTGTTTTTATTACTGTATTAAATTTTACAAGTAGTATTGAGTGTTAGAAAAAAATGCTCAGGTCAGTGGGAACTTAACTCCTTATCTAGATGCCTGCATTGATATTATATTAATATCAGGTCACTACACAAAAATTTTTATGTTTTGAAATCTTTCCTTAATTGTTTATCAAAATCACCTTTTATAATTGCTACTACATTTTTATTCATTGGAAAATTAGATTTCATATCGCTTAGGAAGAACATATAGAAAACGGAGGGATATCTATCTTTACTAACAATATGCTAAAGGCAGCGCTATTGAACCAGTTTATATATATATATATATATATATATATATATATATATATATATATATATATATTATATAGATATATATATATATATATATATATATATATATATATATATACAGAACGCTCAGACAAGCCTCAGCCAATAACAGCGCGCCACACTGCCGCTCGCTACCAGCCAATCATTGCGCTCCCTCACCTCACCTGTTCCACGGAAGGTGTATATATGAATAGACCGCCTCTATCAACGCGAGTCTGGATCCACACCAATACCTTATTTCACCCATTGAGGAGGAGGATGTCTCGAAGTTGCTCAGGAACACCCCGCGACGCGCCCCAGGCCCCTCAGGCATAACTTAACCCCTGAGACCATATGTAACCTGACAAAGAGTTTCAACACTTCACTTGCTTCCGGCTACTTCCCAAAATTTATCAAAAAATCTAACATCACTCTCATCCCCAAACAAGGAAAAAACCCACACCTCTCAGAAAGCTACCGCCCCATAAGCTTGTTGGAAGTTCTCGGCAAGACCTTTGAAAGAGCTATTAACCACCAGTTGAGGAAACACCTCGACAGCGAAGAGTTACTGTCGCCCCAGCTGTTCGGGTTTCGCAGTGGCGCTTCGATCGAGGATGCCCTCAACAGCATAATAGCCTATCTAAATTCTAATAAACTGTACACAAAAACAGCCCTGGTGACAAAAGACGTTCAAAAAGCTTTCGACACTGTCTGGCACATTGGCCTAAAATACAAAATTTGTACGAACTTCAACCTCCCGCCCCTTATTCAAAAACTTTTATGTAACTTCCTGGACGACAGACAGGCCAGGTTTCGCTACCAGGGCACCCTTTCGGCACCCTTTGCCCTTCAGGCAGGTGTCCCACAAGGTTCGGTACTCTCCCCAACTCTCTACAACATGTACACAACCGACCTGCCTTCCCCACTTCACAATGACTCACTAACAATTCAGTACGCAGATGATGTAACACAATTGGCCCGCGCCAGAATGTTAGATCATATGACAGACAAAATTCAACGAGAACTGACAAGAACAAGCTTATGGGAGCTACAGTGGCGTATCATTTCAAACCCAGAAAAATCTAAGGTGACATACTTCAACAAAAAGTCTGCCGCACCCCAGCAGATATCACTGTACCCAAATGTTCCAAACCCCATCCCCATACCAATAAGCAATACAAACAAAGTCCTTGGCCTCACCATTGACAAACACCTTAGATTTAACATACACATCAACCAAAAAGCAGCCATACCATCTCGGGCCCTGAACAACCTGGAGAGATTCCGCGACAGCAACACGAAAACAAAACTACACCTATACAAAGGTTTCATTCTTCCACTCTTAACTTACTGTCCCCTTGCCCTGTCTCTCTCTGTTCCTAATAACCTCCTTAAGCTTCAGAGAATCCAAAACCGAGCAATTCGTTTCGCCCTTGGTACGAAGTGGTTCGACTTCAGGACCTCTCTTTCCACCCATGAGGAGGCCAATATCCCCCCTATTAACATAACCTTCGATAATAGAACCCCAAAACAACTAACCTTATTCCAAGTCAAACACCCACACACCTACTACCTAATTAACAACCTGCCCCGACCTTACCGCCACCTTCCTCACATCAACCTCCTTGACCTCCCCAACGAGCCCCCTGACCCTGTCTTCAGGTAATTGACTCCTCCCTTCCTCACCATCTTTCCACACTTTCCGTCTCCCTTTCCCTCCTTTTTTACTTAGCACCCGTACCACTCAAGGTGTCTGAGTGGCATCACCGTCGCTAACCCAATCGAGGACAGACCCGTGTGTCAACGCCTAGTGTTTTTTTCATATTTTTTTGTCTTATGGCTTTGTACTCATATATTTGTTTTTTATATATTATCTTTCTGTCTCGAAGCCTAGGTACTAAGGGAGCACCGGACTGTTCCTGGATCGGGGGTGCGACAAACAACACCCACACTCTCATACCATACCCCCATCTGAGGTAGTGCGCCCGCGTGCCAACACCCAGTGATTTTTGTTCGTTTTTTTGTTTTATGGCTTTGTATTCATATTTTTGTTTTTTTACATTATTTTTCTGTCTCACAGCCTGGGTCTTAAGGGGGCACCGGACACTTTCCAAAGGGGGGGTCAGCACTACCACATCCCTCCCAACTGTCGACACGGCAATGGGGCCCACGGGTGTCGGCATAACGTTCCGTTAGATGCCCCCCCCCCCCCTCGATGTCGGTCAAGGAGCGGCCAGTACTGATGGTGGGGCGGGGCTCTGGAAGCACGTGGAGAGATTCCCATTCATTCCCCCCACAGAGGTAGTTGGGCGTGGTTAGGGCTAGACGGGAACACATCCGCACTCCTCCCAGCTGTCTGCATGGCCATGAGGCCCGCGGGCGCCGACATGGCGTTCCACTCGAGGTACCCCCCCATGTCTGTCAGGGAGAAGCCAGGACTGATGACGGGGCGGGACTCTGGAAGCAACCATGCAGAGAACCCCACTCACACCCCCTACAGAGGTAGTTGGGTGCGGCGAGTGTCAAGTGTGCTTAGCCACATCCTGTCGTCACTCTACTCACTTTCACAGCCATCATCATACCCCCAAACAAATATCCCTCACATATCACCCCCCATCACGTCGCCCTTCTAATCACATCGCGGAGCGATCCTTCTTTCCTCCCAACAGGTTGCTACCACAGGAACCAGAGCTGCCACCACCATCAACAGCAGAAGACAAGGGCGAAAAGAAAAGATCAACGCCATCATCCCCACACCATACATTCAGTAACAACTCCATTCAACACTATCACCCTTTTACAAACCTTTACAACCTTTTACATCCTTTTACAAACAAAGTGGTTCGGACACCACGTAAAGCTGTAGGTCCCTCAGCTATACGGAGTATTTTCTTCAAACTTGTCCCTCTTTCTCTAAAAAATAATAAAATACATTAAAAAAAACTGTCCACCTCCACTGTCTTTCCTCTCCCATTTTTTCCCTCCTTCACTTCTTCGTTCTTCGTTGTTGCGATGCGCTGGTGGAGAGAGCGTGGCTCGCTGATGGGTCCGTGCAGGAACAGTACACGAGCATGGTGAGTAGTGGCGGTCTAGCGCTTTTTAATGTGCTCGGTGCGGAGGCGGTCTGCTTGGCTCCCGCTTTCTGGTCGCTGTCTCCCTTGCTATGACGGTCCGAAAACAATTACACGTAAAAAATTAGCAGTAGCCTACATTTCTAAACAACATACACCACACTACCTTGCACCTGGTTTAAGCCCCAGTGGCTCTACCCTACCACTAAAATTCCCTTCTTTTCACCCCCATATTCTTCCCTCTATCCCCACTTCCCCTTCCCCACCTTTTCTCTATTTTTCGTTCGTTAGTTCGTAACGCGAGTCATTCTACCCTTATCATTTGCCTGAAGATGTTCCATAGATTGGAACGAAACGTCGCAAATTATTTTAATTTTGGACAGCTCTTAGGAGCACTAAACACCGTAGAAAAATAATTGATTAGACAAATTGAAAACAATTATATTTTATAATATTATTGTAATATTATTATTATGATAATTACTATAATATTATATAATAACAATTATATAATATATATATATATATATATGAATATATATATATATATATATATATCTATATATATATATATATAATATATATATAGTATATATATATATGCTTATTCATTTATTTATTTATTTATAGGCCTAACAGGAAACATATGTGACGCTAAATTTACGTCTATCATATATGATCTTTTGAATAACTGTAATTGCAGATTCAATAAATCTTTACTTATAGGTGATTTCAATGTTAATTCGTTGGAACATCCTACTCATGTTCCTACTAATCTTTTTTTTCCTATTTGTATGCAAACATAAACTCCTTTTCAACACATATCGAAACCTACACGTTTTCCTTATACTCGTAACAATATGCTAAGATAGAGATACTGAAACTGTTTTGTTACATAAATAAAATTTTAAGAATAAAAATTTTCTCCTCTATGCTACCGTTAAGTAATTTATAATTTTAAATTTCTGTTATTTATAGGCCTAATAGTAAACATATAGATGTCAATGTATTTACGTCCTTCATAATTTACCTGTTCATTAAGGATAATTTTAGATTCAATAAATCTTTACTTATACAGAGGACTTAAAAATTAATTTGTTGTAACACACTACTCATGTTTCTAAACCTACGCGTTTTCCGATACTTATGAGCTGGGTCAATCCTCTCTACGCGATCAAATTTGGGCTAATTTTACTCCTCCCTTATATCAGTGATCTTCCATTGCTGTATACTGGACCATTTCCCTATATCTATTTCTATAAATCAGCAATGTAAACATAATACTAAACATAAGATTAATTTTCGAGTCTTCAATACTAATAATCACAATCTAATTACCAATGTGCTGCACATAACAAACTTAAAAAAAAAAAAATCATTTAGCACAATATTTTCTTCCAATTAAAAAACACTTTGCCGATAAACCATTTAATAATTCTTGGTTTACAAGTGAAATACATAAATCTATTACAAATAAGTGTAACTTGTTTAAAATGTGTAAACTTCGAACGCTTCATCATGAAACTTATAAACGATTTAGAAATAATCTTACATAAATGATTTTGTCCGTTAAAATGATCCATTGCTTTAAGATATGTACAAATTTTCTTAATAATTTCACGAAATATTTGGCAAGCAATTAATGAATTAAAAGGTAATATTCAAAATAAACAATATTAAGTCCTTTCAATATAATTCAAAACTGAGTGCTCCATTAAATATATCCGAAGCCCTCGGCAACTACTTTTCCACTAGTGTACCTGATCTTGATAGAAACTTCCCAAGTGAAAATATAAACTCAAACGACTATCATAAAGGTATTTTCTCAAATTCTATGATGTGCACTGATGTTAGTATTTTTGTCTTAATACTGCAATTAAATTATTGAGTAATAAAAATTCACAAATTAATGATACATCCACGGTTATTTAAATAAACTCGCATTTTTTTGCAATCCTTTGACTATACTTTAATCAATCTGTGGCGAGTAGAACTTTTCCATCTCTGTTGAAGACTGCTAAAATCAAACCTACCTATCCATATGTCTGAACCCGTTGATGACCCTAAAAGTTAGAAGAATCTCAACTCAAAATTCTAAAAATATTGAAAACCTTAATAACGGTTTATCTAACTGACTATCTTGAGAACAAAAATATATTAACTCCTGCTCATTGTGGTTTTCAAGGGATTGAACAAAGTATATTTTCTAGCAATGTACTTTCCTCACTTGACGATCCCCTATGTCTCTCCTGTCTTTGCCTCCCCGTCTTTCTTTTTGGACAGCCAGGGTTCCCTCAGGGATACCAATGTCCCTGCCCTACCTAGCTGGTTAGGGTGGGGCTTGCAACCCCTCCCTCTAAAAAAACGTTCAAAACCGCCACCAGTGTTAGAGGTAGAATTCCGTGTAAGGGTTATAGGCGCGAGTAAGTGTTGGTTACGTGCTGTATGTCCTCCTCCATGTAGGTTTCACTACACACAAGAAGAGGGCATAGAGAAAAATAAATAAAAGTCTGCCTTGCCGATGTGTCGTCAATAAGCCGCTATTCACAGAAACCATGAAGAAAAAAAGGATTTCTGCAAGCAATACAAGGACTGGGCACCGGATCAGTGGAGAACAAGTGGTGTAATGAGTGATAATAGCATCTTCTGACTTGTCAAGGGTGAGAATGCCTTGAATGTAATATAAAACAATAGTACATGAGTTGTGTTCCACAAATATCACTGACCTGAAAAAAGCCTTGAAGAAATTGTGGGAATCAATATGTTTCAGAGTTCAATAATCTTGTCACTTTCATCTACTGAACATTATCAATCTAACCTAACTAGTGTTTTGCATTCTTCACTCACACCGAAGTTGATTTTCAACTTTTCTTTATCTAACCTATACTAAAGTATAGACTGTTCCCTGAGCTTTATGAAGTTTGAATATCCTTATCAAATGTAACTAGACACTGCATCCCCAGGAGTTATTAATGTGATATCATTTATTAATGTGATACAGTGGAACCGCTTGCACTTTCGGGGTCTTGGGATCCCCGATTCCACGGCTTTGAATCCTGGCCAAGGTCTGAGTGGAGATTGGCCATCCACTCATGGTAACGTTTCCCAAATGGGTGGGCTTTCATATATTAGGTCTCCATTAGGTGGTCTCCTTTAGCCCATAAATTCCCATAAAAGCCCACTTTGTATGAATAATAATAAGGGAATTTTTTGAAAAAAGGTGAAGGAGAGGTATATAATGGTAGTGTTGTGTGTTACATTAGAAGAAAAAAAAGCTAAATGAAAGGATTAACAGAAATATAACATTTGAAAAAAAGGAAGAATAATGGGCAGGACCAGATGATATATTCAAAGGTTTCTATAAAAATAGAGAGGGGAAGTTGTGATTCATAGACTGATAACTTTTTAAACAAATGTGGCAAGAGAAGAGGGTACCAATGAAATTATATAAATACAATGGTGTATGTTGTTTCTTAAGAGATGATACAAGAGCAGGAATAAGTTTAGGACTATGAGGTAATATTTCCCTAATAAACCAATGAATAAGGTATTATGTACACTACTAAATATAGATAAAAGAAAGTTTAAGTTAGGTTAGATTGAAATGAACGAGTAATGATGGTACTGTTTAAGTTTCTTAGATGTAGAAAAAAAAAAACTTGTCACAAGGCATATAGAAAACTTTTGCACAACGTATTGTAAAAAGTGTCTTACTAGAAAAAATAGTAGTCAATGTTATGAAAAATATGGATAAGGATAAAAAGATAGTCTAAATGTAGGGAGACATTGAGATTGACTGCTTATAGAATGATACAGAGCTAGACAAGGTTGTATTCTTTAAACAACCAAATTAAACAGTGGCAAGTTAGTGGCAGTGAAAAAAAATCCTGGACAGAACGTCCAATACAAAAAAAAGCATCAAACACAAATTTGGTGCTAAAATGTGTCGTATTTGTTTTGTTTGCCCTTCACAGGTGTCACTTGAAATCAATATTGGATGAGCATTGCGGTAGGTAGAGTCTCCTTCCGCCAACCAATCAGAGAACTAAAAATCGCAGGATCAGACCTGCATTTTACCTCTGGTTAAGTGAAACACTTTTACGCTCGCTACAGCTGCTTGGTTCTTATGTTATTTGTAATTTTTTTTCTATTTTTTTTAAGTGTGTATCAACAATGTTACACTAAAAGTATTTTGTTAAAATATTTTCTTGGTTATGTATTTGTAGCCAGGATAGAGCCAGTAATAATGGGTTAAAGCTTGAGAAATTTAGATTTAGGAAAGCAATGGTAACTGGTTCTATAGTGAAGTGATTGATAAAATCGAATGGAGTCAGAAATCATATCTTTAGTGATGAGTTAATAAAGAGTGTGAAATAAAATCAGACGAATGTATCAATGAAGATGATTGGTGGCATGAGGTACCTTTGTTCACAAAGATTGCCACGGGTAGGCCTTGAGGATTCTTGCAACTTTTATCCTTTTTCATATGTTCTTGAATTGTTAAGGTCTATATTTTATTACTCTTCTACATTCAACATGCCATGATCTACCGTACAAAACTTTGTATTTGCCCGCAATAATTTATTTGAATAGCATATAAAAAGTTACAGTACAAAAAAGCATACCTCCATTCTTTCGTATATCGTTTTTACGAGAGGATGAGGATGATTTGCAAAATATTCAATGGGAATTCCCTTCATAAGCCAAGGCTCAATTGCCCACCGCCATCTTTCTGCTGCTACCATGTCTTCCATTGTTTCCACAGGCCTAGTGGTGCTTTGGACAGTCAGATGTGCTATCAGAGAGGATCGAAAACCGGTACAAATAACCAAAGCGAACACCAGCCACCATCCAACAAGCATCTGTAAAACAAAAAGCGTTAACATTCAGTTGAGAAGATATCAAACTTATGCAAAAGGCGAAACAATACTGACGCTAGAGAATCGTCTTACCTGTCCAACTGTTGTGTATGAAGGATCTGGGGAGGCCTGCTCCACAATGACGCCAACACTGTAGAGCATGGAACTGCTTAGTTCCACCTTCCGACTCTGCACTCTGAGGATCTTCAATGTATGTAGCATCCAGTAGGTGATACCCCAAATTATTACACCACACAGGGTACACAGCCACACTTTATCTAAAAGATAAGGACAAGCCACTGGTCCATCAAGCGTTCCTTATATATATATATATATATATATATATATATATATAT
>CM035223.1:6587382-6592382 GCA_020233015.1 Callinectes sapidus
ATATATATATATATATATATATATATATATAAGGAAGAGGAAACGGTAGATACCTGCAAAAAAAAAAAAAAATACTGCCAGTGAGGTATAATAGCACCGGTTCTGGGGTATTTTGAACTTAATGTCAGCTGTGATCTTACTGAATGTTTCTCTTTTTTTTCATAACACAAGCGGTCAATCATAGTCTAACCTCTAAAGACAACTAACTCTCTTCAATATCATCAATAAGGTTTTAGTTGGAAAGTCGACATTACGGTTGAAATTTCTTTTTATTCTATTTCTTTCTTTATTTATTTATCTCTATTTATTTATTTTATTTATTATTTATTTATTATTTATTTATTATTATTATTATTTATATATTATTTATATATATTATTTATATATTTATTTATATATATTTATTTATTTATATATATATTTATATATATTTATATATATATTTATATATATATTTATTTATTTATATATTATTTATTTATATATATTATTTATATATTATTATTTATATATTTATTATTTATTATTTACTTATTTATTTATTTATTTTTTTTTTTTGTGAGCTGCTTCTTGAAGAATTCCAGCACACTATGCGACATGCTGCCAGGCGCTAGACGCACCCGTTGCCTTTTAAATCGAGTTTAAATGCCCAGTACCACTCGCGCTGAGGTGTTTAAATCTATACCATGGCTTCTGTTACTTCTATTTTCGTCTTTTATTAAACGTTTTTTTTTCTTTCTTCTTCTTCTTCTTCTTCTTTTTTTTTCTTTTTTTCTTTTTTTTTTCCTTTTTTTACGTATTTATAATTAAGTTGGCATGAAGCAGTACGACAGGTTTACACAGGGAAAGCGTGAATGGCGAGGAGGAGAGGGTGGCAGTATCGATTGTAGGATTTAACATGTTTTTACGCACAAGACGTTTCTCCAAAACCTCTGAGGGAATAGTATTTTGTTTTTATAAATAGACACCATGAAGTGTTAAAAGAGAAATGAGGCACAGCTGTGTTTTTCTGAACAAAAAAATACTGTTTAGGCCTACTTAACGTAAAATTACGTTTTTTTCTCAAAACAATAATTTGTAATTAAAAATAAATATATTTCTCGACTTCTATTTATGTGATTTTCAATACTCTTGCAGTTTAAGATTTAGAAATTCAATATCTTTATTTTAATGTTTCGGAAATTATTCCTGTTGAAGCTCGTGATACTTTTTTTTTTTTTTTTTTTTTTTTGAGGGGGAGTTGTGGAAAAACAGAGCGCTTCGGATTAATTTGTTCTGCAAATTTATTATTTGTGATATAGAAAAAAAAATTTAATTATTCCCCTGGGTATCTTTTAAGTATCAAATAAGAGAAATTCTTCACGTCTACATAGTTTATCACTAATACTTTTTTTTATGTGCACACATACATTATCTCGGACATTATTATTATTTTTTTTGACGAAAGTAATGCATGTATTCTTTCAAAAAATTACTTAAGGTTTACATTGCACTAATCAGGTTAAGCTGTAAGAAAACCAGCAGTCTAGGTTGAAAAGTATAGCCACAGGAAATAAAAATGTCTAAGAGTGACTGTAATATCGACTTTCTCTCTTTAGGGACTGGTACTAGATTATAGAAAAGTGTAGAGTATTATCATCACCGTCGGAATTGATATGGCAAGATGCTTGGTTTAGGAGATAATTAATGAACAGTGGAAAGGTGATAGGACAGATCCCGGAGGAACTCCACTGTCAATTGGTTTATAAGAACAGTTGGTTTATAACCACAGCAACAATAGAAAATGTCAAAGACAAAGCTTGAGATAAAGCTGCAGAGAGAAGGATAAAAATCCTTTGGTTGAGTTTTGATATTAAAATTTTGTGGCAGACTCCATCAAACGTTTCACCAAAATCTCTAAAAGAGGATGACCAAGACTCAGTGAAAAAAGCCAGATCACCAGTAGAGCGACTTGACAGAAGCCATATTGGCAATCAGATAGGAGTTTGTGAAGTAATCGATGTCTGAGAACCTTCCCATTGAGGATAGATTAAAAAACCTAGAGAAGCATAAGGTTTAAACTATAGGGCATGGATTCAGAAAGAACGTGTATATAAGGAAGTGATTCTTAATATCTAACTTGCATCTTCCGTACACTCAACTCACACCAGGATTCAGAAAACAGAGTGTTACTTCCTCCTCCTCTTCAGTGGGTATGGGGAGTAAGCTTAGTCATGCTCCCAGCCATGACATCGTCATATTCGCCAGCGAATCACAAGCACTGAAACAGAACGTGCTCACTAATCACAAACCCACCCGCCTCTCCGCTCTATCTAAACTCCGATTTTCTTCTTCCTCTTCTTCTTCTTCTTCTTCTTCTTATTATTATTATTATTATTATTATTATTATTATTATTATTATTATTATTATTTTTACTTATTTCGCTTGATGTCTCTGCGTTGACCATCACGTCTACTTCCGTCTTTACTCTTTAAGCACCAACGTTCCCATTTTGGGAACATGGAAATATGTATTTATAGAGAAATGTGCATGTATTTAATTGTAATTAATAGGGGCTGAAATCCTTTGGCTGATGTTGTGGAAGGCATATAAAGTGTTAGGCTGTTTAAATTCTATTAATTTAACATATATTTTCAGAAGTCAATAGCGCTCTTTTTTGTTGCCGTGACTGTTTTTCTTCCGAAGCATGTCATGCTCAAAATACAAGTCCTGAAGTTGAAGTATATTGTCACGTTTTTCATCAATATGTATTTTTTCAGACGAAATTATCAGCATGATGAAAATATTCAAGATGTTTTATTTATAGGCACATAACGATCATGTTCCCAAAAATGAGAACGTTGTCATGTTGCCTCATGTAATGTATGGGCAGGAAGAAATGCGAAAAGGCCTTCACCAGCTACAACTGGTTTGCACCTGTTGTGTCTGATACACAGGAGTATAGCAGTTACCCGTCTGTGTCCTCACAGTGTCAGTTGCTGTTCACTCAGTGATGAAGAGAAGGAGGATGACATTTTAGACAAGGACTGGATTCCAAATGAAGGTATTGGTGAGGTAGAAATTCATCAAAAAAAGAGGAACATGTTGATGAAGAGTATGCTGCTGTGGAGAAAGAAAATGAGGAAATTGGGCGATGGAGAAAGATAGAAAGGTTGCCTCTTCATACGCACATGCCACCCAAGGTTGAAGAATATCATTTTGGCAAAGAATCTTAGGAAATTTTCAAATAATTTTTGGGGCCCCAAATTATCCAACACATATATGAGCAAACAAATATGTATGTCGTTAGAGACAAAAATGAATCAAACATTCATGCCACTGAGGAAGAGATACGGAAATTCCTTGGCCTCTTCCTGATGGGTGGATACCACAGTCTTGCATCAGAATATGATTATTGGTCAACTTGTAATGATTTGATTGCACTTGTATTTGGTAAAACAATCAGAAGGGAAAGATTCCGAACCATCGAAAGGTACTTGCATCTTGCTGATAATTCAAGTCTTGTGGATTCAGAAATAGACAAGGTCCTACCTGTACTTGAAGTGATAAGAATTGCCAACAATTTAGTATATTTCATGAACCACTAAGTATTGGTGAATCAATGATTCCCTACAACGGCCATTACCCAGCTAGACAGTTCATAAATAACAAACCAATAAGATTTGGTCATGAAATGTGGGTCAAATGGATATCCATATATTTTTTATATATATTATGGCAAAGAAGTTGACTCAAAGACTCATTATTTGGGAACACATGTGGTGAGGTCAGCTGGCAGAACTCACTGCAGAGGAGATTCGAGCCTGTGGGAATGTTCGTGACAACAAAACAGGCAAATATCCACTCCCATCGAGAAAAGAAGTCGAAAAGAAAGAGAGAGACTATTTCGATTACAGATCAGATGGTACAGTATTGTGAGTGAAGTGGAATGACAATTCAGCTGTGACAGTTGCCAGCAACTACTGTGGTGTGAATCCAATTAACAAAGTAGAACGATGTGTAAAGAAAGAGGATAAGAAATTAGTTGACCAGCCACATCTCATTCACATGTACAAGAACGGAATGGGAGGCGTTGATGTATGTGATAGAATCTTGGCATCTTACAGACCACGGATGCGTTCGAAGAAATGGTGGTGGAACATTTTCAACAAACATGTTGAATATGGCTCCGGTGGCGGCTTTTAGGTTTTACCAACATATTGGCGGATCAACAAATATGTCACATACAATGTTCAGGAAGGAAATTGCTCGAGCAATGATAAGGACTCAAGAAGGAAGGAAGAGACTCGGAGGTTATCATTACAACCAATCAAACCAGTGCAATACGACGGAGTGAATCACTTTCTGAACTAATGTACTGAAGGTAGATGCTGCTTCTGCATGAATAACACACGACTGCAATACAGATATTGTGAAGAAAAGACTCTACAAGGCGTACTGACTTATTTTGCTTGATGTCTCTGCATTGGTCATCACGTTTACTTCCGTCTTTAATTACTTGAAGGTTATATTAGTTACGTACAGTTTTGGTCATTGTAGAAGCTGAAGGAATACACAATGAGGACACACTAGCACTGAGGAATCCCCTCGATGTCCATGGGAAACAACGCCGCGGTAGAGAAGGGAACCAAGTCGAAAACGGGTCGACGCCAATGATGGGAGCTGGGCACTACTACTCGAGAGCAGGATGGCAACCGGCAGCGAGAGCGAAGCAGGTCTGCCTACCTGCTACAGATGGGCAGGTGGAGAGGGCGAAGCGCGGCCCCCCGGTGGCTACAGCGCTTTACGAAAGCGCGGATTGGCATATCAAAAGCGCAGCAAACGTTGCTGATATATTGCTATCAAAAGCGCGGCAGAATCTTAAGTCAAAAGCGCGTTTTATCACTCGCCTCTAAGTCCGATTGTTCAAACGTTCATTAACGATCGGTCACCTCTTCCGTTAGCCAGATGATATCATCTGTTGCCCCCTCCTTACCACGGGGAGGTGGAAGTAGGATTT
>CM035223.1:6597382-6612852 GCA_020233015.1 Callinectes sapidus
TGGCTGCCTCAACACATACTTGTTGTCCTCTTCTGAACCTACCATTACTACTAATAATACACCAAAGTATCTATATTCCCCTACTGTATCTACACTTTCATCCCTGAAATCAAATTGGTATCGTTGTGTCTGAGCTCTTCCCCTTCCAAATACAACTACTTTAGTCTTACTACAGTTAACTTTCAGTTTCCATTGATGACAATAGTTATCCAAATGCTTTAATGCATTCTTTATCCCCACTTCACTGTCTGCCATTATCACTGTCTTATCAGCATACATTAATACAAGTAATTTCAAATAAAGGTCTAGCTATTCATCATCAAATTTCAAATGTGCACAGTTCTCCCCTAGCAAATGATCCTGAAGATCATTAACATACAAAGCAAATAATAAAGGTGAGAGATTTTCTCCTTGCCTTAAACCTCTATAACTTACAAAATAATTTGATGTTTCTTGATTCACAACAACACAGGATTTTATGTTACTGTACATGTTCCTTACCAGAGTGTAAAGTTTACCCGTGATACCAGCTTTTATAAGTTTGTACCATAGCCCATCTCTCCACACCATGTCAAAAGCCTTTCTATAATCAATGAATAAACAAAGTGATTTATTTTTCTTCCAGACAAACAAATCAATTATGCACTTTAACATAAATAAATGATCTATAGTAGAGTAACCCTTCCTAAAGCCTGCCTTAGATTCATGAATCAAATCTCTCTCATCACAATATACACTAAGTCTTTCATTTAGTATGGATGTAAATAGTTTACTCATACAACTTAAGAGTGTGATTCCTCGATAATTGTTGACATCATCATTATCTCCTTTATTCTTGTAAATAAGAACTATAGTACCAACCAACCACTCATCGGGGAGTATGCCTGTGTCTATTATCTTATTAAATAATATCACATACAACGGACACAGCAAGTCAATAGTATTCTTAATGTACTCGTTTACAATACAATCAATACCAGCTGCCTTATTAGTTCTTAATCTATTAACACACTTCTTAATTTCTACTTCTGTTATTGGTGCATCCAGGGTTGTATTGTCATTAAGTGTCATTAATTAATTAATTGAGCGCTGTCTAACACGATAGAAACTTCTTCATTATCATCATTTAGACCCTTAAAACTATCATAGAAATCTTGAACTTGTATGGGAATTTCTTCATTTTTGAACACCCTTTAAAAGCTGCCAATAATATATGGGATCTTTTTTCTTATATTCTCTGAGTTTTGTAACAATTTTTTCTCTTTCTTTCTGTTTTACCCTTTTTAATTCACTCTTGTATTTTCTGCTTTTTTTTTCAATCATATCACTGTAATTTTCATCAGATTTTCTAACATTGTATCTGTGCCTTGCCTTGTGGTATTCTTTGATGTTATGCCAGTAATGACCATCATAACCAGGCATGTTGGCCTGATTGTTGTGTTTAATATACACCCTATTAGCTTTACATGGAAACACTTTCAGTGCAGGATCTACAAGTAGATGTTTCATCGTAATACTTAGGTCTTGTACTGACATATCCTGTGCCTCCGAAAGGAGGTTATTAACCTTATTCACATCAATCTCATCAACATATTCCTTTGCCTTATAACTTTTCCACTTCCCTGGCTTATCACTCTTTGTATTGATCAGTTGTTTACTCTGAATGATTTTCTTAATATTGCACATAATGTCTATCTTGAAGTTAACGAACGTCTGACAGCAAGGGATCAAAATCCATAACTTTGAAATTCTTGATTTTGGTAAAAAGTAAAAGTGAACCTATAACATAATCTACTAAAGTAGAATACACAATTGATGCCTTCCCAACTCTATGATCTTTTTCTATATGGTTATTCTTACATATTTCCAATAACTTTTTTCCATATGTACTCCTATCGTATGACCTATCTTGTGAATATCTTGCACAGTCAAATCCATACCTGTCAAAGTAAAAAAAAATATCAAACTGATTAACTAAAACATCATCACCTATGATATTACCATGGAAATTCTCATTCGGAGTGGCGTAGTCGGGTAGAGTGCCAGTGTGGGAATTAAAGTCACCACACAATAAATATAGATAGTCTTCAGAGTAATCAAGTAAGAAATTGTCTATGTCTTTAAATTTTCAATGTTACCATACCTAGAATTACTAGGTGGCACATATACAGCAGTAATTATCAAGTGTTTTTGAAATCTCAGAGAACATTTATCCAATTGCACTGATAACAATGTGTCAGCCCTAGCTGGCAAGGCTTTCCACTGAAACCAGCTATCCTTCCGAACAGTAATAAGTGTTCCACCAGACTTATATCTACTCAAAGCATGTCTATTTCTAAAGACCACATCATAAAACAAATTACTCATATTAACTTCAACATTGTTCATATCTACATCATCACATCTAATTTCAATCATACAAATAATGTCATACTTTTTACATTCCTCAATAAATTATATTGATAACAGTTTCCCTTTCAATCCACAAACATTTAGGGTAAGTAAAGAGAAACACTTATTTACATAACTATGTGCATTGTTCATCAACAAACGCTGTGCTCCATTCCTGGCCTATTCTGGACCACACATTAGGTGGTCAAGTTTCAACCTTTTCCAGTCAGAGGCATTCACTCCAATCTTGACCAGGTCATCTGGTGTTTCTAAGAACAGAGGTCTATGTGTGGCATCTTTCAGCCAAGCCACTATCCTGCCATCCCGTGTCGTGGTGTTCTTCACACTTGGTTCTTCGTTGGCTATACTGAGAATGGCAGAACGTAATGGTGTTAAGTCTTCATTAACAAAAACTTTCCTCTGCTTTCTCTTCAGCTCTGCTTTCTTTTTCAACATCTCATTTCTCTTTTTTCTATGGCAAAATCTTACAATGACGGGTCGACTACTTCCTTGATTATTCCTCCCTAGGTGATGAGCCACAGATATTTCCTCAGTCTTGAGAACCACTCCCATATCTGATGCCAGTTCGATGACCTTGGCCTCTAATACATCTTCAGTCTCCTGCTCCTCTTCATCAAGACCCAAAATACGTAAGTTATCCCTGCGTTGATATTGCTCCAGCTTGTCACTTTCATACCTGTTGGTGATAGCCTGCCTCTGAGACTTAGCTGTGAGATTCAGCATATCACTGTATGCAGTGGTAATGTCCTTAACAGCTGTAGCAACGGCAGCTGATACAGCAACTGTAATAATTTTAGCAATGTCAGGTAGGACTATATCAGAGAACTCCTAAGTCGTTTTACTTAATTCTCTTGATTCTCGTCCTTTCACAGAGAGTGATATAGATTTCAGTTCATCTTCAAACTTTTCTCGGACAAGTGACTCAATGTTGGAGTTCATATTTGCCGCCATCGCGTTTGTTTTGGTTCTCTTCCAACTCTCTGCTTCCCGTTTTCTTTGTGTAACAACAATGGTTCCCTACTCCTCCCACAGCTGTGATTGTAGTTTTGCTTACCAGCATGTAACGCAGCTCTTCACAGGTACTCAGATCTTGTCCATACAATTTCTGTGGTTGTGTCGATAATTCAGAAGTAGGGAAATTCACTCAGAGCCAATGTGACATCAAAAAATAACCTCTTGGGTAGGAGCTGCCTTGGACGTGTTTGTCTTGTCTGGTACAAAGTGTGTGTGTGTGTGTGTGTGTGTGTGCTAAACTGTTGTGCTACAGCCGTCTTACCAGTGTCTTGAGTGTAAATTTTATAACTTCCTGCATTTTTTCGTAAGCAACTTTATAGTAAAGAAGAACTCCATACAAATCCGTTTTTTTTTTTTTTTTTTTTTCAAATTGGCAGTGGCATTAGCATTTTATGCTACATCTCTTCACCATCTCAGTTTATTGTTTTCACAAAACCATCTACGTAAAGATAACGCAGGATAATAATGAGATGTCACATTCATTATAATGAAAAAAAAAAGTAATTGTTAGGCAGCCCCTGATTCAAACCTCAGCATCGCCCCGTGCTTTCTCAGGCTAGGATACACACAAAACAAATGACTAGGATAGGAAAAAAAATGTTCCATATCTTAAAAAAGTAACCTAGTACAGATTTGCTATGATTGAGATCAGAAAATTAGCTTACTAGTGTGTTGAAATTAAAGAAAAGAAACAGTATAATAAAAAATAATAAAAAATTCTTTTACATAAAGACGTATGATGTAGAAAAATGTAAATTTTTACGTAACTCTTAAGATGGTTTTTAAATTAGGATTATGAGACAAAGTGACTCTAAAACCTTGTGAATATTTGTAATGATTGTTAGAGAGAGAGAGAGAGAGAGAGAGAGAGAGAGAGAGAGAGAGAGAGAGAGAGAGAGAGAGAGAGAGAGAGAGAGAGAGATCATCAGCATAGGAGTGGATAGGGCAAAAAGTTTGGTTTAGATCATTGATGAATAATAGGAAGGGAATGGGTGATAGGACAGACCCCTGAGTAACACCACTATTGATAGATTTAGGAGGAAGAATAGTGACCGTCTACAACAGCAGCAATAAAACGATCAGAAAGGAAACATGAGATGAAGTTGCAGAGAGTAGGATAAAAGCCGTAGGAAGGTAGTTTGGAAAGTAAAGCTTTGTGCCAGGCCCTATCAAAAGCTTTAGATATGTCTAGGGCTACAGCAAAAGTTTCACCAAAATCTCTAAAAGAGGATGACCAAGACTCCAAAAGCCAAAAAATCACCAGTTGAGCGGTCTTGATGGAAGCCATACTTGCGATCAGATAGAAGATTGTGAAGTGATATATGTTTAAGAATCTTTTTTTATGTAGAAGGGGGGCGGCCAAGGGCAACAAAAATAAATGAAAAAAGTCCACTGAAGTACCAGTCCCTGGGAAAGTTCATGTTCGTGACCCAAAAGAATGGGATAACTGCCTTGATACCTCACTCTTGAAAGAGTTCAAGTCATGGGCAGGTGGAAATACAGAAGCAGGGAGAGAGTTCCAGAGTTTACCAGAGAAAGGGATGAAAGACTGAGAATACTGGTTTACTCTGGCATTAGAGAGGTGGACAGAATAGGGGTGAGAGGAAAAAGCAAGTATTGTGCAGCGAGGCCGCGGTAGGAGGGGAGGCACGCAGTTAGCGAGATCAGAAGAGCAATTAGCATAAAAATAGTGGTAAAAGAGAGCAAGAGAGACAACATTGCGGCGATGAGAAAGAGGCTGAAGACAGTCAGTCAGAGGAGAGGAGTTGATAAGACGAAAAGCTTTTGATTCTACCCTGTTCAATAGAGCTGTATGAGTGGAGCCTCCCCAAACATGTGATGCATACTCGATACATGGGCGGATAAGGCTCCTGTATAGAGTTAGCAGTTGGGGAGGTGAGCAAAACTAGTGGAGACGGCTCAAAACACCTAACTTCATAGAAGCTGTTTTAGCTAGAGAGGAGATGTGAAAGTTTCCAGTTACATTACAAGAGAAGGATAGACCACGAATGTTTAGTGTAGAAGAAGGGGAGAGTTGAGTGTCATTGAAGAAGAAGGTATAGTTATTTGGAAGGTTGTGTCGAGTTGATAGGTGGAGGAATTGAGTTCTTGAGGCATTGAACAACACTAAGTTTGCTTTGCCCCAATCAGAAATTTTAGAGAGATCAGAAGTTAGGAGTTCTGAGGCTTCCCTGCGTGAGCTGTGTACTTCCTGAAGGGTTGGTCGTCTTTGGAAAAACGTTGAAAGTGCAAGGTGGTATCATCAGCATAGGAGTGGATAGGGCAAGAAGTTTGGTTTAGAAGACCATTGATGAATAATAGGAAGAGAGTCGGTGATAGGACAGACCCTTGAGGAACACCACTGTTGATAGATTTAGGGGATGAACAGTGACCGTCTACCACAACAGCAATAGAACGATCAGAAAGGAAATTTGTGATGAAGTTGCAGAGAGAAGGGTAGAAGCCATGGGAGGGTAGTTTGGAAATTAAAGCTTTGTGCCAGACTCTATCAAAAGCTTTTGATATGTCTAGGGCTACACCGAAAGTTTCACCAAAATCTCCAAAAGAGGATGACCAAGACTCAGTAAGGAAAGCTAGAAGATCACCAGTAGAGCGGCTTTGACGGAAGCCATACTGGCGGTCAGATAGAAGATTGTGAAGTGATAGATGTTTAAGAATCTCCTTGTTGAGAATAAATTCAGAAACTCTTAATAAGTTCTTTATTTGTTGTCCTGCTAGGCATCATGAGAATTGTTGGGAGTTTGGTAGGCCTCACAGCACTTCTTAATTAATTCTACCTCCCAGATTATATAAGGACATAGAGTTACACCGGCTTCCATAGGACACACCAAGATTGCCCCCTGTATTTAGCGCAGTGAGTGGTAGTTAGCCATTTCTTCAACGGCTTGGCTGAGATGGGGTTCATGCAATATGCCATCCAGTATTAATTGATTCTAACTTTTATTTTTCACTAGCACTCACAAAGAATACCGAGGGAGATGCAAAAACTAATTGCAAGAATTCACGTCATATAAGATTCCATTAGTGGATACCACATTTGAGCCTATATCCAAAATCTGCAGGTAAGTAACAATATCCGATTAGCAAGTTTATTGTCCCTGCTAAGACACCCACAAATCAGATGATGAATTCATATGATGCTAGAAGCAAAATGCAATTTTCAAGAGGCAGAGGGGGACTGATGCCACACCCGTACTGTATACTTTCAACTTAAAGCCATGCATCTCACTAGGACCACAAAAAATTTCGGCGCTTTACCCATTGCAAACGTCAATCCAAAAATGCAGAGGAACACTTTTCACCTCAGGATTAGTGGATTTGTATCAGACGTTAAACACTATCCAAGACTGTATCCCAAGCCATTTGGGATAGAGAAACCAAATGACCAGGAGGTTCTGGGATTAGTGAAGCTGTTAATGTATTCAAGTTGCTGGATACTCATTGGATAGTCATTGGCTTAGACTGAAGGAAATGGGAATAAGGTCTTACTCCTGGCCTCTTGCCCAAGGGTCGGAAACTATTAATCTGAGAGATTATTCCGCTGTACACGGGTTACTTAGGAGAGTCATCGGTATCTCCCCAAGTGTCAGACTATAGCGAAAAAAGGAGGGAGAACTAAATCTCCTCTGTTTTCCGTATAAAGTAATTCATGAGCACTACTCCCTTCCACACCGCCCAGTGTGTTTTCGCTAAAATATACAATAAGTAGCACAAACATAACAGCAACATAGAGGTAATAAGAATCAGATAACGAATTAAGAAGCATTGAAATGAATACAAAGATTAACAATGGTGACGACATAAAAGAAAAAAAAAAAACTTTCCACATACACACAGAGTATGATCGTGCAAGCATAACTAATAAGTGTTACAAATAACGGTAAACGTACATTAACAATTACATAGTTATGCAAACGTGTGGTGATCGTATATGTGAAATTTAATCCAGAGACAATTGGTCTTTACATAAAGATGGTGATCGTAAGCAAAATATATATAAATAAAGATTAACAATACACTGTGTACTGAGATGTTCCAGAACATGGAAAAACACTCAAAAGACAGGAAACAGAATGGGGCGACTGGTACTCTGTCTTTAGCCTTTTTCTGAGACGCTGGCACTTTCACTAAAGTCCCCTGGTATGGCGATCCCCTACACCACACTATTTCAAACAGGCATTGTTTCGCACACGTGCCTCACTTATCCGTTTATGTGACTTATAAATACTCACTATCCCCTTTGTGGATTTTCACTGCTATGAAGTGCAGCTTGGTTTTGGCAAGATCGAAGGATATTCCTGTTTTGAGTGAGACTGGTACCACTGTTCCTCTTCAAGCCACTCTGAATGTTCAAATCCGGTGTGTTGGGCCACACAGTCCTGTATTGCCGGGACACTGTATTTTCATAGGATGACCTTCGTTCAGGCTGTTCATGGTAGCATCTGTTACCACCTAAACATCGATTATCAAAGAGCGATGAAAAACCTAGCACACAATGCTTGAGTATCGCATCCCCACATGTATATTAGAAAACCCATGAATCTAGTAGTTCAGTTATGTAACTGTTCAACAGTCTGTTGTGTATGTTTGTCTTTTCTCCAGCAACTGCCGGACACTGCTGCAGCACGTGTCCTAGCAACTCCATTCGGCGGTTATGGTGGAGGTTGCAGTAAACCTCAGGCTGCAAATAGCCTTCAAAACGTCGCAGCTGTGACTTAGTAATCCACAAAGTAGTTTTACTGCATTCTCATAAGCTCTTCCAATCATTGACTTAGAATGAAGAAGTAGACAAAAATCCAGTAGTTTTCATTTTTTTTGTGGTCCCTTCATTATAAAAAGGAGTTCCCCCAATGCTTCAACTCCTTTGTCCGCCTTGGGAATCCATTTCCGGCAGCACGATCAACTGCCAAACCTTCAACTTCCCCAACTGAAGCGTCAAATGAATGCATATGGCACTCCATTAAAATCATCCTTTTGAATGAAGCAATGAGTACATTAATTGATGGGGCATCACATTGAACAAAGTTTTTTTGTGATTTGGGTGAACACAGCTGTAATAGACCAAGTCCCATGTTAAGATGCGCCAAAAGTTGGGACGGTACTTCTGCCAAGGATGTTCTAACTCTCGTCCCTAGTTAGTGGTAGAAGCGTCCTAAGCTGATAGCGTGAATAAACTGGTTCTGAACTTGGAACCCCACCTTCTCATTCACCCATGTCTTCCTCTTGCCATCTGCCTGTATTCCGAGTGTAACTGTTCCTAGTAGTTCCAGTCCTACAGCAGCCTCAACAAAGTTCAGATTGCCTTCTTGAGCGGCATTGGCGTGGTGGTAAGCAGTATTACATTGTTGGCGAAGGCGGGGTACCGGTGTATTGTTCTGCCCACCATCGCTCCGACATTAGGGCTCAGTCAAGTGTCATATTGAATAGTAGGGGAGACAAAGGGTCTTCCTACATAGCTCATCTGCAGGGGGTACTGTAAATTTTGGTACTACAAAGTTTGTAAAGGTTAGAAATATATGAGGAAAGTTGACTGCCAGTGTCCTTCCTTCGCCATGCCATCTCGGTTTGCTCAAGATACTCAAATGCCTTTCTGAAGCCGAGTGGTTGCTGAGGAGGAAAACGGTCTAGAATCTGGATTTTTCTCTGGTATTGGGAAGAGAGGTTTGGTTTACAAGCTCTGCCAGTATGCTGCATTCTTCCTGTTTCCCTTGATACCCTGGATGGACCGATGGGGCAACACCAGAGCGTGTATCTGCTAATTAGAAAACATAGTATATGTAGTACGATATTAGGCAGAGAGGAGGTCTGTATTATACAAAATTACAAACTGCCAAAGGTAGAGGCCGCCTTCAAATACTTCTGCTCTTATGTAGCGGAGGATAGGTGCCTTGGGGAAGAAATTGGTCATAGAATCCAGGCAACACAGAACAATGGAAGACAGTATCTGGGGTGGTTCCTGACAGGAAAATCCGTGTAGAATAAAAAGAAGTGTACAAAAGAGCTGTGAGTTTAGAAGAAGAATTGAGTTATCACATATTTAATATTTGTCAATATTGAATTCGTATCACCATTAATGATATTTATTTTGTGTTAACATGGAGTTTGAGCTTAATTCTAAGATTTCATACATTTTTTTTCTAATTTTTCGTCGTCCATATTTTGTCTTGTAATAGGTGCATATATCTGTTTTATTGATAAGGAATACTTCCCTTGCTATATTAACCAAACTTATTCTTCAATTATTCCTTTTAATATACTTTATAAATATATATATGTATGATCCCCTTATACCACACTCTGTTGACTTGTCTTTGTTCCATTTTATTTTCTTCATTTTACTGGAAAGGGCCCTATTTCAAGGGTTTGGTGAACTACCTCTTACATATTTTATATATTCAAGGTAACCTTATTTTCATAGTTTCTTAATGCACCAACTGAGGGAATATCTCCCTGCGTACACAACCCAAAGACCTCCAATCCATAGACCTTAATCGGTCTGACACTACCTTAATGGTGGTGTCCGACCGTTAGTCCTTTATTCTTATAAAAGGATGCCATTTTCTCATACCTTAGTACTGCGGTTATACTTTGATTGTGATTGTTGTTGTCGTTGCTTGTGTTTTTGCTAATATTAAGATTTATCTTCCCGATGGTAGTGCTACTCTGTGTGATATGGAGAATAACCATTCGACAACTGCGAGATGATCTTCCCCATAATCCACTGAGGAGCCGATCATCGTCCATTATGTTGCCGTTCACCTCCATTACCACCATGCCCACCTCTATGACCCTGTAATAATAATAAGGTAAATATTAATGATCTTCAGTTTCCATCACAACAGAAATCCTGCGTTATGGGACCCATCCCACCTATAAAAGATTAGAGAAATTGTACACGAAAACCGAGGAAAAAAAAAGTAAAAAACAAATACAATTAATATCTTTTTTCAAGACTTACCTTTGTATTGCAGAGAACACAGGTGAGTGGGAATCTGTAGTCATGAGTACAAGGTGACATGTGACGAAGCTTTCTTCTACCATCTGACCAACCAGCGAACCTATCTGATTCACTTTTACAATTCCCGATGAAAGTGAAGAAACAAGCAGTAATGCAAACACAAGGGCCTGTGTCAGGTAGTTTGCAGGACCCGCCATTCTAGGGACTAAAGAAAAGTTCTTTTAAGTATCATGTCACCATCCAAATATCTCTCAAAACATAAATATCATCATGCCACTATTCAAATATTCTATAAAAAAAAAAAACTAAATTCATAAAAATAACAGTTCAACAAAAAATGTGGGAATAAGTGATCCAAACGGTTAGTCCTAATAATTACTTGTAGTCCTACTTCTCCCCCCCCCACCTTCTCTCTTTCTCTCTCTCTCTCTCTCTCTCTCTCTCTCTCTCTCTCTCTCTCTCTCTCTCTCTCTCGTCTCTCTCTCTCTCTCTCTCTCTCTCTCTCTCTCTCTCTCTCTCTCTCTCTCTCTCTCTCTCTCTCTCTCTCTCTCTCTCTCTCTCTCTCTCTCTCTCTCTCTCTCTCATGATAGGAAAGCGGGGCTGGGAAAAGCTAGGAGAGATGAGGCAACTCGGTTTGTTGAAATGAGACCGTCAATACATTTAGACTACACGGCAGATAGATAGATAGATAGATAGATAGATAGATAGATAGATAGATAGTGTTACGGGTTCCACCTTTGGGAATAATGATCTAACTATACGAGTTATTGACGCTTTTTCACCACTGTCTCAAAACACAGGCGGTATCCTTAGACCACCACCATTTAAGGGGTGGGCGAAGTATTGCAAGCCAGTTCCTAGGTTCGAGGCGGCAGACATTGGCGGTGCACCGAACGATTAAGACCTCACTTTGGTTCCCTGGGAGGCTAGTGTGTTGGCGTGTACATTACGTGGTGTTTATTAGTGTAATCGTAATCAGGTATAGTACTCCTTATTTTTCTCTCCCATTATTGTATTGTAAAGATAACTAGTTCCATATTCATCCAAGCTTATTGTTGTTTGAAGAAGCATAATTCTTTTAAGTGTTGTTTTGTACTTGTAAGGTAGTATTTTAAGTGTCGTCTCCCTCATTAGTATTAGTGGTAGCCTATCATTGCTTATTCTAGACGAAGAGTTTGCATTGTGTGTTGGCCTGCTGCTAACACACAGTAGCTTATGTTATTGGTGGTTCGTTTACTTTGTGAATGGAAATTATTCTGCATTAATTCTAATTGTAGTGTGTCGGCTGGTTCATTGAATATTTGCTAAGTGTTTTAACTAGCGTTTTTATGCGTATTTAACTAGCGTATTTAGCGTATTTATTTAACTAGCGTATATATAGTTTATCTTCAGCTTGAGAAGCCACTTTGAGGCAATTTATCAACATGGTCAGTTATTAAAGTAACGTAAACTCTAGCCTTGTTTCTTGCCCCCTCGTTGTGTAACAATAGAGAGAGAGAGAGAGAGAGAGAGAGAGAGAGAGAGAGAGAGAGAGAGAGAGAGAGAGAGAGAGAGAGAGAGAGAGAGAGAGAGAGAGAAATAATAATAATAATAATTAGTCAATTTATTACGCCCTTGGGTGATAAACCACCGGAATTTACAAAGTTATATGATTTCATCTACATGGTATTTAAATTAACATAACAGTGGAAACAATTTACAGTTGAATATGGTTACTTATCCCTTTAAGGTCCACCTGAAGTTTTTACAGGAATAAAAAAAAAATAATAATAATAATAACATTACTATTTTAGTCTACAGTTAGATACCTGACCCTTTTACTTTTGAAAACTTTTTGATGCCATACCCCTTTCACCCTATCTAGGCAGAGGGACATCTCAAGTACCAAGGGAAGTCCTGGTGACCCTGATTGGAGACATCTTGCAGCTCCTCATCAAAACAAATATGTCCAGAGAAAACCTCTTGAGGGGCATACACCAGCACTGAAATGCCACACAGTTCCTCTTGTAGAGGATACAGGCATTGCATACAATCATGTCGAGAATGTATCCAAAAAGCTTCATGTAGTATTTCTTATCTTTAAAGTGTGTTGGCATATCACTCTTGTCATTTCGTCCCATTCAGCTGTTGTATATTTACAATTACAGATGGACATGTCGCAAAAACCTACTTATTGACCTCTTTGTCATAATTGGCATATCACTCTTGTCATTTCGTCCCATTCAGCTGTTGTATATTTACAATTACAGATGGACATGTCGCAAAAACCTACTTATTGACCTCTTTGTCATAATGATTAATTTCACCCAAGGGCTCTACACCAAAATCGTTAGACAGGATTGTGACAACGATGTTCTCCTTCCATCTAACAATAAGGATGCCACCAGAAGACATGTATTCAAGTTTGCCCCCGGGTACCGACTTCTTATTCATGTTTTTCACAGAATGTACGGGTAGAAAGCCATCTTTGTTCTCCCTACTAGTTCCCACATATCGGCATCCATACTGGGACATCAAATTCTCTAGTAATCCAATGCTTGTAAAGTAAATTCTTTGGGTTCTTGATGATCTTGACTAAGGTAAAACCGGCACAAGTCACGGTTTTAACTGGCCAGCCCTTGCTGCCTCTCTCTTGAAGGACTACCGGTCCACAAACGTACCCTGGAGGGATACGCCGTTTCTAGTCCGTTAGGGGACTGTTGGTAGTCCGAGAAGCAGCTGCAATCCGTTAGTACCCATACCCATAAATACTTATGGGTGATATTTACTTCTCTTAAGGGAACAGATACGACAGTCTACATCTGCCACACACACACACTCTCTCTCTCTCTCTCTCTCTCTCTCTCTCTCTCTCTCTCTCTCTCTCTCTCTCTCTCTCTCTCTCTCTCTCTCTCTCTCTCTCTCTCTCTCTCTCTCTCTCTTCAGGAAAACAAACTTACAAGGCATTCTCAAATGCTACACACTCAGCAATTTACATCAATATAATATAATTTATATACCTATATACATACAGTGCGTGTATGTTTTTTTGTGTGTGAAAGATGTGTATGTAAAGGAGGCTCAGCCGGTATATGTGTTTGTTTGTGAAAAGAAGGTGCGAAGTGAAAATTATTGGTGTTTCTTGGGAGATAAATAAATGTACGGAGAGAGTTACCCTTAAAAGATTAAGAGAATGGTGTAGGAGAATGGTGGATCTTGAGGGCACAATAACTAGTTGAGGTGCACACTACAATGCGACAACAAACTTTTTAGTCACAATCATTGAGTTCTCTTCTGAAAGTGGTGTTGGGTGGCTTACAAAGATTGGTTCTCCTTGATACATGAGGGTATCATGTATTAATCCATCGATACTAGAACATCAGAAGAACTTGTAGTCCCACTTGTCTGTCTTTTTAGCTACATACTGGCGAAGGATACTAGCCATTGTTCCCTTGTGCGCGACCATCACCTCATCTATGGAATTCAATGGGGTTTCAAGCACCTTCAGTAACTCCCTGGTAGCCTTGGTAGATATTGAAAAGTCTGTCCCGTCATCCAGTTGCTTGGTCATTGTCATTGAAGTGCAGGTTTGAATATAATGACTTAGAGCGATCCCTCGACATAAAGTCAAGAACTTGAGAAACTCTTGTGTGGACAGTCCAGTAGTTCTTAATACCGGGCAAAGGAACCAGCCCCATATACATGATGATGCTCAAGAAAAACCCAAGTTCCTCCTCACTCATATTAAGGTTTCTTCCACATCCTTTTGCTTGGAGTACATATTAGTCTGGTATGTAATGTGTTCTCTCATTTCAGAAGTAAAGAAACGAGAGAAGTACACGGTTGCCTCAAGAAGTCACGATGATGATAGATGATGTCAGGCTCATAATGGATGTCTTCTTTCTTCCAGTGTCGATTCTTGGACTCCTTAGTAGAAGATTGCACCTCCTTTCTCCTCTGGCATATCTTGAGGTACAATCCTACTGAGCTTTTGAACTGAAATAAGAATAAAGTAACATTAATTAGTAAATTGTGAATATATTATGAGTATGTACGGATAGAAAGTGTGTGTGTGTGTGTGTGTGTGTGTGTGTGTGTGTGTGTGTGTGTGTGCGCGCGCGCGCGCGCGCACAGTGACACTCGCATTCATTTCAAGGCTGCTTTACGGGATGGGTTATAAGCGAGGGAGTCACTTTCCTGTCACTCTCAGTCGTCATTAACCGGCACTGTCACTATCAGGCTTACTGTTACACCATCCTCTCACTACACTGACACTAGCAGGCACACTGATTACAATAGCGAAATTCGTGGAAACAAACTACATTGCTATACATATGATTAACTCATATTATTGTTATATACTTATAGTTATATACCATGAACCCCCCCCCAAAAAAAAAAAAAAAAAAAAGTAACAATAAATTTACAAAGGAGTGACATTCAATCAATCATGGGGGGCATACGCCAGGGGGCGCGTTGCCTCGCCTACCCTACGGC
This sequence comes from Callinectes sapidus, assembly GCA_020233015.1. Classification (NCBI taxonomy): domain Eukaryota; kingdom Metazoa; phylum Arthropoda; class Malacostraca; order Decapoda; family Portunidae; genus Callinectes; species Callinectes sapidus. The sequence goes on from CM035223.1 coordinate 6,612,264, forward strand.
GCCACTCCTGGCGGCCACGCCTTGCGAGTCCCCATGCAGGCTCCCTTCCTATACCGAGTAACTCCCAGCAGGAGGCATCGACTTGCCGCAGCCAAGAGTTCTGTGGGCGTCCCCTAGGCCGCCTCCAGGTTGGGTTGTCCCTTACGGAAACAACCCGACAAGCAGGGTCGGCTTCCGGGTATCGTGCCACATGCCCATATAGCCGCAGTTGGCGCTGACGGACTATGCTAGTAAGAGGCCTCGAATCGGTCTCGTGGAACAATCGCTGATTTGACACAAAGTCATACCAGCGGTATCCCATGATCCTGCGAAGGCATCTAGTACCAAAGACATCAATTCGCCTCTTCAGGTCGGTGTTCAGCGTCCATGGCTCACATCCATAGAGTAAGACAGGGATCACCAGCGACTTGAAGATCCGAATCTTTGTCCGTCTGCATAGGTATCGACAACGCCAAATACTCGTGTTGAGCGAATCCATAACGCCGTGGGCCAGGCCAATCCGCCGTGTGACTTCTTGGCTCGACCCACCATCGTTATGTACTACACTACCAAGGTATGTGAAACTTTTCAAGATCTCACTGTCCTCGCC
>CM035223.1:6612952-6626245 GCA_020233015.1 Callinectes sapidus
ACCAAGTCCAGCGGTGCAGCGCTGGTCTCTGATACCAGGAACCCGCAACTCTGGTCTCTGATACCAGGAACCCGCAATTCTCAACCTTCTGGATCTTGCAAAATTCAGAATGAAAGAGCTGTTGTCATTCCTGGTACCAGAACCATGGGGACCAACACATATTTCATAGCCAGCCCTTTCGGTGCCAGTGACAGCATTAAAGTCGCCCAGGACAATGAGTGCATCACGACGGGGACACTGGTCCAGTACAGAGTCGAGTTTGGCATAGAACATCTCCTCTTCAGTTTCACACACCTCGGTAGGAGCATATACTGCAACAACAGACATGAAGCTTCAGCCTTAATCGCATTATACGCTCATCAACCGGAGTAACCTCTACAACAGACGGCTGCAGTCTGCTGGAGACGCCTATGGCTACCCCCTTGACATGGTGACCATTGCTCGTGCCGGACCAGTAGTAAGTAAAACCCTTACTACTGGTCTCGCCACTGCCAGGCCTCCTTGTCTCAGAGAGCCCCACCATATCCACCCTCAGCCTACTGAGCTCATCTGATAAATGAGGTAGTCGGTGATCCTCTGAGAGACTCAGGACATTCCAGGAGCCCACACGCAGAACCCTTCGAAGGTTCACCCCAGGAGCGGTCCAACGTGCAGGCGCCACATCTGCAACCCCACCGGCACCCCCAAAATCAGAAGTAGGGCTAGGGGGTCCTCCCGCCCCTTTCAGGACACAGGGCTCCCGCAGGCTTTCCCCTGCATCCGTCATACCGGTAGGCAGGCCCCTCTGGTGCCTTGGCACCGGAGAGGTCTGCACGGTCGGACCCCCCAGCATACTCGGATCGGGGCCGTGGCCAGAGGAGTGACATTGAGAAGATTATAATAAAAAAAAAAAATATAATATAACAAAAAAACTACAATTGTTAGTGGCACAATGAGTATTCTTTTACTCCCTGTTTATATTTCGATATGTTGTTTGCTTTGAGGGTTATTTTCTCATCAAAAAGCATACTATTAAATCATTTGGGTCCAAAGATGATCACAATGTTTCTTAATTAGTTCGAAATATGGGGAATATTAAGTATGGGTAATATTAAGAACTAATTTGAATATTGTGTTCTGACAATACCTTTTAAATAATAACAATAATGTGAAGTGCTTGTGAATAGTTGAATATATCATTATGTTTGCCTCAGAAATAACTTGAGAAATTGAATCTGTTATTTTTTTTTTTTTTTTTTAGGAAGATTACATATATCCCGAAAAAAAATAATAAAATAAAAGATTTTGTGCTACAGTTAATCTACTTAAAAAAAAAAAAAGAGGGCCGAGTGCATGTCCATATAGAGACAAGTTAAATAAAGTATAAAAAATGCTAAGCATTGCCTCTATGTGACTGATTCCATATAAAATGCCAGCTATTTTAGAAAGTTTTAAGCAAATATGTTCAATGTGGCACTTCCAATTTAAATTCTCATCTATTATGACACCGAAAATTTTTACATTCTGAATCGTATTTATAATTTCCGATTCTAAGGAAGCAACGACTGTGTGTGTCTTTGTGTGTGTGTGTGTGTGTGTGCGTGCGCGCGGGCGCGTGTGTGTGCATGCGTGTGTGTAGGCAGTGTTTATTGACATAAGTCATATTATTTGGGTGCACCAAAAAGTACTAAATACAGTAATCTGCACAAAGCAATTAAAGGGGAAAAAAACTAAAGATCTCTTGCACTATACAGATTGCAAACACTCTTATTTGACGGCTCTTTCCTGCGCGAACTGAAAATAACGTAATTTGTTACAAACCTTGTGTACGTCTAGAAATTGAAGGCTCTTCAAATTATTCATCCTTGTCAAGATCATCATCATGAATGAAGGTAGGGTCACTGACGTTACAGTCTTCAGGGTCACCAATCTTGACATCACTGCCTTTTGCATCCGAGGGGGCATTCCGACCATTTTGCTCCCTGTCCTCCAAGGCAGCACACTGTGCCCCATAAAACCTTCTCGTAGTAAACTGCAAAGAAATTTTCACAAGTAGATAAATTTATATGTAACATTTGAAAAAAATAAATACCCAAAGGTACTAATTGTGCACAAATAAAATCATAGCTGGATAGTTACAAAAACATACATTTAAAAGTTTTCCCTAAAACAACAATACATTCGCTGTTATTTCATATGATTAGAGTCAATATAGGAAAAGTGTCCTTTGTCGAAAGTTAAGAGTAAAAAGCCCATATGGGATGAGTGTCCCCCATAGAAAGAGCTCCTTTCATCCCAAATGGAACTTTCCCTTTTTTTTCTTAAATAGTTTCGGCAGTTCACTTATATCAAAACAGGTTAAAATTTATTAAATTTTATGTATCTTATTTATTTAAAATTTATTTAATTGTTCAGCTACACCATATAACATCACTATGTACTTACCATGACTGCACATGATGAGGGGAAGCCAAAAGAAGTGAAGGCATGTCTTGACAAGCTCACGGCTACAGAACAACATCACCCGTAGCCAGGATATAGATGTGTCTGTGGTGGATGACGTGCGTGGCCCACCGCCGGGGTTGCAGTCCGATCCTGAGGTATCTTACACCCCTACCTCAAAAGCAGATTTCCCCATATTACAGGGCGCAAGAGGCCATAGTTACAGTGTTACAGTGATCAGTCATTGAGTCCCATCATCTGTACAAACAGAAGGCAGAAGAGGGAGTGAAGTCTTCTACCCTGATATTGATCCACCGCAGAAGGGGAGGGGGTGTGTGCCGGGAAGGCCGCAGACTTCCTGTTTTGTCCAGTTTCTCCTACCTGTGTTTACTTTTACGTTTCAGCTTTCATACTATTTAATACCGTGTGCTTTCGTTTTCCCGACCTGTACACTTTTCCAAAATGACCTACTTTGCCATGTACGTAACACTGTCATACTCTTGGTCGGCACTGGCCTCTGTCTATGTGCATTATTTTCACCACACCACACACACACCACACACGCTGTTCAGGTTTGACCGAGTCGACCCATTTCCTTGGCTCTTTCGGTATTGCGATACTTTATGTAGAGTTGTTGAGTCACTCACTCGCAGATTAGCACTATCGGCATGGGCAGAATCTGATGCCCTGCAAATGCGAACAAATGTTACCCAACTAAGTCAGGTTCCCGAAACATTTGTTTCCATGCTTCCGCGCCGCTAGTGCCAACAACCACTTTCTTAGGCAATCTGTTAGCGAAACAGTTAATACAAAAATCACAAATCACCGCTATTGCTTTCACTGCACAATAAAATCATCAAATCGCTCACCAGATTCTTGAACTCTGGAGTGAAAGTCCCTTCGGTCTACCATTAGGTTCCTCTGGCGTCTCCATAGCGTCGAACGTTTCTTGCAGCATTGCTTGATCGACTCTTAAGTCATGGCCATATCGTAATATCCTCGTCCAATTGTCGTTGAGCAGATACGCTAAAGAAATAGTTTGGTCTGCCCGAGGGAAGGAAGAGACAAATCCCTGGAATTTTTGCAGCCACACACTGAACTCCTTCAGTGAGGCAGATGACGATAAATGTGGAGCAGGGGTGGCCCTGGGGCGTAAATATGGCTGCCGCATGGTGCTGTGAGGGACTCATGATGGGTGCCATCGTCAGAGGCGGCAGCGCTGTTGGTGGAGCGTCTCGAGCTCACAAATTCCTGCAGTATGGCATATATCCACTCGTCCCTTTTCCTCCCCTACTTGACTTGACTTTTCAGGAGGATAGAACGCTGCTCCATGTGTTGCTACTTTCCCTCTATGGGGATCAGTTGCACATAGGTACTAGCATTATAACATCCAAAGAAAGAGGTGGCTTGAAAAAAAAAAGCATCAATAGAGAGTGTGACCAGGAAAATTATGTTTTCCCTTTCTTGTGTACTTTTCTCACAGATTTCTTTTTTTTTTTCACTGCGGAAAGAAATACAGAGGGTGGAAAGAAATACAGAGGGTGCTGTTGTTTGTCCAAATCATTGATGTTTCCAGTTGAATAAACCAATTTTATTATTCAAGTCTAATATATGTTTCAGGATAGGAGGTACCCACTTAGGGTTTTGAATAAGTTTTCCTACTCCTAACCTTTGCCTGAACAAAGATATCTTGCAAGGCTACTGGTGATTTTATATCAGTTTCTTTTTTCTTAGCTTTTGCCCAAAGAGGCCATCCCCACAAGGCAGGAGCTTTATATATATATATATATATATATATATATATATATATATATATATATATATATATATTATATATATATCTATATATATATATATATATATATATATATATATATATGTAACAAGGCTGTTATCCTGTAAAGAATTCAGACAGAAAACTTTCTATGTATACTATCCTATCCCTCTGTGGTTTTGCCAATTTTCTTTTTTTTTTAGGTAGCTCTACAAAAAAAAAAAAAAAAAAAAAAAAAAAGTATCCTTAACCCCCCCTCTCTCAGTCCTCTTATAAAAGTAAAGTGGGGGGCTTACGCTGTATCAGCGCGTAGCTGCGGGCGCTCATCTCCCGTCTCCTTGGCCTTTGAGCCTGTGGTGGAATAGTCCCTTACCCCGGGACATGGGGCCAGCATGAAATCCGGGTTTCTACAGTTTACCTTCCCTAGGTTGCCCTAGGTACCCATTTATCGACCAGTGAAGGATGAAAACCTCTTATGACAACATGGAAAAGAAAAGGAAAAGGAAAGGGTTCAAGTTTTTTCACTTTGCCTTGTTTAGTTACCTCTTGGGACACACTGAAAATTTATTATTACTTCTTTTTACTCCCCTAACCACTAGCAGCTTCTTCTGACGCTGGTTTTGCTAAAATCATTTCATAGTCTACAGATGAGAAAGATCCTAACATTTGGATCTTAGCGGAGACTAACGAAAGTTCCCACTATGGTGGAGGGTAGCCTTAAAAATTAACCAATTTAATTATATTTATTTGTTGCTTCAGTGCACTTCAGTCTTAACGAGTGAGGCTATGACGTCATGGCATACACAGCCTCATAAATGTTGATTTACAAGGTAAATATGAAAAAATTCCCAGAACCTCCACAAGTAAAATTACCTTAGAATTAGGTATATTTTTAATGTTCTAGATATAGAAGAAAAAAAAAAAAGATTACAAAAGTATTTCTATAATTGTTCGGTAAAGGGTTTTAATTAAATAAAGAAAGAAAATGCCTTTGAGTATTTATAAAGTGTGCAACATTGTGCAACATTTCTGATCAAGATATGGTGACAGCTGTGGGATGTAATTGCTGCAAATTATTGTTGAAAAAATATATAAAATATAAATTTGGAATTGTTGCAATGGAATATCATTTTGAATTAAATTTGGAGAAAAATGGGTTGAATATACATTGAGTATCCTTTGTGAGCACAATAATTCTCATATCTGAGTGTTGTTATCATTTTATTCAGTCTGGACTTGGGTTCCATGTGACATTGTAAATTTGTGTGGGAAATCCGTAACATATCTGATTTTATTCTTTTTTTTTAAGTTTTCGATTTTTTTCCACATCACGCACCATGGGTGGTCCATAATATATGCGACTTCGAAAGGATGGTTGTATACCTATATATCACAACCACTACTATAATCCACTTATTTCTACAACTATCCATTATAATGATCACACACGCATTTTTATTCCTACAATCGCTTTATATCTCTTCTCACTACTGTGAGAACTGTAAGAACTGTTGATATTACTCAAATGTAGAAAAGGTATCAGATTTCTGCATATTTCCAGATATTGTAGCAGGGATTGCAGTGACTGCAAGATTAACCGGGTCTTCGTGTAGTGCCAGTACGTCATCCTTTCCTTGCCGGACAGCCTGGAGCAAGGATAATATACATAATATAGTCAAGGATAAAGTGATCGAATTGGTGAAATTGAGGAAAATGTTCATGCCGTCAGTAGACACAAGAGGGCCGCAGCAGTCGAGAGTAGTGAAGGGGAGGGGGACCCCCGGCCAGCTGTTGACGCCACACAACGGCAACGTTCCACATTCAAAATGGCCCCAAGCACAACAAGGAGCGCATCATGCTGCCTTTGTGGCAAAAAGAAAACAACTCATCCGGGAGTGCGCCTTCATCTGTTCCCCAGAGATGCTAGAAGGTATGTTATAATAGATAATGATAAGATAAGTAATTAAATATGACACACATTTAAATAAAAAGCCATTCTATATATCGGAGTATCTCTGCCTCAGTGAGGAAACGTTAGGTAAATATCGTTAAAACACTTACAAACCTACCCTAACTTTCCAGATTGCTCTAAATGTTGTGACAGGGATTGGCTTTATTGTTGAGTTGAGTTTTATTGGCACTGACACACTTTTCACTTGTGGACGATGCAGTCACTCCAACGCATTAATCTCTCTCTCTCTCTCTCTCTTACTGAATCAGCGAGTAGCTGCGGGCGCTCATCTCCCGTCTCCTTGGCCTTTGAGCCTGTGGTGGAATAGTCCCTTACCTCGGGACATGGGGCCAGCATGAAATCCGGGTTTCCACAGTTTACCTTCCCTAGGTTGTCCTAGGTACCCATTTATGGACCAGTGAAGGATGAAAATCTGGGTGAGGTCCGCGCCGTCCTCGTCCGGGATCGAACTCGAGCCCACGGATTCGTAGCCACATGCGCTAGCCACTGCACCGTGGCGGCGCTTGAGAGATAGTAGTGCCAAATAATAACACAGAATGCTTCTATCTTTAAGACGCATAGCTTACTAGGCATTAATTGGTAGTATTGTTAGATACTTAGGAGAAGGGATGGAACATCCAATTGTAACAGTTCTACTGCAAACCCTAATTGATTGTAAAAATTGTTAATTATTCATACTATATGTTCATGTTATGGATTTTGACAGATGAATCAAGCCTTTACAACATCAGGGATCAACATGATGACCACTCGTATTCAAGAAGGTCAGACACTGTTGAACCTATTGATAATGGTAAAACTGATTTCAAGTATGATAATAAACACTTGTATAGTTAATAACATTGAATTATACAGTAAATAATAACTATGATTTTCAGAATTAACTCTTAATTGCATACAATATTATACCAAGTCTGTATATTAATTTACTTTAATTTTCTATTGTATCCCTTTGTTCAAAGGTGACTAAATGATTTCTCATTAAAAACTTCAAAGGTCGATGTGATGGAGCAGAGTTATGTAACAAATCAGCTACCTAAGTTAAATGGGTTGATTAAAAGAAATATAATGAAAGGGAGGGTTGATAGATACGTAGTGTGAAAGAGGCCGTAGTTGGAAAAGAACTAACATTGGAGCAAAGTAGAGTAATTGTGCATGATATGAACAATAGAAGAGCATTTGTAAATACATGAAAATGACACCACATATTGATTGTTTCACATAGGAGGGGTGGAAAGTGGAGTTGAGTGTCTGGTCTTGGTTATCCCCCTCACTAGGAAATAGTCTTGGTATATAAATATATAGATAATATAATGATATATCTCATTTGTTGCAGTATGTAATGTTTGCAATGATTCCAGAATGTGACACCTGTAGTGGGGGAGTACCAGGTCTTTTCAAAAATGAAGCCTGCCAAGAAACGCAAGTGCATCTACTTTCACCTCATAATGCATCAGTGCCTCATCTACCACTCTCTCATAGTCTTGCCACTGCCATGTATACTTTTTCTTGAAATATATGTTTGGTGTTGTTAGCTCCCTCTCCATACAGAGTCGTACCAACTCTTTCCACTCACATTCCTTCCTAGCATCCCAAGGCATGTGGATGAAATGAGGATTAATTAAGGAATTATGAACTTATGATGACCTTAATAGTGGTAGTGAGCTAATATTAGAATTGGTTAATATTTGGTTAGGTTAGGGGAGGGGGTGGTTAACTAATCTTAGCATTGGGTTATAATTGGTTAGGTTAGGGGAGATGATGGTTAACACATCGCGTAGTGTAGTGGTAGCACGCTCGGCTCACAACCGAGAGGGCCCAGGTTCGATTCCCGGGCGCGGCGAGGCAAATTGGCGAGCCTCTTAATGTGTATCTAGCCCCTGTTCACCTAGCAGCAAGTAGGTACGGGATGTAACTCGAGGGGTTGTGGCCTCGCCGTCCCGTGTGTGACACATGTACAACTTAAAGCTAATATTGAAAAGGTAAAACATATTAATGAAATTAAATCACAAGTAAATGATCAGAGTTTACCAGGGAAATGGAATGCTATAAAGGAAGATGAATATAAATCAGAAATTAATGAATGTGAAGTAAAGGAGTTAATGGAGCAGATGGATTTTATGTCTATTGAAGAAGTGAATACTAAGTTAAAGAACATATTATTAGAGCCAGCTGTAAAGGTATTCCCACCAAAGAAAAGCAGAAATTATGTAAAACAAAGTAATAATGCAAGTTTATTTGGTTATGACAATCAGTGTTGGAAAGCAAGGAAAGCCTATCATAAGGCTAGGCATAAATATAATATCCGGAGAAATGAAGAACATAAAAAAGATATGATGGAAAAAAGTAAGAAATACAAGTTTGAGTTGAAAAGAGTGCAGAGTAAAGAAAAAGAAAACCTGGTAATTAAATTAAAAGAAAACAAAAATAAAGACCCCAAAAAATACTGGAAAATACTAAAAGAAAAAAATGTCAATAAAAGTAAGACTTCACTAAGATTAGAAGATTTTTACCAACATTTTAAGAATCTGTCAGAAGATGATATTGTAATTGATGAAAGTATATTGGAAACAGAAAGTGTTACACATGAGGTGAGAGAAATGCAGGTACTGGATGAACCTATAACAGAAAATGAAGTGCTGAAAGCCATTACAAAACTAAAAAATGATAAGGCAGCTGGTTATGATAATATTGTCAATGAATACATTAAAAGTACTAAACATATTCTTTGTAAACTGTATGTTAAACTTTTTAATAGAATTTTAGATACAGGGCATTTACCAGATGAATGGCTTATAGGTGTTATCATTCCTTTATATAAGAATAAAGGCAATATAGATGAACCACATAACTATAGGGGTATAACTTTACTTAGCTGCTTAGGGAAACTATTTACATCAATATTGAATGAGAGGTTAACACATTTTTCAAACATTCATAGTATTGTAAATGAAACGCAAGCTGGATTCAGGCAAGGTTATAATACTCTCGATCATATTTTTCTGCTTAAAAGTGTTATTGATTTCTTTTTGTGGAGGAGGAAAAAATTGTTTTGTCTCTTTATTGATTACAAAAAGGCATTTGATACAAAATGGAGGGATGGACTTTGGTATAAGATGGTAAAAGAGAATATTGATAGTAAAGTACTTAATGTTATTAAAAATATGTATAAGAATATAAAATCATGTGTAAAGTTTAACCAAAAAACATCTGACACTTTCATTTATAGTAAAGGGGTAAGACAAGGTGAAAATCTCTCCCCAATGTTATTTGCTCTATATGTCAATGATATTGAAGATTCTCTGCTAGGAAATAATTGTAATTATTTGTTATTTGATGATGAGTTCCTTGATTTACACTTAAATTTGTTAGTTATGATGTATGCTGACGACACTGTTATTTTAGCCAATAGTGAAGAACAAATGCAAAATATTCTTAAGGCATTGGAATTATATTGTGAACAATGGAAGTTAGAGGTGAACAGCAGTAAAACAAAAGTTGTGGTATTTAGCAGAGGGAGAATAAATTATGACACTTATGATTTTATGTTCAGAGAAGAGAATTTGGAAACAATAAGTGAATACAAGTACCTCGGTATCACATTTAATTATAATGGGAGATTCAGAAATGGACAAATAGAATTAACAAAAAAGGCTACCAGGGCGATGTATTCACTTATTGGGAAATGTCGTAAATATGACCTACCGATTGATTTACAGCTTGAGCTGTTTAATACAATGGTAATGCCTATTATGACATATGCTTGTGAGATATGGGGTTATAGTGTTAATAGGGAGTTGAAACTGTTGCAAATGAAATTTTATAAACAAGTTTTACATGTTCATAGGAATACAAGTACCGATATTGTTTATGGTGAGTTGGGAGAATATCCCCTTGATGTCATTATTAACACCAGAATGTTAGGTTTTTGGTCAAGGTTAATAACTGGTAAAGCCACTAAATTAAGTATGATTATGTATCAAAATTTAGTATACCTAGACTCAACAAACAGATACTCATCTCCTTGGATATATCATATAAGAAATATTTTGAACAGTTGTGGAATGTCAGGTATTTGGCTTAATCAACAGGTAGATACTATTGAATGGCAAAAAAAAGCAGTGGAAAGGAAATTAAAAGATCAGTGGATTTCAACATGGCATAGTAATATTTCTACAAAGGGAATTTGTAAGAGTTATAACATGTACAAAGAAATGTATGTTCTAGAAGATTACTTGTTGAGACTTGGTAAAAGTATCAGAATACCGCTAACAAAAATAAGAGCAAATAATAATAGATTACCTGTTGTGACAGGAAGATATAATAATGTAAATAGAGAAGAGAGATTGTGTACCAAATGTAGAGGTAATGTAGTTGGTGATGAATTTCATATTATGTTGGTATGTTCCAATGAAAATATTGTTGAACTACGGAACAGATTTATACCATTTTATTACAGAAATAATCCAACACTAAATAAATTCAATGTTTTGATGCAAAGCAAGAATGTCAATATTCTAACCAAGATGTCTTATTTTCTCAAAGCTATTTATAAAATATTTAGGTGATCCACCTACAATGTTGATTCAGGGTATTATTATTATTTTGTTATATTTGTTTTTTTTACATAGAATCATAATTGAAGTGTTATGAGGAGCTGTGCTCCATACTTTGTTTACAAAGTCTGAGCATAATAAAATGATTCTGATTCTGATTCTGATTCTGATTCTGATTCACACACACACACAGCCACTGGGGGCACAAGCCAGTGCAACTGAATGCCGGTCCCAAGCCCGGATAAATGGGGAGGGTTGCGTCATGGAAGGGCATCCGGCGTAAAAATATCTGCCAACTCAATATGCGGAGCTCGTCAAAGACGAGTGATCCGCTGTGGCGACCCCAAAAATGGGAATAGCCGAAAGATGAAAAAAAGAAAAGGGGAGATGATGATGACTAATATTAGCATTAAGTAATACTTGGTGGTGGTGGTGGTGGTTAACTGATTTTAGCACTGGAGTAATACTTGGTGGTGGGGAGGTAGTAGGTTTGTCTGGTGACAGTAGTGGTGACTATTGTAGAATGATCGTAGAGATCTGCAAATTCATCGGTCATTTTAATAGTGTTATGATAGGTCTTGGAATATCTGTAATGGTTAATCTTCCTTTCAGTTAAGCTGGTGCAAAACCAAATATACAGGCTTCAGAAAAAAAATACCGAACTTGAGGAAGGACCTGGTACAAACCCCACAACAACTTATGAAAAAAAATTCAAAATATTTTGATTATACATTTTTGGAATTGATCAAAGGACAGATTATTAAAGGTGTAAAAAGTAAGACCGGTATAAGGTATGGGGTGCAGGAGAGGAAGTTTGCTTTAGTCATGTATCATCACAGTCCAAAAGAATATAGGTTCCTTAGTTCATTTTTTTTTTTTTTTTTCATCTTCCTTCAGTTGCAACTTTGCAGTCCTGGCTACGCAAAATTCCTTTAAGAACTGGCTGGAACAAATTGACTCTGACAACCCTGAAGAAGAATGCAAAGACTTTGTCAAAAGAGGATACTCTTTGTGGCATTGTATTGGATGTAATGAGTATCAAAGAGCTTCTTCACTTTGACAAAGCCACTGACTCCATCATTGGAAGGGAGGATTTGGGAGAACATGGCAAGTCTCAGAAAGGCAAACCACGCACTTGTATTCATGGTTAAGGGGCTACTCAAGAATTGGAAGATGGTTTTAGGATATTTCTTTTACGCGGCAGGGATCATTACTTCAAAATTGAAAGAGTTGTATGAGGCAGCAATGAAAAATGTTTAAGAAATTGGAATGAAAGTTGTTTTTACGGTTTGTGATCAAGAAGGTGTGCACCGTTCCCTTTTTAATACTCTTGGTATGACGCCAGAAAATCCATCCTTTTAAATTAATGGTGAGAGGGTTCACTTCTATGATTCACCACATCTTTTGAAAAGCCTCACGAACACCTTCTTAAAGTATGATATCAAAATTGGGGGAAAGTAATTTCATGGGAATATTATTCAGAAGTTTTTCACAATTGATCATGGGCAGAAAATAAGGCTTGCTCCTAAATTAAACAAAAGGCACATGTGTGAAGATGGCTTTTCCGAAATGCGGGCCAGTCTTGCAGCCGAAGTGATGAGTGGCACTGTGGTAGCAGGAATTTACACACATTCCATAACACATTTGTTCCCACAGGAAGCTGTCCATACAGCAGAATTTGTACAGCAGGTGGATAAGTTGTTCAATTGCTTCAATAGTATTCGTAAATATCATTTCAAAAATGTTCTTGGGAGTATTAGTTATGATTCTTACCATATGAGTTTCATCAGAGAAATTACAAAATACATAAAGCCATCAGAAATTTGCATATCACCCCATGTACAAATTCTTTGTGTTGATGGCTGGCTCATCAACTTGGCTTCACTTCAAGTACTATGGCAAGATCTTCAGTGCTCTGAAGTGAAATATCTTCTCACACGCAGACAGAATCAGGATTGTCTGGAAAACTTGTTTGGCAAATTAAGGCTTAGAGGTGGAAACTGTGACCATCCAACTTCATATTCTTTCAGTAAAGCTTTAAAATCAATTGTTAACAACAGTTTTCTTCAGGTCCCACTTTTCAATAACAGTAACTGAAATTGATGAGTTTTCAGATGTAACCTTACCTTGTGAAAACAATTTCCCTGCACCCAACTTTGATGATTCTGACACGGAAGATTCTTTTACAGATTATTTATCCTTAACAGAGGTGAATGGACTGGTCTACATAGTTGGTTGGACTTGCAGAAAATTTCTAAAAAGTCATGCTTGTGAAATATGTAGGGAGGAATTACTAGACAGCAAAGGGGATTTAGATTGTATCAAAATTTTTTGTCATTACAAAGCTGAGGAGAGATTAGAGTCCCCATTTGGGGGACTAACAGTACCTTCAAATTCATGTTTGCAACATTTTAAAGAAGTAGAGTCAATAGTAAGATCTTCAATCGAAAATGCCCTGTTAAGTAACAGAATTTCACAAAATTTAATGACACGGGTGCAAAATCATACCTTTGCAACACCCCTACAGTTGTGTTCCACCCAGCTAGTCAGTACCATTCATCTCATATATA
>CM035223.1:6626345-6645051 GCA_020233015.1 Callinectes sapidus
TATATATATATATATATATATATCGTGTTCCTAAACTATTTTAGTGATCAAAGTTCGTGCACTGGCACCAAATCTATAACATTATGAAGATCCTTTATAGTTCTTACAGCTGATTCATTAGGCTTTCTGGGTTTTTGATTCAACGAGTTCCCAAACTAATGCTTTGATTTGCAGTATATTGCAGTATTGTAGTTTATGCCAAAATAACCTTACCACAACAATGTTTGCATGTTATGAACAATGAAGTAGGAGGCAGTCAATGAAGAATATCTGTTTTGTGAAGGATAAAATGTTTTAAACCAAAGTTACCCTAACTTTCGCACGCTGCAGCAGACCTCGCATAAAAATAAGCCACTGTAGTGTTAGTTCCTAAAAGATAGAAAAAAGGTTTAGTCAACGTTACGAAGTGTCTTGCGATGTGCCTAATACTCGAGACTAAACAAAAAAAAAAGATAACATCAAATCTGGGACTCACTGGATCATTATATATTAAGTTTAGTGAGTATATGTACTCGTACATTTTATTAAAAAAAGTATTATAGTTAACAATATAATATATTGTTAACTATAATACTCTTTTTAATAAAATTTAATGTACCATATTATGGTACATTAAATTTTAAAGTAATGAGAGTGTGTTCATTAGACTCTCTCTCTCTCTCTCTCTCTCTCTCTCTCTCTCTCTCTCTCTCTCTCTCTCTCTCTCTCTCTGCGTCTCTCTCTCTCTCTCTCTCTCTCTCTCTTTCATTGGTTTGCCCTAGTTTGTTGTCGATGTAATATTGACGTGTTATCTCAAGAACATGGCATTTCCGAAATTTTGGTGTCCGTGATGTCTGCTGCAATATTGATATTGGTAAATCTTGACTACGTTTTTTTTTTCTTTTTCTTTTTTCACTGCAATTCATAAGTATAAAAAAGTTTTTTTCCCATCGTTTTTTTTTTTTTTTTCTATTCAAAACTGCCATTTAACGCACCTTGAGTCGTTCAAAGGGCATCTTGGAAATATATCGGCAGGACTGTTTACATGGTGTGTGTTGTAGGGTGTCCGATGAGTTGATGGAAACTTTTCCTGGGGTGAAAAATATTTGTAAGTGTCCATCACATTCACTGTGTCCACAACACATTGAGGATGAAATGCTTGATAGTTACGCCATGGAGTGTTGTAGTTGTAAGAAAGCACGTGATTGAAATTAATTCCTTGGAACAAATGATGAGATATGTTTTGTTTGATTTCTTCTGCTTTACCATTCTGTAAACGCTTCACCCATCTTCTCACCGTTGTGGGGCTCCTCCCTGTTTCCCTCGCTATGCACCGAACTGACTTACCGCTGCTCCGCAACAACGCAAACAGCATACGCTCTGTCATACAGGTCTTAATACAGGGGTGACGAAGCTCTACCATCCCCAGCTTTGGGATAACACGAGTGTCTGCAGACCAAAAGAATTCCATGAAATAATGATTATTGCTACAAATTACAATCTGGGTAATTATATAATTTATCGTCTCTCTCTCTCTCTCTCTCTCTCTCTCTCTCTCTCTCTCTCTCTCTCGCTCGCTCTCTCTCTCTCTCTCTCTCTCTCTCTCTCTCTCTCTCTCTCTCTCTCTCTCTCTCTCTCTCTCTCTCTCTCTCTCTCTCTCTCTCTCTCTCTCTCTCTCGCTCCCTAACCTGTTACCCAGATAGATATCAAATCTAATCAATCCAACTATTAAACTAGAGCTACAATTTTCTGCATTTCGTTAAGTCATTTGAGGTTATCCTCAATAACAGGGTTCGAAAGCGATTTGCTCATCATTCTGATGTTCATTGAGAATTCCGTAAAAAGGATGATCCAAATTAGCATTACTTTCTAAAGTTTCGTCATTATCTCTAAAAATATTCATTAAAAGTTTTGTAATTTCCTAATATATACTTTATTTATATCGAGAGTTTCTGATAGTACTTGGTATTAATATTTATATTTCAAATTTTTCCTTATCGATTCCTTGCTATCTCTTAACGCTAAATAATTATCTGGGACAGTAGAGCTAGCATCCAATCAATCAATCAATCATGGGAGGCATATGCCGGGGGGGGGGGGGGGCACGTTGCCTCGTCTACCCTATGGCGCCACCCCTGGTAGTCATACCTCGCGAGTCTCCATGCATGCTCCCTTCCCATACCGAGTGACTCCCAGCAAGAGGCATCAACTTGCCGCAGCCAAGAGTACTGTGGGCGTTCCTTTGGCCTCCTCCAAGTCGGGCTGACCCTTACGGAAACAACCCGATAAGCCGGATCGGCTTCCGGGTATCGAGCCACATGGCCATATAGCCGCAGTTGGCGCTGACAGACTATGCTAGTAATAGTCCTCGAATCGGTCTCACGGAACAATCGCTGATTTGACACAAAGTCATACCAGCAGTATCCCATGATCCTGAGAAAGCATCTAGTACCAAAGACATCAATTCGCTCTTCAGGTCGGTGTTCAGTGTCCATGTCTCACAACCATAGAGTAAGACAGGGATCACCAGTGAGTTGAAGATCCGAATCTCTCTCCGTCTGCACATGTATCGACAGCACCAAATACAGTGGTACCTCTTGATTCGAACACCCTTTGACTCGAACAATTCCCAATCCGAACATGTTTGGCGAACAAATTTCGACCTTCAATCCGAACGCGGCCTCACAATTCGAACACAAAAACACATGGCGGCCGACGCCACCTTCCCGCCAGTCTGCCGGTCTCGCTTGCGCGTCTTCGCCGTGAACACCTCTCTCTATTGCGACTCGGGAACGGCTTTCGTGTCACTCCGGCCCTTAGTTGCCTTGGTTACTCCAGGCCCCAACCCTGGTCACTTTCTACCTACCACCGCAGTCAATGCGGCCTTCTACTCTGGTCACTGGCAAACTTATTTAATAATGAAGATATATTTACCACTTTAAACAACCAATGAAGAATAAAGTTAAATATCATTGTCATTTACGCAAACTACGATGATATAATAATTTGCATTTTTATACAATAATTTATACTCTTCTTGAAATAATTCCTGTTGGAAATGATGCTGTGAAAATATATTCTACTTGATAAGAGAGAGAGAGAGAGAGAGAGAGAGAGAGAGAGAGAGAGAGAGAGAGAGAGAGAGAGAGAGAGAGAGAGAGAGAGAGAGAGATGAGAGGGGGAGAGAGAGGGGGGGGGGGGGCGGGAGGGCGAGAAGGGATAGAGGATGGTGAGTGGCTGGGGGAGGGAGGAAGTGGGGGAGGGTGGCCTACTCGGTCTGTTTGCCTATCGAATGGGAGAGGATAAGGACGGAGGGAGGGGGATGGGGGGTATACAACGCGATGTGTTCCTGTGTTTAGTGCATGGGTGGGAGGCGGGGACCCGGGGGGAGGCTGGTCTAGTCTCCATAGGAACTCGGGAGTTTCACACCGAAGTAAGTATCTTGTTATGCCCGTTTTTTTAAATTTTTTTTTATTTAATTATTATTATTATTATTTATTTATTTATTTTTTTTTTACGCATTTCATGTCTGTGTTGATATTCTCAAAATGTGAAGCATATTTATGAATTATGGTAAGATGAGGGGAAAACAAGGCGCCAATATGTTAAATCATGTTGCCACGCTGGTGGGTCAGGACCAATTTAATTTTTTTCCATTACTTCTTAACAATGGCTATTGCGTTTTTAGATATTTTTTAGGTATTTTGGCGAAGTTAAGGGACCAATTTCTCGCAATAGGTGGGGTTGAGTGTAGTAATTTTTTTATTATTTAAAATAAACTGGAACGGATTAAATGTTTTTACATTAATTCAATGGTAAAAAATGCTTTCCAATTCGAATTTTCTCAATTCGAACAACCAAAAAGAACTAATTAAGTTCGAATCAAGAGGTACCACTGTACTCGTGTTGAGCGAATCCATAACGCCGTGGGCCAGGCTAGTCCGACGTGTGACTTCTTGGCTCGACCCATCATCGTTATGCACTACACTACCAAGGTATGTGAAGTTTTTCAAGATCTCAATGTCCTCGCCAAACACATGGACAGACTGTACTGTTTCATCCAATATGCCTCCAAACACATGAACCTTGGTCTTGGCCCAAGAAACCTTTAATCCCAAACGCTTCACCTCCTCGTGCAGTGCCTCTAGAGCCATTACCAGAACCTCCAGTGACTCAGCGAAGATTGCTGCATCATCAGCAAAATCAAGATCTGTAATTTCTGTGTTTCCGTCACATGCTCCACAATGACTTTGTTCCACAACTCTGCTTAGTACCCAATCCATGCATGTGTTGAAAAGTGATGGAGCAAGCACACAGCCCTGCCTTACACTTGTTACACCTCCTTCACACTTTACAGTACTTACTGTCCCGGAGTACAGGCCAGTTAACGGAACAATATTCGTTGCAGGAATCCAAGGAAGACGCAGAAGATCCCAGGGTATCTCTCGATACATTCAGTCGAACGCCTTATTGAGATCGACATAGGCTGCAAGCATTCCTTGCCGAAACTCACGTCGGCGCTCTACCAGTACTCGAAGCGCTAGGATAAGGTCAGTTGTTGACTTACCGGGTGTGAACCCTCACTGTTCAGGTCTCTGATGCTACAGTAGGTGAGTGTGGATCGGCGTCAGAAGCAAATGGGCAAGCACCTTGCCTAGTACGCTGATCAGTGTTTTTCCACGGTAGTTGTTGCAGTCTTGACGATCCCTATTCCCCTTCCAGATAGGGACGACCAACCCCTTCTTTCAGTCAGGAGGAATGGCACCTGAATACCAAACAGCAGTCAAGACAGCATGCTACCCACAGATCATGGCTTCACCCCCAGCTTTGAGCAGCTCTGCACTGATATTGCAGATTCCAGCTGCCTTTCCACCCCTTAACTTTGGCACGGCCTCTTTGACATCGCCAATGGAGGGTGCAGTTTCGTCACAATGTGTGGATCTGCATCCAACGTCTGCAATCCTGCAGTCTGGAGCTGTCTGCTTGGAGGATCCACCGTGAACAGCTGCTCAAAGTCCTCAGGCTAACGAGCCATCTGCCCATCTGCGTCCGATACGAGGCAACCATCTGATGTTCGGATACCATTCACCTGAGAAGTAGACTTGGAGCGGAGTTTCTTCAGGGCTCGATTGGCAGGTCTGAGGTCATTAGCATTTAATTTTAACACTCGACATCCCCAGCGAGACACCTGACATACCTCTCCTTGTCTCTTCTCAGGAGAGTTCTAGTCCTACGTGACAGAGCCCTGTACTGGTCATTGTCCCCAGCAAGTCTGGCAGCACGACTCTCCTCAATACTTTCCAGTGTCTCTACCAAGATGAAGCCTTTCCATGACCTTGGGCGCCCCCAATGCATTCCTTGGCAGCCTCAAGAGTCTCACGTTTGAAGATATCCCATAGTTCTTCAGGGTCTTCAAAGGTGTTGAGCGCTTCAAATCGATTGGAGACTGTCACTGCATACTCATGTGCGCATGTCAAGTTTCGTAAGATGAAACACAGTGTAGTTACATCTTGGAGGCTTTCTGGACTTGACATGAAGCTTGAGTGAAGCAACAACAAGCCTGTTATCGGTTGCAAAGTACTCGGCACTCCGAAAAACCCTGCAGTTCTGAATGATTCTCCAACGAGTACTGACAAGGATATGGTCGATCTCCATCGCTACCCTTCCCGCATTGCTATACCAAGTCCAGCGGTGCAGTGCTAGTCCCTGATACCAGGAACCCGCAATTCTTAGCCTTCTGGATCTTGCAAAATTCAGAAGGAAAGACCTGTTGTCATTTCTGGTACCAGAATCATGGGGACCAACACATATTTCACAGCCAGCCCTTTCAGTGTTAGTGACAGCATTAAAGTCACCCAGGACAATGAGTTTATCACAACGAGGACACTGGTCCAGTACAGAGTCGACTTTGGCGTAGAACATCTTCACTTCAGTTTGACACACCTCGGTAGGAGCATACACTGCAACAACAACACATGAAGCGTAAAATGTGCTTCAGCCTTAATCGCATTATACGCTCATCAACCGGAGTAACCTCTACAACAGATGGCTGCTGTCTGCTGGAGACACCTATGGCTACCCCCTTGACATGGTGACCATTGCTCATGCCGGATCAGTAGTAAGTAAAGCCCTTACTAGTGGTCTCGGCCTCCTTGTCTCAGAGAGCCCCACCATATTCACCCTCAGCCTACTGAGCTCATCTGATAAATGAGGCAGTCGGTGATCCTCTGAGAGACTCATGACATTCTAGGATCCCACATGCAGAACCCTTCGAAGGTTCACCCCAGGAGTGGTCCAACGTGTAGGCGCCACATCTGCAGCCCCACCGGCAACCCAAAATTAGAAATAGGGCTAGAGGGTCCTCCCGCCCCTCTCAGGACACAGGGCTCTAGCAGGCTTTCCCCTGCATCCGTCATACCGGTAGGCAGGCCCCTCTCGTGCCTCGACACCCAAGAGATCTGCACAGTCGGACCCCCCAGCATACTTGGATTAGGGCGGTGGCCAGAGGGTCACCCGCGCCTGTAGCCCCGACCTCGATCTCTGCCTCTAATATTGGTGGTGGCTCTGGATGTTTTTTTACAGGGAGGGGTTGCAAGTCCCACCACAACCAGTTAGCTCAGCCATAGATAGGAACACTGGTATCCCTCGGGGGAAAGAACCCTGGCTGCCCAAAAGGAGGAAGGGGAGGCACAGATGAGGAGAGACAGGGGGGAATGAGCTCTGGGAGGTAGAGGGCACTCAATTCTCACTTGGAAAGAATCCACCCACACACTTGAAATTTATGTAGTCAAAAAATATGACCTAAAACCGCTAAAACAGCTTCTATAAAGTTTAGTGTTCGGAATCGTGTCCGGTAGTTTGTCTTACACCTCCAAATTGTTAACTGTACGTGAGCTTTATCCACTAATATGCATATATGGTGGGGATACCCTCGTACTGTTCTCTTTTATGTGGTAGATTCAAAAGCTTTTTTTTTTGTTTTTGTTTTTTTACAAACTCCTCTACTCTGACTGACTGTCTTCAGCGTTTTTCTCAGTGCCACGATGTTGTATTTTTACTATCTACCGCAAAGCCAACTGATCTTCTGATCTATGATAACTACAATACATGCCTCCCTCCTCACACGCACCCTCGCCGATTTTCCTTCTCTTCCCTATTCTGATCACTTTTCTAATGCAACAGTTAACCAGTAATTTCGACCATTTATGTCGTAGGAGGCTTCAATGTTTATTTATTTATTTATTCATTTATCTATTTTATTTATTTATTCATTTATTTCTATTTGTTTTTCTTTTTTTTTCTTTTTTTTCATTACTTTTTTATTTATCTATTTGTTTTATTTAATTATTTATTTTATTTTATTTTTATTTATTTATTTTTTATTTTTTTGCCATTGGCCATTTTTTCTTATAAAAACAATTCCCTCTTTGGGAAATTTATCGATACACTATTTTAAAGTTATGGTGAGGTTTTAAAGGAATCTATCTATTTTAAAAGTTATGGTGAGGTTTTGAAGGAATTCTTCCTATCTGTCACCTTATTGATGAATCATCGTTTCGGACAAACATTTTTTTTTTCTGTCCATTCTAACACACAAGACTCTCAGTATCAAGTATATCATGGAGAGAGTAACAGAATTTATGAATGAAGCACTGTTAGTTCTAACTAGTTGAATGCAATAAGTTATGACTGACAGAGTTTAAAGGCCTTCATTTCGCCGAATTTTCTCTTTTCTC
Source organism: Callinectes sapidus (assembly GCA_020233015.1). Classification (NCBI taxonomy): domain Eukaryota; kingdom Metazoa; phylum Arthropoda; class Malacostraca; order Decapoda; family Portunidae; genus Callinectes; species Callinectes sapidus. The sequence goes on from CM035223.1 coordinate 6,634,061, forward strand.
ATGATTTTCTACCACTTACAGCTTTTTTTAATATACCCCCTGACTGCTAATTTCAGGAAATTTCATCCTGTTTTTGCTTTTCATTTCTCTTACAAACTGCCTTTTTTGTTGAAAGAATAACAAGAAAACAATTCTGAATCCCAACTGCCCAACCGTGAGACTTCTTGTCCTATTTATTCTTATGCTGATCATACCACCGTACACTTTTCCACATCATTCCATAGATGACCAACCCTTCTGAAGTTAACAAATCACACAGGGACGCTGCAGAACGTCTGATTTTTCTAAGACTTGTAATTGAAGCAGGTAAAACTTTGTAGTGCTCAATGGCTTAATCAATTCAACACACCATTCCAGACAACTATCCCCTCTTCTTCAATGACATCCAACATTCCGTCTCTTCTACAATGAATGTCATCGTCCTCTCCTTTACTTATAATCTAAACTGGAAACTTCACATATCTTCTATGAAGTTGGTATTCTTAAGCTTCTCTATCAATTTTCCTACCCTTCCCCTCAAATGTCAACTCTGTACAAGAGCCTTGTCCATCCGTAATCTTTGCATGTATGAGCCGATTCCAATCACACGTTCTTACAATGATAGAAAAAAAATCAATAGTTTTTCATCTTATCGAATCCTTTCCTCTATCAAACTTTCATCAGCCTCTCACTCTCACTGCCGGAATGTTGCATTTTTTTGTTATCTTTCATGTTTTTTTTTTTTTTTTTTTTTTTTTGTATGCCAACTGCTCTATTGATTTTGCTTATTGCATGTCTTCCCTCTTCTCCTTTGACCTTGCCACACTAGACTTTCTTTTATCTTTCATTTCTATTTTGTTCAATTTGTCTATGCAAGAGTTAACCAGTACTCCTAGTTATCCATTCCTTTCTCTCGTAAATCTGGAACCCTCTATTTGCTTATGTATTACCAATTTCCTATGACTTGACTTTATTTCAGAGGGAGGTTTCAAGACATTTATCCCTAACTTCACGCTAACACTTTTGGTCTGTAAGGGTACTGGCAAACTAGTTTCTTCATTTTTTTTTCCATTATTCTTTTTAAAATTGGCCTGCATCCCCATCTTATATAAAACAAGTACTTGATATTTTTTCTTATGGAACTGGATTATAAGCAGACGCAATACAGTAACTATAAACAAACAGACAAAATAATCAAGTAATTTTACTATTTGATATAATTTATTTTTTAATCAACTGTATAAAAAAATTGAAAAATTTCTGTACGAAAATGTTAATGTTAATGAGTTGTGAGGAGAGCCTTATGTATATTTTCCTTTTCACTTTTACATTAAGGAAAATGTCATTTTATTGTGAAAATGAAAGAATTACTGCATTATAACTAAATGATGTACGTAATAGGTGATGTAATTAAAACCTTTAAATCTCTTGAATGAATGTAAAACAAATCTCACCTTCCATAGAGTTACCAACTAAATGCAAAGTAGGATAAAAACTTGCTCGAGATAAAGAGTAAATTGAAATGGCTATTTGCATTAATTTCTCTCGAGCCAACCGCTATTTCCTACCCGCTTGTGTGAACGTACTTCAGCTGGGAGGGCACATTGCCAGTCTATTGCCAGCATGTAGCGGCTGATAATTCCTATATGGACCTACCTTTAGACGCATGTCTATTACTATCTTGGAGCTAAAAGTGTCAGGGATACCCATAAATCGACAACGTCTGAAAAAATAAATAATTACTGGATCCCCATATCGTTATCTGAGGCTGAACCACAATCTATGTTTCCTGTCTATTGTTGCAGTGTACGCTCCTAACGAGGTCTGTGAAACTGAATTTATATCTCAGAAAAAAATCACATACCTTGGTAATATAGTGCATAAGGATGGTAGGTGAAGCCAGGAAGTTGTACGGCGGATTGGCCTGCTGGCCCATGGCATTATGGGCTCGCTCTACTCGAGTATTTGGCATTGTCGGTACCTGTACAGACGGATGAAGATTCGGATGGTCAAGTCACTGGTGATTCTTGTCTTAGTGATTGTGAGACATGGACACTATATTCATGTCTTTGGTACTAAATGCCATCGCAGGATCATGGGATACAGCTGGTATGACTTTGTTTCAAATCAGTGATTGTTCCGTAAGACTGATTCGAGGCCGGTTATCAACATAGTCCGTCAATGCCAACTGCGGCTATATGGGCATATGGCACGCTACCTAGAAGCCCATGCTGCTTATCAGTTATCTCTAAAAGGGATAACTTAGCATGGAGAAGCCCAATGAAACACCCACTGAAGTCATGGCTCCAGCTATTTGGTTCCAATAAATGGGAATTACTTACTATGGGAAAGGGGTCTGCATGGGAACTCTTGAAGCATGACTACCGTAATTGGCGCCATAGCATAGAATGAGGTAATGCATCTCCATGCGTACGCTCCCCATGATTGATATCATTAGCATGATAACGCCCACCTATGCTTAGATATATTTTGTACTCCCTTTCTACAAACTGGAAGGTAAACTGTGGAAACCCGGATTTCATGCTGGCCCCATGTCCCGGGGTAAGAGACTATTCCACCACAGGCTCAAAGGCCAAGGAGACGGGAGATGAGCGCCCGCCCACTTTACCTACTTTTTTCTACAAACTGGAATTACTTGTAGTGTCATTCTCTGAAAATATCACAGCTAATCTATTGCCAAACGGGCTACCATGATGCCCATTGCGGCGATTCTTCTTTTCAGAGAAGGCAGGAGTTTTTTTTCCGTATATTCACACAGCTTAATTAACAAGGTAATATTAGCAACTTGAATTATCAACTCGCATTTCTTTAACTGTCTTAAATACCCTACATCTATTAGAATGTTACATTTTTGGATACCGCTTCCCGTGGTTTCGCTGCACCTCAATATTATTATTGTTCTAATATCGTTTTCTAATTAATGCAAAGGTTACCTAGCCCCTTCACCTGTTTATTATGTTTATCATAAAGTATGTAACTCTTGTTTCGTTCTACTTTTATTTGGCACTAAGGTTTGACCTGCCAAGAATATAACATATGTGCAATGAAGGTATCCTCATTTTTTTGTTTTTATTACTATTACTTCAAGATTTTTTTTTCTCTCTTTTTGTTCTTAGGATCCAAGATCAGTTTTCTTATATGACCAAAACTAATGGATAAATGAATAATGGACATTTGTTAACCCTATATGAGTTCCTACGATATTGCAGTATTTTTATTTTCTTTTTTTCTAACTAGAACTCAGAAAAAAAAAAAAAAAAACATAGGAAAAACGTTATTAATATCATCGTGCCTCTAAATTTTTGAAAGAACTCAATTCTATTTATTTCATTTTTACATGGAAATGCATCAGGCTGAGAACATTGATTCAATTCCAAGCACTTCTAGTGTTTTAGGATAAAAAAAAAAAGGGTGGGGGGGGGAATCAAGTAATTTCAGAGTGCTTTCTGAATGGAATGAATAGTTACCATATGACGAGATGCATGGATTGTAGCAACATGTATTCATGGCGCAATACATTTCGAGGAGAGCCTCACTGTGGCTGCAGAGAAGAACAATAGTGCGTTCAGTAATGTCCATTGTGGTATAATATAATATATAATGTGTGTGTGCGTGTGTGTGTATATATGTGTGTATATATGTGTGTGTACATATATATATATATATATATATATATATATATATATATTATATATAGATATAGATATATTATATATATATATATATATATATATATATATATATATAGATAATATATATTATATCTATAGGATATATATATATAATGTGTGTGTGTGTGTGTGTGTGTGTGTGTACGCACATCAACATACAGATTCCATATAGTAGATTTTTAGGACCAATTCTTCGTATTCGTATAAAATCGGGAACCGAACCATAAAAACAATGGTTGATCACTTTAAGAAGAGAAAAATGGGTTCCTACACAGGGAAACATTGTATGTAAGGATTACTTTATTACTGAAGACTACATCATTGGTTAAGTTCATTATTATTTTACATCTATTTTATTAATTAATTAACTGAATATAAGCTTAAAATTATGTCCACTCTTCAAATGATCAACTCTTATCGGTGTTGCTTGTATGTGATGGTAGCTTGTCTACATAAAAAAAGTAATACATTATGTCTTTACAAATTATTTAAAGCAGATACTGATGTTATATCACTTTTTTTTTTCTTTCTTTCTTTTTTTTTTTTTTACCTACTATGAAGACAAGTGTTATTGTATGTGACCTTTTTCTTTCCCATTCCCTGGTGTATTTTTCACGGAAAACAATATTATGTTTTGTATTATGTATTTACATTGTTGAAATATTTAGGATCCGTCTATGGAGTGAATGAATGAATAAATGAATGAATGAATGAATGAATGAATTTAATTAAGTTTATTGGCTCAGACTTTAGAGGAACTATGGAGCGCAGCTCCTTTACAATATCTTTACAATTTTTTCTACTGTTATTGTAATACATATTTTGTATTAACTCAACTAAATTTAACCAATTATATTTACTACCTAAACATTTGAAATATTTCATCCAAAAATAAACAAATTTATTCAATATATGAATATTGTTACACTGCATCACAGAACAAAACTTAAATCTGTTCGGCCAAGTCATGTAACCATTCATTTTGTAAACTTTTTTTTTTCATCATGTATGTAAATCTATGAAGTAATGCTGTCAATTGTAAGAGATGTCTAGTTATACTTCATAGATTATTTGGATTTGGTTTTATTCACGGTAAATTTACCTATATAGATATTTCATTGCAATTATTAAAAGCCCATAAAAGATGTTCTCTCTCCAATGTACTGTGATGACCAGTACCAGAAACTCGCATTGAGGCAATTGGAATGGTGTGTAAAAACCGTCAATGTAGTAGCCGACTTGATTTTTACGTTAAAAAATATATATAAATAAATAAACAAATAAATAGAAAATCAAATCAAATAAATAAATAAGAAATTTCAGCAAAAACCTAGCAATATATAACATTCTTGTTTTTCCACATGGAAAACATCATTAGAAGAAATATATATATATATATATATATATATATATATATATATAGAGATATATATATATATTATAGATAGATATTAGATATAATATATATATATATATATATATATATATCTTTATACAATCTAATTTACTAATATAATCACAATCATCAAGTACAAATCATCTCCGCGCTTCAGGGTACGACGACCGAACCCGAAGAAAGCATTATTATTAGAGAAAACCACTACTCTCCAACAGCAAACTGCAATGATATGCATCAATACTATGACACGAAAAATTATGTTTGATATATCACAGTGTACCAAAGTGTTCCTATGTTAAACACAAGTTATCAGCATCTTTTAAATGAAGAAAAAAAAAATCTTGGTGTTATTATTGCCACGTTTGAGAGTACTTTAGAAAACTGAGCCTACATTCCGAGTTATAAGGACGTCGTCACACTGGGCAAATTCCGCCCAGAATGCTGCCCGTTCCTGCTTTTGACTGGTTTGAAAAAAAAGTAAATAAAAATAATGAAAAAAAAAATAAAATCTACTCCTTTTGTGATGTTAGGAAGAATGAAAAAAAAAAACAATAAAAAAAATACAAAGAGTGGTGCTTGACTTCTGGAAGTATTTGCAATCAAATAATCGATGCAGTAAAAATAAGATGTAAGTTCAAAATAGGGATCTATCGCTTCACTTTTCAATTAAAACTAATATATATATATATATATATATATATATATATATATATATATATATATATATATATATATATATATATATATATATATATATATATATATATATATATATATATATATATATATATTGGTTAACCATTTTGACTGTTCGAAAACTGGCAACGTAGTGGGCATTTTTTTTCTTTTTTTATTAACCGTTTTTGTTTCCCTCGACCGGCTCTCCCCTATTATGTAATAGACAAAAACGCTCCGACTCTCCCTGGATCATATGAATCTACTATAGCTCAATTAACTTGAGGAAAACTTCAAGACCCGGTAAAAAACTGAAAGCTGCTCGTCATCACAACACTTTGTTTATCTTGGCAGCTACAGTTGTCAATTGAGCATAGTAAATAAATTGATTTTAATCAACACACAATCAAATCGCGAAGACACACTGGCATATGTATTCGCGATTTGATTGTGTGGTCCGCGATCTGATTTTACTGTGGCCTGGTATATCATCACGTATACATGTAGGTATAATTTACTTAACCATACCATGTGTTACCTACTTTGTTTGACAATTATAAATGCGATCACTGCTTTTGTGTGTGTGTGTGTGTGTGTGTGTGTGTGTGTGTGTGTGTGTGTGTGTGTGTGTGTGTGTGTGTGTGTGTGTGTGTGTGTAAAATATTTGCACACTTCATTATGGTCATTCCCTACATGGATGTTTTTTTTTTGTTTTTTTTTTTATGTTTTAATCCTAATATTGACATGAGTCCCTATTCTTCTAATTATTTAAATTAAGAAAGTGCTTGTCAAAGAAGGCCTGTTCTTGCTGTTGGAAAATACATTTCAGATTAAATGTGGATGTTTAAACCTTTATTATCTGTATTCGTTCTGTGTACATGTTTGTGTATGACTTTGTGCATAATATTTGAGTCCATGGATGTGTTATGTTTGGTGATATTTGTATTTGTTATTTCATCACTTGTACAAGTGTTCTGTCCTTCATTATCATTCTTTTGTCTTCCTACTGACATACTCAATGTTTTTTTTTTTATGTCTTGTCTTCTTTATTTTCCCTAGATTTGCGATGTCTACTTGTGTTACTATGAAGCGGAAGTATAAGGTAAGAGTACATTAACTTCGAATTTACATGAATTTTCGCTGGTGGCATCGATATATCTCAGCATGTACTCTGCTGGGGAACGACTTTATGAGGCCTAGTAATTTGAAACACCATTTGTCGACCATCCATTCACATTATGCCGGGAAAGATCCTGATTGCTTCACGCGCCACAAAAGTAGTTTGGTAAAGCGAAAACTGGATGGGACTGGTGTTTTCAAATAACAGACCTCAGTTGTTGAGACATCATATAAGGTTGCCCTCTTGCGCTCTGGGAGTCTTGGAATCCCCGATGGCATGGGTTCGAATCCTGATGACGATCTGAGTGGAGATTGGGCGTCCACTCAGTGTAACGGTCCCAAAGTTGGTGGGCTTTCAGATATGAGGTCTCCCTTAGGTGGTGTCCTTTAGCACATAAATTCCCATAAAAAGTCCACATTGTTAAAAAAAAAAAAAAAAAAAAAAAAAAAAAAACTAAGTAACACAAAATTTATGAAACCTTAATCAAGCCCTGTATTTTAAGTATGGTCGACCTTTTTCTTGTAGATCCAGGTGAACGAAAAATTCAACCAATTTCCTTGTTAAACAACACAGTGAAGCGAAGTTTTAATGAAATATCAGATGGTGTAAAAGAAAAGTAATACAAGAGATCAAATCGTACCTAACTCGTACGTTTGGAATACAGTTGAACGAGTCAACGGATGGGAGTTTTTGTGCACACCTATTCGTGTTCGGTATAAGTATGTTTTCTTGTGAGACATCAAGGAATAATATGTTACGTACACAACTTGAAACCACCACAACAGCTAAATATGTGATGGAAAAGCTATCTTCTTTCTACAAGATTACAGGATCTCCTGGAAAAATTGTTGTTGAGTCTGACAGACAGCGATACTGGAATAAAAATTTAGGGTTTAGAAGGCGTGTCAAGGAAGTAGTCCCAAACTCCAAGGACGTTCATTGTATAATTCATCGTTTTGCACTGGCGTAAAAAATCTTCCCTGATGAACTTTGCAAGACCTTGGAGGTATCGGTCAAATCCGTCAACTTTGTACAAGCTGGAGCTCTGAACTCTCGCCATGTCCAGAACCTGTGTAAAGACATGGATTCGGAGCAGAAAGCTCTCTTCTTTTACCGCAAAGTATGCTGGCTTTCCAAGGGCAATGGTATGAATTGAGTGTTTCAACTTAAAGGGTAGCTTAAATTGTTTCTGGAAATGAAAGGGAAAGATGACCTCTTGAGTTAATTCAGTTTGGTTTTGTGGAGCCACGTTTTCCATATGTAGCAAATATATTTAAGCAGCTAAATAAGTTTAATATGAAGCTACAAGTTTCACCTGATGGATTGTCTTTTAAGCTTCAGAATTGTATGTGGACCTCCATAGAAGATGTACATTATCAGTGAAACCCTCGGATTCGTCAATTGACTGAAAAGAAACAATGTCACCCTTCCCACTAGTGTGTGATGCAGAGGCTAATGATTTAACTTTTCTCAACCATATTCATATTTGATAGTATCCACTAGTCTATTAAGCATAAGATAATTGTGACGGTACAGTAAGTGTAAACTGTAATAAAGCAAGGGAGTTCTCTTCACCAATATTTCATTTTATTTTATTATTATTATTATTATTATTATTATTGATATTATTATTATTTGTTTTATGGAGGAGTACTGTAGGCATTGGGAGATAAATGACGGGGAGCCACATGAATGTTGAGAACTCATGAAGGGAGGAAATATAGTGAACAAAAAAAGTTGAAAACTACTGTGTAAGGATTATATTTATCAGCGTTAGGCTAATTATATCGCAGAGTTACTATCTCAGATTATAATAAGTTAGCTACGGCAACCTTGCGCTGGGTAGGGTGGGGCGACGCCAATGCGAACGTTCAGCTGCTGGTGGGGAACCCTTGCAGCAGAATGCTTAATTAACCTGATTTTGTAATTCACAAGGACAAAACTCTATTTTCTTGAAGGTGTTTTTGTCCGTTATTTTTTATTGGTCTTTAAAAGTCAGATGATCCGTCTGTTATATTGTCTCCCAACGTCTTCTTTAAGTTACTTTTTTCTTTTTTTCGGAAATACAACCCATATTTTTACACATTGGTCCTTCTTTCGCGCCACGTTCGTCCAAACAAATTTAGCATATAGACAAAGTTTTAAAGATACTAATTTTGCTTTTGCATTTTGTTAGCCTCATTATTTTTTTTTCTATTTGCATCTATTTATTTATTTTATTATTATTATTTTTTAAGCACCGTGTCAGTCGGCACAATATACATATAGCACGATTATTTATTCATTTATCTATTTTCATATACCGGATGTAACAACTTTCCCCACAGAAGGAAACGTTTGAAGTAGAATATGTAACATGAAACTAAAAATAAAATGGGGAGACACTGAGAACCTAGTTCCGAGCTCATAACAACTGTTCTGTAGAATTTGCATCATCAAAACTCCTGTCCCCTGTATGGCAGAGTTTAGGTATGTAACTTTTCTTCTTTAAATCCATCTCAAATTTTTTTTTTTTTTTTTTTTCACTTAGGCATTATATCACCAGCAGTCTAAAATTTACTGTTGATGAGAAAATTATTAAAGTACAAGACCAATTTCGGGAGTTTAAGAGAGATTTTTAAAACTAGAAATTATTTAGGTGAAAGTTACATATTTAAAAATTTCTCTTAATACGGGCCGTGGATACTGTAATCATAAAGATTATTGTTTGAAAACATATAGATACAGTACATCAATATGCTACGTCACAGTGGTACTGGTGCATTTTAAGACTTGTGGTTAATAGACCCTATATGTCTCAGCTATCCTTTAAAGCAGCTGTTGACTTCAGATCATTGTAAACGCTTCTGTGATAATAATAGTCAGGAATTCAAATCGTGATTCACCGGATATTGTTATAGTTTTTAATGTTCCTTATGTAAACAGTAAAGGAAATGGAGTATTTTTAAAACATGTACGATATAAACGGTATAATGGTAGAGTAGCAGTGTTCATTTATATTTGCATTCCTGGGACAAGATTTAGTTTGCTTATTAATTGATGTAATTCAATGTTAGTATGATTATTTTTTCTTTTAGTAGCAGTATCTTAAAAATTACTCTGATAACATAAGAACATTAGAAAAAAAAGGAAAGCTGCAATAAGTCGCCAGGCCTACCCATGGTAGTGAGCAAATGTACCTAATTCCACTTGTATCATCTATCAAGTCATTTCAATTCATCAACCACACTGTTAGAGAACCAGTTCCTTCACATTCCTTTCCTGAACCAAAATTTGTTCAGCTTGAACCCGCTATTTCTAGGTCTATTTTTGATACTGATCCCAAGAACATTGTTCATGTCCCCTTTGTTATAACACCTGTACCACGTAAATGCTTTATCAGATCCACAGTTTACCTATTTTTACTAAGATTGTTTCGCCACTACAACCACTTATCTCAAGCCTTACGAAACATTAAATTTAATGAGCGTCATAGAAACATGTAACGAAGTAAGCAAATGGTCAGAGTTCATAATTGGATGGGCAAAGTCACATTACAACATGATCCGGATGCACACATAAAATTTATAATCTATAAACAAGAAATACCTCCAACTTGATTTACAACAACCACCACAGCAGCATTGTGGTTTACTGTACACAATACCACCACATATCACCCACCATTGTGTATGATCTCCACCACCACTTCTGAAACAATCACAGCCCTTCCATTGAAACGTTGTCTCTCGCTGCAACTTTATCGGTTTGTGTGTGTGTGTGTGTATGTGTGTGTGTGTGTGTGTGTGTGTGTGTGTGTGTGTGTGTGTGTGTGTGTGTGTGTAAGGTTTTAGAAAGAGAGAGAACAAAAGAAAAAAAGTGCTGATATATGATCACAATGAGGCTAGACCTAAAGAAAACGATAAATAAGTGATTAAAAATTCTAACTTAAAGTCAAGTGAACCAGGAATACAAAAACTACAGTTGAACTCCACTGCTGCCCCTTACTTGAGTCATGTACAGCCACTGCTACACCAACGAAGAGTGACGGCGATATTATAGCCTGAAATATCCGCCTACGCTCAAGTTTTATATATGAGAAACAATCCAACATATCGTACCTCATAACCCCCCCCCCCCCCCCCCC
>CM035223.1:6652140-6669595 GCA_020233015.1 Callinectes sapidus
CTCTCTCTTGAACTCTCAACAAGCTGTTTATAAAAGTCGCTCTTCTCCGTTACATCTCATTTTATATTTCAGTTATCACATATTTTCCTCAGAAAAAACTATCCTTATAACTAAGGTCGAATATTCTATACATTTCACATACTCCAACATGCAGTAATTACATCTCTTACAAAAGACACGCCCACTGCGGTATGGGGGCGGAGTTAAGACCATGCATCTCTCAAGTTAGGCTTATAAATGTCCCCTCTCCTATGTTTACAGCTCCTTCTGGTTTCCCAGGACCAAACATCTCAGTTTACCTGACTCTCCATGTTTACTTCTGGGTCATGCCTGTAGTGCCATCTCGTAAAATGGTCAGGCTTAGGGGACCTTCCTATCAATCCTTGTCAAGTTTTCACCTCCTACCTACTCTGGTACTGTTATTATATTATTTCTTCTCTTATTTCTTTTTCTCTCGTTTCTTCTTATTTTCTTGTTTCTTCTCTCTTTTTTTATCCGTGCCAGGGTACCACATACCCCCGTCCCTAGTAGCGCGTCGCGCCGCTACAACTAATTTGAGGGTATTTTGGGGTGTGCAGCTGCCTTAACATAAGTGAGGGGGCCAACTGTGACCTGGACAGTCACAGACCTTGTAAAGCGTAGGACATCACAGGGACGGTAGTTATAGTACACCACCATACCTACGACAAGGATCCCCATGAGCAGCAACATCCATGGCCATTTCTCTCACTCTTGCCAGTTGAATTCCGTCATAATGGACTGCTTCTTTGACAGCTATACATTGTCAATATATTGGGGATTAGACCAGGGCTCAAGATCAAACTGTTGGGAAGACTCATATTAGTGGAATTCACAATACAAAAATACTCCCAAATGGATAAGGCAAGTGGAGTGGAAAAGGATTAAGGCTTATAATCAATGGTGCTTCATTCATATATGTGGAAGAAGCCATAAGAGAGAATATTTTACTATATATACAACATCCTTGATTTACTTTCTTAAGTCCAGTACCATTAACATGTGTAGTTGTAGGAATGCAGGAGTTTTGACAAGTCACAGTAATTGTTAATCAAGCACCTTTATCATATATATATATATATATATATATATAAAGTAATATCTATATCTATATTATATATTATATCTATCTAATATATATATATATATATATATATATATATTGTTATGCTGCCCGCCCCCCCGTCCACACACACCAACTCAGCTTCCAAGGCGACGACAGGTACACTCTTACCAAGTACCAGCAGCGTCACCCTCAGGACAGCATACAGGACGGGGTCGGCAACACACACACAGGGACACTTCTCGGCCAAGATTCGTGGCTAGCAAGGCGAGCGAGGTACAGACCCACAGACCCCAGACTTTTTCAGAGAGGCAGGAATACAGTTAAAGGCAAGGCACAACTTCCTTACTTTACTGGCACACAAGAGTAAATACAGGATGGCACACAGTACTTATACCACAACACAAACAGGGCAGGGACACGTCCTCAGGGGAGAGCGGGAGAGCGGGGCAGGCAGGCGTCCTCTCACACTCCTAACTGGGCTGCAACTTCTCCGCTGGGCTCACTCTCCGCTCGCCCCGCCACCAATTGCTGAGTCGTCAACAAGCTCCCCTCTCCTTTGTGTCGCTCCTCTGGCTTCTCTCTCCCCGTCTGAGACACGTCTCTTCTACTGGCCAATCAGGCACAAGATATCCACCTGGCCGCAAACTCCGGCCCTCAATACCACTTCTGCACCAATGTCATAATTGCCAATCTAATAGCATTGCCAACGCTATCTTCACACTAAGCGCCGCTGCAACACTACCCTCCCCCCAAAAAATAGTCGACTCGACTATTCATACTCACTCCTCACCTGTAGTCCCTTCACCACAGGTCTTTTTCCTCGATCTGAGGGTGTGAGACCAGCGGCTTACTCACGCTCGTCCTCTGCTGTCCCCTCTCACGCGCGTTCTGCTATCCACCCATCACAGCCTCGTCCTCCACCTCGCTGTCTGGGCCTCTCCATCTGCCGGCGCTTCTCCACGTCGCTGGCGTTTCTTCACCTCGCCGCTGCAACGCCGCCACAGCCTCAGGCGACGTCTGTGATAGCCCCTCCCCAGGTGGTCGTCCAGTAGCCTCAGGGAGGTAGCGGCGGTTACCTTGGGGCATACTAGGCCGTGCCCCAGCGACATCCACCGCCATCCCCTCCCAAGGAGCGCCAAACTGGTACCACCTCAGCGCGGCTCTGGTACGTCGCTCAGATTCCTTCTCGGCGACGTAAACGTGGTACAACTCGCACCACTCCACTTCATGCCCCATGCCAACCCAGCACAGATGTCGGCACAGCAGAGTCTTCCTGCGCCCCAGGTGCCCATCAGAGACGCCAGCATGAGCCTCCTCCAGCAACTCAATCTGCAGGGAAAAAGTGTTTACCAGCAGCCACGTCTGCTGTGTCGCTGCATCCTCCTCGCCCTTCTGCAACACGCCGTCTTGTACGTGCCGCGTCTCACCTTCCCTCTATCAAGTCTTCGATAGCAGGAATTTCCGGCAAGAATTCCTCCTTGCACGGCTGCACCTCGCCTTCCTCCGTCCACCCAAACACCGGGTGGACATGTTGCCCGACGTCTCGCTGCTCGCCAGCCTCGCTCTGCCCGTTCTGCCCGCTCTCCACGGGGCTCACCTTCCCCGCGCCGCCGTCCACCTCATCACCGTAGCTGCTCACCGCTGCATGGCCTCCACCGCCTTCTTCAGTGGCGCCCGCTGCCTCACGTTCCCTCACGACTCCGCAGTTCAGCTCCAGTCTCTCCTCGACATCCGAACTCGTCACGGGGCTCTCGACCTGTTTAACAGCATCCTCAAAGACCAGTGGTACGACTTCTCCACGTACCTTCCGCTGCATCCTTCCGAGGTCATCACACGCTGCATTCCCAAACAGGGAGTCTAGCCCCAACAGACAGGGTTCTTCCATGTCGGCAACAGAGACTTTCAGTTCACAGTGGCCAGTCATGCCACACAACTGCTGGTCCGACACAGGGGGTTGGGCTGCCACAACTTTTTCCTCCACTCTGCTCCGGACGACTTCAGTGTTTCCCTCACAACGTCGTCTCGCTGCCACCAGCTCCTTTCTCATCAGGTCCATTCCTGCCGCCACTGCCCCGATTTCCTGCTTTAATTCCTGTCTTAATTCACTTAATTCCTGTTTCCTTTCTTGTGCCATTTTCTGTGCCATTTTGTCCAACAAGGCTTCCAGCCCTTCTTAGCCAGACTCACTGCCTTCGGATTCTCACTGCCTCTCGAGTCTGAGTCCGCCATGGTGCCTTGTACCCAGCAATCTCGCTAGCCAAACTATCCCAAAAACTCCTGACACCACTTGTTATGCTGGCCCCTTGTCCACATACACCAACACAGCTTCTAAGGCGACGACAGGTACACTCTTACCAGGTACCAACAGCGTCACCCTCAGGACAGCATACAGGACGGGGTCGGCAGCAGCACACACAGGGACACTTCTCGGCGAAGATTCGTGGCTAGCAAGGCGAGCGAGGTACAGACCCACAGACCCCAGACTTACTCAGAGAGGCAGGAATACAGTTAAAAGCCAGGCACAACTTCCTTACTTTACTGGCACACAAGAGAAAATAGAGGATGGCACACAGTACTTATACCACAACACAAACAGGGCAGGAACACGTCCTCGGGGGAGAGCGGGAGAGCGGGGCAGGCAGGCGTCCTCTCACACTCCTAACTGGGCTGCAACTTCTCCGATGGGCTCACTCTCCGCTCACCCCGCCACCAATTGCTGAGTCGTTAACAAGCTCCCCTCTCCTTTGTGTCGCTCCTCTGGCCTCTCTCTCCCCGTCGGAGACACGTCTCTTCTACTATCTTCTACTGGCCAATCAAGCACAAGATATCCATCTGGCCGCAAACTCCGGCCCTCAATACTACTTCTGCACCAATGTCATCATTGCCAATCTAATAGCATTGCCAACGCTATCTTCACACTAAGCGCCGCTGCAACAATATATATATATATATATATATATATATATATATATATATATATCTATATATATATATATATATATATATATATATATATATATATATATATATATATATATATATATATATCAATAACTATAACACATATTACAATCATGAAAACCATTGGACAAGAACAATATGTTTCTTGCCTGATTTATCATCTAATATTTCTTTTAGGGCTTATTCACTAGAAAAGCATCTACTTTAGAAATAGGAAATGGAATGGAGTCATTCTGAAGACATCAAAAGGTGTCCACTGAAATCCCTCATAAAGGAACGAGTAAGTTGGAGCTTAAATTGTGTAATGCAGTCTTATGGATAACTCTAATAGAAGTTCTGTGTAATCCCAAAATTCTAGTTTTGGAGGAAATAGTAACTCATATTTAGCTAATATCTCATCCAAAATTTTCAATACAGAGGCATTTGTAATGATATCTGGAGAAACGTTTGTTTCCATAAATTCTTGTAATCTGTTTCTATAATTAATATAATCAATTGCAATGGATGTCAAGCAAACTGTACACACCATAATATTTCCAAAAATATAACTGAGTTCAATATCTGACTTCATTAGATGCATAAATGTTTGAGAGATATGGCTAACAGTCTCCAGTTTCTATAACACTTGCTGGACATTGGTTAATTCCTTGAAAATAACATTAATAACCTTAGAATGAACATTGAGAATTTTTCTTTCTTCATTTAGTTAAGGTATACTCTAAACGCAACATTTGTGGATGAATCAATCTGAGCTCATATATCAGCTCCAACAAGAGTGTTAGCCCGAGTCTTCACAAAATTAGTGAAATTCTTAGTTTTTCCTTGTAAAGTATAATTATAACCGTTATTGCTTAATTATTCAGTATAAAATCTTGTATATTATCATGCCAATTTTCTTTTAACTTTTCCTGAAATAACATAACATGTTGGGCTATCAAATATGGTAAAATATAATCTGGTCCTTTCATTTCATTGAACTCATCTAGTATATTTTGAGTTAAATTTTTTGGCCTTCATTATAGATTCATAAATGTCATCTAGTCTCAGTAAAAAAATAGTATTATATAAGCTTGTCCCTTGACAATGAGATAATTAGTTGGTAAAACTAAATTTTTGAATGATCCTCAACATAGTTCTATAGTCTGTAAAGAATATCTTATCATATCACTTATTCTTATTATATTCTAGAGGCATATGTATCAATATCAATTCAATACTTGGAACATTTTTCTTGACCATAACTATACGGGTCTGAATTACTGGATTCTCCTTTATATTCTTTCTCCACTCTTTCAGTAATATTTTCACTATCTTACCAATATCATTATCTTCATCTGATAGTAATATAACATCTTCATCTGTATCTGTCCTCCCATTTGTATCTTCTGCCAAAAATATGGAAAGAGATCTACTATATCACTGTTACCTTATATTCTTTTGGCTTACCTGGTTTACATATAAGATATGCCCTTCCGACATTTTGATTCACTTGTGGTATATCACTCCTTCATAATTAGATTTTTTTTTCTCTATCAGCTTGTAATTTTTTTTTTTTCTAGTTCTAGTACTTTAAATTATAACCTTATATCCCTCACTTTCTCTATAACTTTTTGTTTCAGCTTACAGTGGGTCTAAGCTGCCACTGCTCTGTGGACATAACTGTATCACCTATTTTTAATTTTCTTTATTTCAATTCTTTTAGAATGAGCCTTTTCAGTCATACCTTCAGTTTCTTCTAAATGTTTTTGATATCTTGCCTACAGTCTATTAACTTTTACTGCCATTTTTTGTTTAAAATCTTCAATATTATATTAACCCTTTTCTTTTATCTGTTGCTAATATATATCAAGTACTCTATATTTTCATATCACACAATCAAAAATATCTTAGCAATTTCCACAGCTGTCCTACTATTAAGTATTTTTTTCACTAAATATCTAGTAAGCATCTCCATTCTCCCATTGCTCCAATGAAATCTATATATTTGCGCTGGAATGGTCTTTCTACGTCTGAATATCGTTTCAGTGGTGCTGAGGCGTCCCCCAACTCCTTTGAGACGAGTACACAAGACAATATTGGCAATAATTCTTCAATATCCTTTTCATTTCTGACCAATAAGCAATTTTATGACACCTGGCAAGGAGCGTCACAGGTGCATCGCAGCTATTACATATGATTCCGGAATCAATATCTGACGCGTCTATTCTCCATATACATTATTTGTTACTCTATACAATACATTATCTTCTAAAGACAGATCTGATATTTTCATCCGTTTATATATATTTTCTTTCTATATTGTGCTTACTTAACTTTCTCTTCATCTCTATCTGATTCAAATATCCTTGCAAAGTATCCTTTTCACCAACATGTAATACTCAATATCCAGTCAATATTTTTCATCTTCATATATCCCATATCCCTACAATATCTCACAATATTCCGTCAATATCTCACAATATATCTTCAATGTCTCACAATAACTTTCAATATTTCACACAATATAATTCAATATTTCACACAATATAATTTAATATCTCACAATATTCTTTTCAATATTTCACACAATATTTCTCAATATTTCACAATATTCCTTCAACATCTCACAAATATTTCTTCAACATCTCACAAATATTCCTTCAGTATCTCAAAACTTCATATATTCCACAACTCTCCTTCAATATCTCACCACTTCATATATACCATACCTTTCAATATCTCCCCAATTCCATATATTCAATATCTCACCAACTATATATATTCAATATCCACTCAATATCTCACCCACTTCATATTTTCAATATCCATTGAATATTTCACCAACTTCATATATACAATATCCTTCAATTCCAATCCACCATATGTTTCTTTTCCTTTTTCTGATATAACCATTCCACGCTCATCTACATCATATATCTCTTGTTCCCTCAATCTATATAATGGTCAGCCACCTTATTAACATTTCCAGGAA
Organism: Callinectes sapidus; assembly: GCA_020233015.1. Classification (NCBI taxonomy): domain Eukaryota; kingdom Metazoa; phylum Arthropoda; class Malacostraca; order Decapoda; family Portunidae; genus Callinectes; species Callinectes sapidus. The sequence continues at coordinate 6,659,157 of CM035223.1, forward strand.
TATAATCCACATTGATATCAATAACTACTTCTACAAATTTGCATTTGAATTAGTAATAACCAGACCAATGGGCAGTTATATGTCAGATTCAAAATTTGATATCGTAGGCACAAATCCTTATTTATCTGAAATCCATAATTATGCAAGAGCTTCCCTCTCAATTTTGCTACAATTCAGTTCAGCTATATGTAACTTTCTAAAAAAAAAAATAAAAAAAATGTCTTAACTTATTCACATCATCATTTTACTGTATTACTTTTATTTCATCTACAAATTTTTCCTGCAGTTAACTTTAAATCGGGGCTCCTACATCAACATAATTTCTCACAAATTTTCTTTACTAATTTGCCCGTCCTATATATGATTGTAAGCGGTTAACTCTCTTTACTTAACTGAATTTTTTGGAAGCCTTGTTTTAATCTGACATGAAAAAAATTATTCCTTTTTCCAAGTTATGAATATGATATTAATCACTCTGTACATGCCGATTTAATTTCCAAAAATCAATGCATACCCCTATTCTGCCATCATTATTTTACTTTTTTTCTGGGCTTATGCATGGAATGTAACTGTATGGTGTCACTAATTTCTTTAAAATTTTGGCTTTCATCAGTCTCCTCATGATAGATAGAATTAATAATTTTACAATATGCTTCAATTTCTCTTCCTCATATACTCTGCTACATTATTAACCTCACATTTATCATTACCCATTGGTAAGGTTTCCTTTTGTACAAGAATGCACTTATGCTTATGTTTTTTCTCTGGCTCTAGCTGAATATTTTCCTGGAATATTTCTATAGCTTATCACAAATCTGGATATCTTCTTAACTTCATTATTTTCTTACTTCACTAAGTCTGGACACAAAACTGAGCTCTTACAATTCCTGGCACTGACTCAAATTTGTTATGTATCTCTCTCAACTAGCCTAATTTCCAAGTCACATATCTCACCCTATGACTCAAGGATTCTCTAAGGAGGATACTCGTACCAAGCCGTGAATTATACCTTGGAGGAAAGATCAAGGCGCCACAGTGGCCACTGACGGAGGATAAAGATAGAGAATGGAACCCATTTTCTCTGTTTCACAAGGGATGGCTATATTGTTTTGCTTAATTTTTTGCCCTCCTTTTCTTATATTAATCGTATTCATTCATAGTTGTACTCATTCATACCTAGACTAGATTAATTCTGAAACTGTAAACAGAATCTTAATGCCTCCTAAGCATTGAATTTCATACTTGCAATGTTATGACAAGAATAATCATTGCATTCACATAACAAAATTATTGATAGAACACACACACACACACACACACACACACACACACACACACACACACACACACTATTGAAGACCCTGCACAACTAAGTGTGTGTGTCGGGGCGCGCATCTATGGCCCAGTGGCCCTGCAACTCCTGCCTCGTGCTGCCTCGTCGCCTGCCCTGGGGCAGAATGGGTCCCACACTGTGTTGTTGCTACTGCCACCATGTGCTAAACGCGAGGGAGGCAGGCAGCGAGGAAGGGAGGGAGGCTCGCTGCTCCACGTGTCGCCTCGCCCATGGTAACAACAGGGTGGTGGTCTATCCAGTCAGCTTGCGTTGGAGCCACTGCATTTCGTCTACAAGTGAAATGTGTGTCAGCGCCAATAAAATTCAACTCAACAATAAAACCAGTCCCTATGTCACAACCTTTAGAATAATCTGGATAATGTTAGGCTAGATTTGTAAATGTTTTAACGATATTTATCTAACGTTTCCTCAGTGAGGCAGAGACTCCGATATATAGCATGGCTTTTTATTTACATGTGTCATATTTATTGACTTATCTTATCATTATCTATCACTACATACCTTCTAGTGTTTCTAGGGAACAGATGAAGGCGCATCCGTGGACAAGTTGCTCAATTTTCGCCACAAAAGCAGCAAGAACTGTTCCTTGTTGTTGCTGTGCGTGGGGACATTTTGAATGTGGTGGTGGTGGTGGAGCGTTGCCGCTGTGTGGCGTCAACAGCTGGCCAGGCCCAGGGGTCCCCCTCCGCTTCACTACTCTCCACTGCTGCTGGCCTCTAGTGTGCACTGACGGCATGAACATTTTCCTCAATTTCGCCAATTCGATCACTTCATCCTTGCTTATAATATCCTTGCTCTGACTTCTATCACTGATGTCTGAGCTACTGAGCATTTATATCTGGTATCATATTTCGAATCATTAACCACCAACTCTGTTTCCCTCTGTTTCATCAATGCTAATAATGTATGTTTCCTATGTCTCCTTCCACTCACAATCTTCCCACTCCTTCAATATACAATTGTAAAGGTTTGGTATTCAATTCATATTAATCTTCTCACAAGTTACACCTCATATTATCTCTGCTCTCAAACTTGATCTCCACTGACCACAAACCATGTGTACTTCCTTTCTTCATTGTTCAACTTCAGTTTTCATTATCCTGAGAATATTACTCGTCCACTCGCATTTCGAACCATTTCATGTGTTGGACAATTTTTTTTTCTATTCCCAAGCCAGTTCATAATAACACTCGATATAACGATACTCCTGCTCCTGCTCCTGTGCAAACCCAAACTCAAACTCTTTAACTTTCAATGTTTACTTCTATTATCTTGATCTTTATCTTACTTCAACGTTGGGATATCGGCTACATATTTAAGAACCTTTTTATACACTTAATTCGACTTCTTTATATCTAAATCAACCAGAATATATGAAAATTTCTTCAATAAGTCATTCACGAGAATGGAGACAAAATAACATTACACATTTCTTTACCTGCTAGTTTCAAGGTCTCTAATTTTGCTACAATTCCTTCTATTCTGATAACAACTCCATGATAATTTATCTTGGCTGACGAGTCACAGATACTAACTTACTAACTAGGCTTGGGAAGCGAATGATTCTCAGTATAAATCTCAGACAAACGCCTTTTTCCTTCATTTCAATTGTTTTCATATTTTGTGGCACTTTTGTCCTATTGTTTCTATCTTTATTCTTAACACCGTGATTAAATCATGAAGTAACAAATTTAGGTTTTTAAATATATACATCATCACTGCTACAAAAACGAAATTCATATTTATTTGTAATACCTTTAGCAAAACTCTTAATCAATCTGTGGCCACTGTAACTTTTCCTTTGCTGTTGAAGATTGTTAAAATTTCATCTATCCATAAATCTCGTCTCGATTATGACATTAAAATTCATAGCTAATATCTCAATTCACAGTTTAAAGAAGAAATATCTAATTTACTATCTTGCGAATAAGATTTATACAAATTCCTGCTCTCTCTCTCTCTCTCTCTCTCTCTCTCTCTCTCTCTCTCTCTCTCTCTCTCTCTCGTCTCTCTCTCTCTCTCTCTCTCTCTCTCTCTCTCTCTCTCTCTCTCTATAATATATATATATATATATAGATTTTTTTTTTTTTTTTTTTTTTTTTTTTTTTTGTGAAACTACAACACTTCCTAAGCTATATTTTTATTTTCCAACGATGGACTTTCTCTAGTTGACAAAAAAATTAACTCTTATCTATATTAATATTTTTTTTATATTAATATTTTTCATTTAAGGCCTTTTGGCTTCATTCTTCTCCCCCACTAAGTAAATCAACCCCATTAATTTTAAGTTATCAGTTATATCCACACCTATTTATCCAATGGTAATACATGGTGGAGATGTTAGATCGTATGGGGAAAAAATGCGTGATGGGCTGTTATGACGAAGTCTACAATGCACTATATGCTTTATTTACAAACGTTGCAATTCAACAATACTGCAATCAATGAATCATCTCAATGTTCAATCCACAATATTGACAAATGTCCAACGTTACATCAACTGCACCTTGATCTCAAAATTCTGAATTATCAGTTATATCCACACCTATTTATCCAGTGCTAATACATGGTGGAGATGTTAGATCGTATGGGGAAAAAATGATTGTCTGGATGACAACGGATTTACTCGATCATTGCGTGATGGGCTGTTATGACGAAGTCTATGCACTAAATGCTTCATTTACAAACGTTGCAATTCAACAATACTACAATCAATGAATCATCTCAATGTTCAATCCACAATATTGACAAATGTCCAACCTTACATCCACTGCACCTTGATCTCAAAATTCTTATCTTGCACAAATTTTCGGTATATTGCAACTATGCAATTGCATCAATCTATCCCACCGCTGCCACCAAATGTCGTGCCCTGCAATTTCTTGCATGCATGTTGCAATTCCATAGTTGTGTAAGACTATCACTCAGTATCAATAACAACAAGGTATGATAATATACACTGCTAACATTTTCTCATTTAATTGATTTAATAGCTAAGTACACAAGTTATTAACCTAAGCCTTACTCTAGTAACCAGCTGATGACTTCCAATACACATAACACAATATCCCCAAGGTTCTCTTCAAGTCTTTCCTCACAATTCAACTCAATATACTTCACACACAATATCATCAAGTTTCTCACCAAATCTCTCATCAAAATTCTACTCCATATAATTCAATATCAATGTCAAATATATCCCACATCAATGTACGTAACACCCAATGTTATCAACGCTTCTCATCAATCTCACATCAACATTTAACTCCAGATAATTCACTATCAATGTCGAAATACATCTCCCGCCAATATACGTAACACACGATATTATTAATGTTTCTCATCAATCTCTCTTCAAATTTCAACTCAAAATAGTCCAATGTTAATGTCACAGCAAACTCATACCAACATATATAAAATCAAACACAACACCTTAACTCTGAACATCCTAATAATATAACATCCTAACCACTATTTTCCTCCTTACATTTCATAAACACAACAAATGAATTAGACTGCATTACCAACATTCAAAACTCCACTTACTGATATAAGTTTATGTGTCTCCATGTCGCCCCTGACCCTCCTCTGGTCAGGGAAGCTGCGACCTCCTCAGCTTCGCTCTCTCTCTCTCTCTCTCTCTCTCTCTCTCTCTCTCTCTCTCGCACTCTCTCTCTCTCGAACTCTCTCTCTCTCGAACTCTCTCTCGAACTCTCTCTCGAACTCTCAACAATCTATTTCTAAAAGTAGCTCTTCTCTCCGTTACATCTCATTTTATATATCAGTTGTCACATATTTTCCTCATAAAAACTATCCTTATAACTAAGGTCGAATATTCTATTCATTTCACATACTCCAACATGCAGTGATTACATCTCTTACAAAAGACACGCCCACTGCGGTATGGGGGCGGAGTTAAGACAATGCATCTCTCAAAGTTAGGCTTATAAATGTCCCCTCTTCTATATTTACAGCTCCTTCTGGTTTCCCAGGACCAAACATCTCAGTTTACCTGACTCTCCATGTTTACTTCTGGGTCATGCCTGTAGTGCCCTCTCATAAAATGGTCAGGCGTAGGGGACCTCCCATCAGTCCTTGTCAAGTTTTCACCTCCTACCTACTCTGGTACAGTCATTATATTATTTCTTCTTTTATTTCTTTTTCTCTCGTTTCTTTTTATTTTCTTGTTTCTTCTCTCTTCTTTTATCTGTGCCAGAGTACCACAATTATAAAATAATTATAGGACTAAGAACACTACTTAGCGGCACCCCGTTCTCCTGGACGATAGCGTCCGAGATTACGTTACCAGGAAGCTTGACAGAGAATGTTCTGTCCTGTAGGAAATTATAAACAAAAATGGGCAAGTTACCTCTGAAGCCATGAGCGTAGAGTTTCATGAGGATACCGTGTCGCCATGTCATGTCGAAGGCTTTGTGGATGTCTAGGAAATGGGCATAGGTATTAGGCGCTCCCTTTTATTACTTCTGATTCGTCGGCTTCCCGGCCAGTGAGACAGTCTCAGGGTTTTGAGGAACTGGCGAACGAAGTCCGGTGCAAAGAGAGTGAGCTCGTGAGTGAGGAGGAGTGAAGCACTGAAGCATTCCTTCTTGTTGGAAGCTGGAGTGATTGGGGGTATGGGAGTTGGTACAACGAACAGGAGCTGGAGTAGCCATAACAACTACCCTCCGTAAGACCTCTGCAGTGGAATCACGAAGACGGTTGGACATAAAATTTTGATAGTATATCTGCAAACAAGTTATTGACCTCCCCCTCTCCCCCTTTATGTGGTGGATTTGAAGGTTGAAGGGTTGTGTGAGGAAGGCCTAGCAGTCTATGCATTATTTTTTTTCTGTTTCAGAGCTTGTAGTAACGCCAGGTGGTTGTGGTCCATGTATACCTCGATTGTTTGATGGCTGGGATGAAGGTATCACTCGAATAGTTGGAGAGCCAGGAATAACACCGGCGTTTCCTTCTCCATTATTGAGTAGTTGAGTTGATGTTTCTTGAGCTTGGATGAGTGATAAGCGACTAGGTGGAGAATCCCAGTGAGAGGGCCCTCTGTAACAAGACTGCACTGATACCCACGAAGAGGTGGGAGTGGTCCAGTATCAATGCTACTGGCGAGGTTACGAGAAACGCTTTGAGATGTCGAATCCTCTCATAGTAACCGACAATCTGACCTGGGGGCTGATATCGTTGGTTAAAACAAATTTCGATTATAAATAATTACATAATTTAGGTATCTCCCCGGTACTACATAAGATTATGCTCCCTAAAGGCATTTTTCAATCAACCTTAAATTAGATTTTCTTCAACGCAGGGAAGTGGTTTTCGACCTGGTATCATAAAAAAAACTCCTCTGTGGACTGATCTACCACATTTTCTACAATAGTCTTGTTTAACTGTTACTCCACAATGTCTCTGTGTCGCAACACTAGAATTTTTCGTTAGAGAATGAAACCTTTTACGACAGCCAACCTTCTGATCCACCGTCAGAGCCTTAATAGTAAGCTCTCTGTTACTCTCTATGACAAGATTCGGCCACCTTAGTTACCCCGGTTTTCATGCAGCGCATTCATTCTTTCCCCCTAGAGTCACTCTACCTGTCACTTGAACCAACTGCAATGTGAAGGGTGATAACTATTACGTGGAGTAATTAGTCTGCGAAATAATGCGGTAACAGCATCCCTTTACCCTCACTTTGTTTATTTTTGAGCTTTTGTTCTATTACTACTATTTCTGCCAGAAAGAGGTAATGATGACTTATTGTGTATCTTACAATCTATAATTAACCATCCCTTCACTTTTCATTTAAACATTTTTCGATACACTGTTGCGGTGGTCTATGTACCCTGGGAGGTAGCACTTCACTTTCTAAAACTCCACTGTTTCACTTCTGCGTTGTAAGTTTGAATACTTCATTGGAGCCTTTGTCTCAGCTGACACATGCTTCGGAATGTCCCTGTGGTTCTCTTGAAATGTTAAAAGAGTTGTTTCCCTGTCGCTAGATATTACTCAGGGATCTGTCAATGTAGTTGTGAAGACATGTTTCCATTTCTGTTGCTTCCAATACTGATTGAGGTTTTATTTTTATCTTATTCCAGTGCTCTCATAGTTTGCCTCAAGCTTTACCATTTTTCAACTTCTTTCTATTTTTATCATACAACACTAGTTTTTTTTAAGTGTTCGCTTTCTTTTCCTATGGTGTCCCATACTTTGGTTAAGTCTCTGTTTCTTTGATTTCAGTCTTGACTTTTAGTCCGTTCGTGGATTTTTTTCCTTTATTATAAGTTCCACTTTTTACTTTTGTTTTCAGTCGACGCTATGAATTTCTCATTTTGATCCGTACCTATCTTTCTCATTTTGTTGTATTTTTCTTTTCTTTTATTTGTTACATTGTATTGCCGTTTATCCATTTTGGCTCTTCAATGCCTTACTAACTGATTTTTTTTTTTTTTTTTTTTTTTTTTTTTTTTTTTTTTTTTTTTTTTTTTTTTTTTTTTTTCATTTTAATTACCATGCACTATACCTTGTCAAAACTCACGCTGGTGCTGCACCAGCGTTTGGATCCAGTCAGTTGTTGACCGGGCGTGGACCTAAACTGTTCAGATTTTTGGTGTTTCAGTAATTTACTGCGGATCTACATCAACTGCAAATGAGTTAGCACCTTGCCTGGTACGCTGAGCAGTGTTACACCGCGGCAGTTATTGTAGTTCTGATGGTCCCATTTCCCTTTCCATATAGGAGGAACCAACCTCTTTCTCCGGTAAGGGGGAAATGGTACCTGAATGCCATATGACAGTCAAGACAGCATGCAACCCACGGATTATGGCCTCACCTCCAGCTTTGAGCAACTCCGCAGTGATGTTACAGATAACAGCTTCTTTCCAAACTTTATCACAGCCTTTTTTGACATCATTAATGGAGGGTGCAGTTTCGCCAATGAGATAATCAGCATCCAGCATCTGTAACCTCGTAGTTTGGAGCTGTCTGTTTGGAAGATCCACCGAAACCTGCTCAAAGTGGTCAGCCCAACTGTCATCGTCCGATACGAGATCAACCATCTGCTACGATAGCGATCACCTGTTATGTAGAGTTTCTTCAGGGCAAGTTCATAGGCAAGTTTAAGGTCATTAGCATTGACACTGGACATTTTCAGCAAGTCTCCTGACACACCTTTCCTCCTATATGACAGAACCCTGTACTGGTCGCGGTTCCTAGCAAATGTGGCAAGTCTACTGTTCAGCATCTCTCTCTAAGTGAAGGTACTCCGAGACCTTAGGCACTCCACAACGCATTCGTAGGCAAATTCAAGATTTCCAAGATCCCCAAATTGCGATTCTTAACATTTCGGATCTTGTAAGTTTTAGAAGGAAAGAGCTGTTGTCATTCCTAGTACCAGAGCGATAGTGGAAGACACAGCTCGTAGCCAGATCTCTCAGTGCTAGTGATAGCATAAACATCGCCTAAGATAATGAATGTATCACAATAGGGACGGTGTAGAAAATCTACTTCTTTTCAGTTTCACACATCTCAATAGAAGTGTACACTACAACAACATACATGAAGCCTAGGCTATGCTTTACAATTAATATACGCTATACATTATACGTTCATCAATTGGAGTAACCTCAGCAACTGCCAGCTGCAGTCTGCTGGGGATGTGTATGGCTACCCACTTGACATGTTGACCAATGCTCATGGCGGACCAGCATTAAATAAAATTTTTAAAAAACCTTGCTGCTGGTCTCGACACCAGTCCTCATTTGTCTTAGAGAACCCCACCATATCCACTTTCAGCATACTGACCTTATCCGATAGATAAGGATATCCGTGATCCTCTAAGAGGCTCAGGACGTTCCAAAAGCCCACTCATATAAGCCTCTGAAGGTTTACCCCAGGAATTGTCCGATGGTCAGGTAGAATGCCTGCAACCCCACTGTTACCTCAAAAGTGAAAAACAGAGCTAGAGGTAGTTCTCCTACTCTTCTTAGGACACAGTGATTCCACAGGATTTACCCTGCACCCATCATAAGGTAAGGTAGGCCCCTCTGATGCTTTTAAATCCCGGGGTTCTGCACGGTCGGGTAACCGATTAAAACCGGGTTGGGATCGTGGCTAGAGGCTCACATGCGCCTAGAGCCTCGATCCCGACCTCTATCTCTAACTCCATTGGCGATTGTAAAGGCTATTTATAGAGAGGGGCTGCAGGCCTCACTCCAAACTATCTAGGTCAACCATGGGTAGGGGCACTGTTATCCGTGAGAGAAAAATCTATCTGTACAAAAGAAAAAAAAGGGGGGGGGGAGTCAAAATATTAGGAAAAAAAGGGACTGAGCTATGAAAGGTAGAAGGCACTCGCTTCTCACCTGGATAGAATCCACCTACCAGTGTTTTATCAATATAGAGTTCATAACACTTCTCTCTGCATTTTTGGCTCATGTATAAGCTACTGTGCATCTTTGTAATTTATTGACATCATTTTGTGGTCAGCCATGATGTAAGAAATAAATTTTTCATTGCTATCAAGTTTACATATGTACAGTGTGTGTACCATGAGAGCCTGTATGTCTATTAATATTTCCAAGTAATATTACTCCCTTTTTTTTCCTATCTTTGATTGTCCTCAGTTTTTATATATGTTTTGGTAAATTGACTTATTTGTTTATCGTCTAGCATGTGTTGCACTCACAGTTATACTAGCAATAATGCTTTAGTAATGTTCTCACTGCTCTACTCTAAAATACCCGTGCTTTTGATAATATTGTTCCTTAATTCTATGTCCCAATTCTTATGGTACATAGCCATAAGTGGTCCACCTTTTCTTTATCCTTTTAAATTATCATGTTAGTTATGATAGCAATGTCACTATTATTGGTTGTTTTGTCTATTTTGTTCTACGTTTCTGTTAGACAAAATATATCTGCCTTATTTCGTATTAGCTCTATCTCTAATACTCCAGTCAGTATTTTTTACACCATTATTAGTTTGTTTATTTGTTCTAAAAACTTTCATAATAAGTCTCTCTCTCTCTCTCTCTCTCTCTCTCTCTCTCTCTCTCTCTCTCTCTCTCTCTCTCTCTCTC
>CM035223.1:6677693-6687693 GCA_020233015.1 Callinectes sapidus
GTGTCCAGGCCGGGTGTCCCGCTGGGCTCTGATGTGACTCCCCCTGACCAGCTTCCCCGAGGGTTCCTGTTGGACTGGCGGTAACGTGTGCTACTGACAGCAGTGCTGCAGTGAAGGGGTGAGGCTGGCCAGCAGCATGAGTGAGCAGCAGCAGCAGCAGCAGCAGTCTACCTCAGGTGTCGGGGGCTCCTGGTCAGGTGGCAAGAATGACCGTGAGACAGCTCTGACCACTAAGGAGAGAGAAAGTTTAGGTGTCAGCTGTGTGATAATAATTTTACCTCCAGACAAGAGTTTACACAACACACCCTGACACAATGGTGTCCGAACTTATGAGTGTCTGACATGTGGAATGAAATTCACCACAGAGTCTGATCTCACCGAACACACCCTGACAAACTGTGGTGTTATATATGATGAGTGTATTAAATGTGGAAAATTTTACCCCTAAGTGTGATCTCACCACAAATTTACCACAAAGAGTAGTCTCACCACACACACTCTGACACAGTGGTGATCGAAATTATGAATGTCTTGAATGTGGAAAGAAGTTTACTAAATAGTAGTACCTGAAAGCTACCACCTTTAATTTTAAGTGGTAGTACACTTGGGTGGCATCCTCATTATACAATGTATATAGTAGCTATTGTTTGTTTTTCCTTCCCATGACTAATATCAAAAGGGATATCCAATGTTTTGTTACTTGCAAGTTTGTAAGTGTGTGGAGAGGCCAAAAGTGTTTAATGAATTTATAACAGAGAAGGAAGGAATCAGACAGTTCTGGGAAGAAGTGGGTGGTGTAGGTGAGGTGCTTGGTGTGAGAGAAGGATGTAGATAGACTGAATGCGAAAATTAGCTGAGAAGAGGTGGAGAAAATGTCACTGTGAAAAGCCAGAAGTCAGCAGGTCGAGATGGGATAGCATATGAATTGTACAAAAATAGTGGGAGGTCATGATTGACAGGCTGGCTGAGATAATTAACCAGGTGTGGGAGGAGGAGAGATTGCCAAGAATGTGGAGTGTTAGGTGTAGAACAGAATCCGTGTAGATAGTAGAGCTGAGGCTAATGTGATGTTTGTTATGAATGAAGTGATCGAGAAGAAAAGAAAGGATGAAGGTAAATTATACATAGGTTTTCTACATATAAAGAAGGCATACACCAGGTTGTATAGAGAATTGCTTGGTAGAGGCTAAGGAAAGATTGGATTGAGTGCAAAGACAATCAACATAGGTTGTAGCATGTATGTTGACATGATAACGAAATACAGACTAAGAGATATAGAAATAGACTGGGTGAAGAGTGAGAGAGGAGCTGGGCAAGGATGTATGTTGTCATCAACAATTTTCAGCTTGTATACAGAGGAGTTAGCAGCCGGAATGAGAAGAATGAAAGCAGGAGTAAGAGTAGGGAATGGTAAGATATGTATACTTTATGCAGATGATGTAGTGGTCATGTTTGAATCAGCAGACGAGTTAAAAGATGTTTTGGTTGTTGTGGAAGAGACTTTGGAATTAGGTCTAGTAATGAGAAAAGGAAGGTAATGATTGTGAATAGGTCTGATGACAAAAGTAATGCAGTATGGAGAATTGGAGAGAATGAATTGAAGCAGGTGCAAGAATATAAGTATTTGGAGATGTGGGTGAGTCTTAATGGGTGTGAAAAAGTAAAGATAAGCTTGCTAAACCAGTGGGTAATTCGATTGGAGAATGCAGCAATGATGAGAGCAAGTAAGTATGATGTGCTGAGAGAACTGTGGAAGAAAGCGGCTGTACTTAGTGTACTTAGTATGCTGTACTGTAGTAGGCTGTAATTAGTTAGTATGGTATGGATGTGATTGCTTGGAACGAAAATGAGATTGACAAGATGCATGTGTGGCACAATAGAGTAGTTAGGGTGGCACTGAATGCACCAATGTATACAGCAGTAGAAGCTCCGAGAGGTGATATGGGATGGATAATTTCTAGGGAAAGACTAATAAAAGCTACACTTTGTTACAAGGTCAAGTTGGAGAGAATGAATGATAAATGAATAGCGAGAAAGTTTGTATCTGTGGAATAAGAGTGGAAGCAAATGGAGGAAAAGATACATGAGAATGACAGAGAGGAGTGATTTCCAAGTGGTGTGGATGACGAGATTGGCAGACACCAAGGAGTTAAAACAAGTGTGAGTGGATTGTGTAAGAGAAGGCAGAGTGGGAGCTGAATGGGATGTGAGGAAATAGAAGAGTGAGATAAACAGAGAGGTGAAGTGTGTGGGACTGAATATATGGAAGAATGGTATAGAATGGAATGATAGTACAAGGAGAAAGAAGCCTCGTTGTATGAGAGGTGGTATAATGGTAGCCTGCTGGGTGGTATCTCCTCTTCTGAGCTAGGGCACAGTGTGCAAATGTGAATGAGAGAAACTATTGGATGTATAAGATATTGCAGTTTTTTTATTGTTTTTCTTTTGTTTGTCCTGTACATGAGTGAATACCAATCCAAAAGCCTGTTGTCTACTGGAGCGATGCGGAGCCACCTGTAGCATCAAGAACAAGACTTACTTGGGCCTGCATGAATGCTCATGTAAGTATTTTAGGTGAACAAATGAATAGGAATGGTGACATGATTGATGAGTTTGTTAATGAGATGGACTTGAAGAATGTAAATGAGGCCCTGGCAGAAGGACATGTAACGTGGTGTGCTAGGAACCAGAGGAGTCAGCGATTGACTATGCTCTAGTGAATGGGAGAATGCGTGAGATTGTTGACCGCATGTGGATTGATGAGGATGGAACGATTGACATTGTCTCGGACCATAACATGCTGGTGCTTGAGTGTAAGCTGTATGGAAGAGAGGGAAAGACTCCAAACACTAAGAGGAGAAAGTGGAGTTTGAGAGGTGTAGTATGGGAGAATTTCCAGATAGACGAGTGAGAGAAGCTGGGAGAATGAACGTTTGAATGGTATGGACGAGATGAATGATAGATTTGTCGAGAATGTAAAGAACGCAGCAGTCAGCCAGATAGGTTAGGTGAGTATTAGTGCCAGAAAGCGTCCATGCAATCCGTGGTGGAATGGGGAGATCGAGCATGCTAGGAGAGAGAGAAAGAGACTGAATAGGTTATGCAGGCATTTGAGAAAGAGAAGGCTGCGAGTGAGTACCAGAATGCATGGACAGCGTATGCAAGCTAGCAACGAGTGGTGAAAGGAAAGATAATGAATGCTAAAGTTAGGTATGAGAGAAATGTGATCCAGTCCCTGAGAGAGAAAGGTGTGGAAGGTGGCCGAGAATGGCATAGATTTCTGAGGGGTGAGGGGATGCCTGACAGTGAGAATGTGGAGAGCCTAAGGGTGAATGGGGCACTGGTGACAGACATAGAGGACATGAGAAGAGGGGTTAATGAATTCTGGGAAGAAAACGGAGGAGGAGGTGAAGTATCCGAGTTGAGAGAAGGATGTGTGACACTGGAAAGGAAGAATGCAGAATAACTGAACCAGAGAATCAACAGGGAGAAGGTGGAGAAATGTGTGAGAAGGCAAAATATTTGGAAGGCAGCAGCCCTAGATGGAATTCCGTATGAAATGTATAAAAATGGTGAAGAGGTTGTGATTGATAGGATGACTGAGCTATGTAACCAGGTATGGGAGGAGGAGAGAGTGCCAAGAATGTGGAATGAATGTAGGGTGACTGTTGCACAAGGGAGGATATAAGAGTATGAATGAGTTGAAGAACTACAGGCCGATTGCATTAGTGAATACAGTAGGTAAAGTGTTCAATGCAGTGCTGTGTAAATGGATTGGACGAGCGGGAGTGTTAGGTGAGGAGCAGAATGGTTTCCGTGTGGACAGGAGAGCTGAGGATAATATGTTTGTGGTGAATGAAATGATTGTTAAAAAAAGGAAGGATGGAGGTAAACTATATTTAGGCTTTCTAGATTTAGAGAAAGCACATGATAGGGTGGACAGGGAAATGCTAGGTAAAGTCTTAGGAAAGATTGGGTTGAGTGCGATGATAACCAATATTGTTGAATATGCTGGGTGGCTTTGGTCAGTTTGGTTAAGTTTCCCCTGAATGGTGGTTTTCTGTATCTGGTGCGGTACGATGGTTCTAAATGTTCATTCTACATTAATAATTTGTATTCACCTTTATTGTACTTCTTGCAAAGTTTCAGTTTGTACTTGATTAATTACTGGCTGTCCATTCCAAATGTAGCTTTTACAAAGGTGATGTTATAGCTTTGTTGTAATGAATAAACACTTGTCACGTCGCCACCGACTGTCTGACACCTACCTCCCAGCACCTCCCTGCCGCCCACCTCGTTCCTCCGACAATTTCGCCGTATGATCCCTATCTACTGCCTGGTTGGGATTCGTACAATGGTGCCCAGACCCGGGATACTTTAGAAGACGTAGAAGTCCCCTACTGTTGGCGAAATGTCGGAAGAATCCAAACAGCTGGAGGGGAAGCGAACGGCCGCGAAAGGTTGGGTCAGCCGCTCTGCCAAGGCCTTGACTTCGCTACTTGGGAACCCTGAGGTGAGCAAGCTGGAGCTGGAAGACGCCATAGTGGACTTTGATCGGCGTCTCCAAGCCCTAGATGACGCCCAGGCTGCCGTGGAGTCGGGAATCTGCGATGCCGACCAGATGGAAGCTGACATCGAGGCTGCTGACCAATTTCGGCGGCAAGTGAGGTGCTGCAGGCTGCAGGCTGTGCAGGCAATAGACAAGATGGCAAGGACTGACGCAGGTGAGGCAAACCACAGTGAAGTTGGGTCATCAGATGCAGTGCTGGGCAATGTTAAGTTACCTAGAATAGAGTTGCCCAAATTCAGTGGTGATGTGCTTGAGTGGCAGTCCTTTTGGGAACAATTTGAGGCGCTAGTGGGCGAGGCAACTATTCCTGACATCAGTAAGTTTGGATATTTGCAGTCTTCACTTGATGGTGAGGCAAAGAGTGTGATTCAGGGCCTGCCACTAACTGCTGCCAACTACCCGACCGCTTGTTCAGTGTTAAGGGAACGGTTTGGGAAACCTACACGTATAATTTTTGCACACATCCAAGCACTTTTGAACACTTCCGTGCTTTCTGAGTCTTCTGGAAGTAAATACATAGCCTCACTGTGGAAATTACATGACCAACTAAAAACACATGTCCGTAGTTTGGAGGCGCTGGGAGTCGCGGGTACACAGTACGGTGTTGTGTTAACTCCTGTCATCTTATCACGCCTTCCACATGATATTCGAATGGAATGGTCCAGGGAAGGTTAGACCATGAGAGTGATCTTTCCTGGCTGATGTCCTTTCTTCAAAGGGAAATAGAACGTAGGGAACGTTCTGAGGCCTATAGAGATGGAACCAGGAGCGAGGAGGCCCACGGTGGAACTGGGGGATCCGAACGGAGGAAACCACTCCCTGCTACGGCCTCTGCCCTTCAGATTTCTTCAGCAACAGGTAGATGTGGGTTTTGCAATAAATCCCATGAGAGTGAAAAGTGTTACAGTGTTTTAAAACTAAGTCGTGCTGAGCGTGAAGAAAGAGTACGCTCCGCAGGTTTGTGTTTCAGGTGCCTGTGTAAAGGACATTTGTCAAAGGGCTGTAGGTCTAAATGCATAAAGTGTAAAGGTAATCATAATGCCCTTTTTTGTATGAAAGATGTTCCATTAGTGCCCAAGGACAACAAGGCTTGTGATGAACTTGAACGCTTACCCAGTAGTGGGAACAAAGGGCCAAGCATTGAAACTGGTACAGACACATCTGTAACTCATGTTGGTGTTGCCTTAAGTGGGTCAGATTTTGGCTCTAAGGAATCTAACCCTACTTGTGTTTTGCAGACTGTCAAGGTTCGCGTATATGGTAACAAGGGCCACTGTGTAGCAGCCACAGCGCTTTTTGATACTGGGTCTGATAGGTCTTATGTTTCAAGTAGTTTGGTAAGGAAGGTAAGGCCTAAATGGAGGTGTTCAGAGCCCATCGCTTACTCTGCCTTTGGTAGTAGGACACCCAAGAACCACACGTGTAACTTGTTTGACTTGACTCTAATGGATTGTAAGAATGTTGGGCATTCTCTAGTTGCAGTAGAAATTCCTACCATATGTGCTCCGTTAGTGCGTTCCCGCGTACCCAGAGACAAGCTCGTAGGCTTCGAGTCCTTACACCTTGCTGATGATTACATGAATAATCGCCAAGTAACTGTTGATATTTTAGTAGGGATGGATGCTTACTGGAAATTTGTGCTCCCTAACCAGGTTTTGCGAACAGGAGGACTTGTTGCCCAGGAGTCTATCTTTGGCTGGATTTTATCTGGTTCCATGAATGCTTCTGGGAACCAGAAAGCAGTGAGTACCCAACTTCTGTGTATTGGTAATAATGTATCTGACTCTGTTTTACACAAGTTTTGGGATTTAGAATCTATAGGAATATGTTCTGTGGAAGTCTCTTGTGATGAAAGCACCTCCAACCTTACTCAGCAAAGGTTTGAGGAAAATGTTAAGTTCTGTGATGGCAGATATGAAGTTGCTTTACCCTGGAAATATGATGTTGCAAAGTCTGACTTGCAGAACAATGTGAAACTTGCGAGGAAGCGGCTAGATAATCTGTGTCGTAGGTTTGATAAAGATCCAAGTTTAAAGTGTGCTTATGATTATGTGTTTATAGAGTATGAACAGGAGGGAATCTGCGAGGAAGTGCCACCTTCAGAGCTGGAAAGTATTCATCCCACCTACTACCTGCCCCATCGCCCAGGTGTACAAGAAAGTAGTTCTTCCACTAGAGTTAGGCCAGTCTTTGATGCCTCAGCTGCCAGTTACAATGGTATTTCTTTAAATGACTGTTTGGAAACTGGGCCCTCTCTTAACCCAGAACTTGTAGCTGTACTTTTAAGATTTAGACGGTGGCAGATATCTTTGACAGCCGACATCACCAAGGCTTTCCTCCAAATTTGTGTTCGCAGGGAAGATCGTGACGTTCACAGATTTCTCTGGAAACCCAATGATAGAGTTCGCACGATGAGATTCACCCGTGTTCCCTTTGGTAATAAGAGTAGCCCTTTTCTCTTAAATGCAACCATTAAACATCATCTGAATTTATGTCCCCAGTCTGAAGTTGTAGAAGAACTTAAGGAGAATCTGTATGTAGATGACTGGTTAACTGGAGCTGACAGCATCAATGACGGACAAGCTAAGTTCATTGAGGCGTCCTTTATCTTAAGTAAAGCGGGAATGACTTTATCAAAATGGACTTCCAGTAATAAGTATTTGATGGAGAGGTTCTCTGACAACTCAGATTTTGTGTCTGAAAAAGTAGTTAAAATCTTGGGTATGCATTGGAATATGCTTCATGATTCTTTCTCCTTTGATGGTTACAGTATTGATTCCCCTTTAGAACTTATAATTACAAAGAGAGCTGTTCTCAGTTGCATGGCTAGAGTTTTTGTCCCTCTTGGTCTTATAAGTCCATTTACTATGCTTGTTAAAATTTTGTTTCAGGATATATGGAGGCTTGGTACTGGGTGGGATGTAACTCTTCCTGATGAATTGTTGCTTAGATTTCAGAAATGGCTTAAAGGTATTACTGCTTTCCAGCTCTGGAGTGTAAACCGTTGTTCTTTCCCTGGCTCTTCCTGGTCAGCGATGACAGGTGCAGAACTCCACGGGTTTGGTGATGCTTCCGAGAAAGCATATGGTGCCTGCGTGTACCTAAGACTTCCTCTATCTGACGGTAATGATAAAGTATCTTTGTTCATGTCTAAGGGAAGAGTAGCACCTATTAAAGCTATGTCACTGCCTCGTCTTGAACTGATGAGTGCCGTGCTGTGCAGCAGATTGGTAAAATTTGTCATGAGTGCCCTACATCTTGATGTACCTGTTTTTTGCTGGACTGACTCTACTATTACACTTCATTGGATTAAGGGGGATCCTCATAGATGGAAAACATTTGTGAAAAATAGAGTTACGGAAATTCAAAGCTTAATTTCACCTGGGAACTGGTTCCATTGTCCTGGGAAAGATAACCCTGCTGACCTTATCTCTAGAGGTGTGTTGGCTGAGCAACTTATGTCAGCTAGTCAGTGGCTGAACGGTCCAGCATGGTTATCTGTCCCATTTAACAATTCTAGCCAGGAGCAACAGATGCTGTCCTTTGAGAACTGTGATAAGATGGAGGCAGTTTCTTGCATCGCTGTTAACTCCCCCCCCCCCTACGGTGTTTGAGTTTACTCGCTGGAGTAGTTTCTGTAAAGCTGTTAATGTTGTTGCTTGGACTATAAGATTTATTGCTAACTGTAAACCTGAAGGAAAGAAATGCTCTGGTCCACTCACTTATGAAGAGTTAACTCAGGCAAAGTAAAGTTGCTCTGTTATGTGCAAAGAGAGGTTTATTGGAAAGAGATTGAGGCATTGTGGCAATGTAAATCACTTTCAAGGGGATCTCCTTTGAGGAAACTTGATCCATTTCTAGACAAGGATGGCTTGCTTAGGGTCAAGGGTAGCTTAGATCAAGCAGACATGGAGTATGAAAGCAAACATCCCATCATAATTCCACCAGGTCATGTCGCTGAATTAATAATTCGGTTTCAACACACACTTCTGAAGCATGCTGGGGTTTCAACACTCGTGTCAACTTTGAGAAATACTTATTGGATTGTAAGGCTAAGGAAAATGGCTAAATCTGTTTGCAGAATGTGCGTCCCCTGTCGCAGACATGACTCTAAGCCCTGTACCCAGCCGGCTGCTCCACTTCCGGAATTGAGGGTCAAACCTACACCTCCATTTTCTGTAACTGGTTTGGATTATGCTGGACCACTCTATTGCACAAATATGCCATCAAAGAAATTGTACATTTTGCTTTTCACTTGTGCTGTGCTTAGAGCCATTCACTTAGAACTCACCGACTCCTTGTCTTTGAATGATTGTGTTTCTGCTATCCGCAGGTTTGTAGCTAGACGAGGTCTTCCATCAACTTTTTACTCCGATAATGCTCAAACATTTGTTGCTGTCTCCCTTAGACTACGTCAGAATTTTGGTCCTCTCGCCCCAAACTGGAAGTTCAGTGTACCTCGCGCTCCTTGGTGGGGTGGCTGGTGGGAGCGTTTAATTAGGTCCGTTAAGTCTTCATTGAGGAAGACCTTTGGAGTCAAATGTCTGTCAAGGTCTGAACTAGAAACCACCCTCTGTGAAGTAGAAGCTTGCGTGAACTCGAGGCCACTGACCTTCGTGGGTGACGAGCTTGATGCAACGCCTCCTCTGACTCCGTCACATTTTTTGATTGGGCGCACGGCTGGAGTAAGAGTGGAAAGTGTTGAGGAACAGGGCATTTCAGAGCATGCTCAGGATTTGTGTATTCGTGAACAGTTACGTCTAGAACAACTAGACAAGTTTTGGAAAATATGGTGTAGTGATTATATTAGAAATCTGCCTCCTACTGTTAAAGGTTTTGTATCTAAATGTAAAGTAAAGAAGGGTTCTGTGGTACTTGTTAAGGAAGATAATGTCCCTAGGATGTCCTGGCCACTCGGTGTTGTTGAAGAGACATTTCCTGGTCATGATGGAATAGTCAGGAGGGTAAATGTTAGGACTTCCAAGGGAGTGTTTTGTAGACCTGTGCAAAGATTACATGAACTGGAGATAAGTAGTCCTATTGATGAAGTTGTTCGGGATGTAGAAATGAAGTCTGGTGATGGTGAAAGTCATCCCTATGTAAATAATGAACTTGTGGATACCCAGGCTCCAAGTGAGAATGATTCTGCTGATAATGTTTGTTCTAAGGTGTACTATACGAGAAAGGGGCGTGCTGTAAAACCTCCCTTGAGACTGGGTTTGTAATGTTTTTTTTTTTTTTTTTTTTTTTCTCCCTCAATGTATAGGAGTAACATGTGTACTCCTATGGTGGGGAGAATGTTGTATATGCTGGGTGGCTTTGGTCAGTTTGGTTAAGTTTCCCCTGAATGGAGGTTTTCTGTATCTGGTGCGGTACGATGGTTCTAAATGTTCATTCTACATTAATAATTTGTATTCACCTTTATTGTAC
>CM035223.1:6691904-6704404 GCA_020233015.1 Callinectes sapidus
CCGCCACTGCTCACGGTGACGTTGGGTCCAGCGCCACCAGAACAGATACCACAGCCAGACAAGACCGAGGTACTGGCCCCCTCCCATCAACTAGACCACCCCTTTTTCCCCAGTTGCAGGAGCCACACAACAATGGGGAACAAGAGGAAAAACTAAAGGACCTTCTCATTATAAACAGTTAGCGACAACAGGCGCCACACGAAGCACCAGGACGCTACCCAAAGAGCCAGTCAGGCTCCGGTGGTGATGTGTGATTACTGCCCCTGACGTGGACACTCTATGGTGACTTGTCACCTTCGAGCCGCTGACTTGCGACAGGAACGTCTACTGAGGCAGATACTGGCGGATGGAAGACAATCAATCCCTCCTCTCTCTCTAGCACCACCACAGCCAAGCCCGCCCCAAACACCTGCCGCACCCCCGCCCACTCCTCCTTCAGCAAGGCGCCTGGAATCATGGCTAGAGTCAGGGTTGGCAGAGGAATACATCTCCACATCAGTACACCTACCCAGGTACCTTCACCTCAAGCTACCCAGGTTACTAGGGCCCCACACCCCCCTTCCCCCCTCCAGGAGCAATGTGTGCCTGCCAAAAACTAAAGGTTCTTTCCGCCAATGTGCGAGGTCTCCGTCCGAACATTGGTGATCTAACCCACAACTGTGTGCTGCGAAACAGCACGGACATTGTTGTAATGACAAAGACCTGGCTCAACAGCGATATGAAGCCCACGTTCGAAAAAATACGTGTCTACACTCACTGGGCCAGCAAGGACCGTCAGAAGCGAGCAGGTGGTGGAGTGGCTGTTGGCTTCAAGGAAGGATTACAAGCCTAGCTACTCGAAAAGGACACACCCCCTCACATGGAGGCCGTGTTCTTCATGGTTGTGCTGGCTGCCCGCTCAGCCCTAGTGCTGTATGCAATCTATCGCCCACCTCGGTAGGGTGCTTCCTTGCTCAAGTGCCCCACAAGGTGAACGATCAGCTGATTGAGCACAGATGCAGTCAAACCTGATGGTGGGAGACCTTAACCATCACCTCGAGAGTCACGCCTATGAGATTCTCCTGGCAGTACAAGGCCTGACAGATCAAGTTGCCTCCCCCACACACGAGCAGGGAAAGAGACGGGACCCTTTCATATCTGACCTTAAGGAAGACACTCTCTGCTGTCACCAGCTGGAATCCTTGAGCAGCTCCGACCACCATGCTGTCCTGACCCAAGTGGATGTGGTCGTGGCTCGGGACGAAGCCACCACCCACCACTGGCTGGCTGGGTGATCAGCAGACGACCGAGGTGAATAACTGTCTGCCTATGGGACAATTCGGCCTTGGCTTCCTTGCGCCGTGACCTGCATTACACAGAGTGGGTTACACTGCTAATAGGCGGGGCGGAGAGTAGGGCGCGTGGCCTGACTTCCTGCCTCTTGGCCCTGCAAAGACGCCACGTGTTACACCGGAAGTACACTACCAGACCCACGGACCAGCCCTAGTTCAGCTACCATTGACATGTTGCTGCTGAGGCTAAGTACGCGGCGTGGCTCCGCTAATGAGGGACTCCAACTCGGTGCAACAATGACATGCACCAGAAGTCCTGCAGGAGGATGGTGGCGACCAGCAGATGGGCTATGAAAAAATCAAAATTGGAAGAGGACCCACGAAGGAAACTTTACGATCCAGGAGTTGGGAACAATGTTGTTGGTCTCTTGTTAAGAAAAAACAAGGAATCGGCAGCCAAGATATAATCCCTTCTCTCTCCAGGCAGGACAGAACCGTGTCCACTAGGAGGAAGAAGAAGGCCCAAATGCTTGCTGCCCTCTTTGCGGAAAAGATGAAGGTGGAGGGCCCTTAGGACCCTCCGCCTTCACTGGACCAACAGTATGAGGGAGACGGTCAATGAGGTGGAGGTGACACAACCACAGGTGAAACGTCTCCTGCAACAGTTGGACACGAAAGAAACCCACTGGTCCCGATGAGGTGAGCCTGCATGTACTAAAACAATGCTGCCAGTGAGTTGTCTGCTCCTCTCACCTCAGTCTTCTCTGCCTGCTTATGAGGAAACACCTGGACTTCAACGGGAACGGAGGCTCGAGTGGTCCCCGTGCATAGGAACTCCAGGTCTAAACCAAAAAACTATAGGCCCATTTATTTACCATCAGTGGTGGGAAAAGTATTCGAGAAGGTCGTAACAGATGTAGTTTGTCGCCACCTTAGTGACAACGACCTGTTCTTGGACCAACAGCTTGGGTTCAGACCTGGACCGTCTACCTCAGACCTGCTAATGCTCCTTAGAAAAAAAAAAGCAGGACGCCCTTGATGAAGGCCTGGACACCGTCATGGTCGCCCTGGACATAGTGGGTGCCTTTGACACGGTGTGGCATGGAGGCCAATTGGAAAAACTCTGTACAAAAGGCATCCAAGGCAACCTCCTTCAGCTACTGGGGAATTACAAGCAAGGAAAGATCCTCCAGGTGGTTGTAAATGGACAAGCCTCTGAATCCCTCCCAGTGGAAGCTTCAGTACCGCAGGGTTCCATGCTGGGGCCAGTCCTGTGGAATGTATATGTGGACAACCTTTTCCGGCAACCGCCAGCAGTTTCTGCTTATGCAGACAATTCTACGCTCTTTTCATCTACTTCTGACAGGACAGTGGGTGTGCTGCTGAGGAGGTCAATCATCAGCTAAGGATGAGACAGGAGTGGGGTGAACGCTGGCAGGATACTTTCGCCGCAGAAAAGGTGGTTTCTCGATCGCCCACTGCCGAACCAGCAGCGGAAGGGAGGATACGCGTTGGTGGAGTTCCACTACCACTCCGGGAAGCTGTCAAGATTTTTGGAATGGAAGTGGATCGAGGGCCATGGTTTGATGACAACTGTACGAATCCCAACCAGGCAGTAGATAGGGATCATACGGCGAAATTGCCGGAGGAACGAGGTGGGCGGCAGGGAGGTGCTGGGAGGCAGGTGTCAGACAGTCGGTGGCGACGTGACAAGTGTTTATTCATTACAACAAAGCTATAACATCACCTTTGTAAAAGCTACATTTGGACAGCCAGTAATTAATCAAGTACAAACTGAAACTTTGCAAGAAGTACAATAAAGGTGAATACAAATTATTAATGTAGAATTAACAT
This sequence comes from Callinectes sapidus, assembly GCA_020233015.1. NCBI lineage: Eukaryota > Metazoa > Arthropoda > Malacostraca > Decapoda > Portunidae > Callinectes > Callinectes sapidus. The sequence continues at coordinate 6,695,030 of CM035223.1, forward strand.
TTAGAACCAACGTACCGCACCAGATACAGAAAACCACCATTCAGGGGAAACTTAACCAAACTGACCAAAGCCACCCAGCATATACAACATTCTCCCCACCATAGGAGTACACATATTACTCCTATACATAGAACACCATACCCAGATACCAAAGGGAGAAAAAAAAAAAAAAAAAAAAAACATTACAAACCCGGTCTCAAGGGAGGTTTTACAGCATGCCCCTTTCTCGTATAGTACACCTTAGAACAAACATTATCAGCAGAATCATTCTCACTTGGAGCCTGGGTATCCACAAGTTCATTATTTACATAGGGATGACTTTCACCATTACCAGACTTCATTTCTACATCCCGAACAACTTCATCAATAGGACTACTTATCTCCAGTTCATGTAATCTTTGCACAGGTCTACAAAACACTCCCTTGGAAGTCCTAACATTTACACTCCTGACTATACCATCATGACCAGGAAATGTCTCTTCAACAACACCGAGTGGCCAGGACATCCTAGGGACATTATCTTCCTTAACAAGTACCACAGAACCCTTCTTTACTTTACATTTAGATACAAAACCTTTAACAGTAGGAGGCAGATTTCTAATATAATCACTACACCATATTTTCCAAAACTTGTCTAGTTGTTCTAGACGTACCTGTTCACGAATACACAAATCCTGAGCATGCTCTGAAATGCCCTGTTCCTCAACACTTTCCACTCTTACTCCAGCCGTGCGCCCAATCAAAAAATGTGACGGAGTCAGAGGAGGCGTTGCATCAAGCTCGTCACCCACGAAGGTCAGTGGCCTCGAGTTAACGCAAGCTTCTACTTCACAGAGGGTGGTTTCTAGTTCAGACCTTGACAGACATTTGACTCCAAAGGTCTTCCTCAATGAAGACTTAACGGACCTAATTAAACGCTCCCACCAGCCACCCCACCAAGGAGCGCGAGGTACAATGAACTTCCAGTTTGGGGCGAGAGGACCAAAATTCTGACGTAGTCTAAGGGAGACAGCAACAAATGTTTGAGCATTATCGGAGTAAAAAGTTGATGGAAGACCTCGTCTAGCTACAAACCTGCGGATAGCAGAAACACAATCATTCAAAGACAAGGAGTCGGTGAGTTCTAAGTGAATGGCTCTAATCACAGCACAAGTGAAAAGCAAAATGTACAATTTCTTTGATGGCATATTTGTGCAATAGAGTGGTCCAGCATAATCCAAACCAGTTACAGAAAATGGAGGTGTAGGTTTGACCCTCAATTCCGGAAGTGGAGCAGCCGGCTGGGTACAGGGCTTAGAGTCATGTCTGCGACAGGGGACGCACATTCTGCAAACAGATTTAGCCATTTTCCTTAGCCCTACAATCCAATAAGTATTTCTCAAAGTTGACACGAGTGTTGAAACCCCAGCATGCTTCAGAAGTGTGTGTTGAAACCGAATTATTAATTCAGCGACATGACCTGGTGGAATTATGATGGGATGTTTGCTTTCATACTCCATGTCTGCTTGATCTAAGCGACCCTTGACCCTAAGCAAGCCATCCTTGTCTAGAAATGGATCAAGTTTCCTCAAAGGAGATCCCCTTGAAAGTGATTTACATTGCCACAAAGCCTCAATCTCTTTCCAATAAACCTCTCTTTGCACATAACAGAGCAACTTTACTTTAGCCTGAGTTAACTCTTCATAAGTGAGTGGACCAGAGCATTTCTTACCTTCAGGTTTACAGTTAGCAATAAATCTTATAGTCCAAGCAACAACATTAACAGCTTTACAGAAACTACTCCAGCGAGTAAACTCAAACACAGTTCTCAAAGGACAGCATCTGTTGCTCCTGGCTAGAATTGTTAAATGGGACAGATAACCATGCTGGACCGTTCAGCCACTGACTAGCTGACATAAGTTGCTCAGCCAACACACCTCTAGAAATAAGGTCAGCAGGGTTATCTTTCCCAGGACAATGGAACCAGTTCCCAGGTGAAATTAAGCTTTGAATTTCCGTAAGTCTATTTTTCACAAATGTTTTCCATCTATGAGGATCCCCCTTAATCCAATAAAGTGTAATAGTAGAGTCAGTCCAGCAAAAAACAGGCACATCAAGATGTAGGGCACTCATGACAAATTTTACCAATCTGCTGCACAGCACGGCACTCATCAGTTCAAGACGAGGCAGTGACATAGCTTTAATAGGTGCTACTCTTCCCTTAGACATGACCAAAGATACTTTATAATTACCGTCAGATAGAGGAAGTCTTAGGTACACGCAGGCACCATATGCTTTCTCGGAAGCATCACCAAACCCGTGGAGTTCTGCACCTGTCATCACTGACCAGGAAGAGCCAGGGAAATAACAACGGTTTACACTCCAGAGCTGGAAAGCAGTAATACCTTTAAGCCATTTCTGAAATCTAAGCAACAATTCATCAGGAAGAGTTACATCCCACCCAGTACCAAGCCTCCATATATCCTGAAACAAAATTTTAACAAGCATAGTAAATGGACTTATAAGACCAAGAGGGTCAAAAACTCTCGCCATGCAACTGAGAACAGCTCTCTTTGTAACTATAAGTTCTAAAGGGGAATCAATACTGTAACCATCAAAGGAGAAAGAATCATGAAGCATATTCCAATGCATACCCAAGATTTTAACTGCTTTTTCAGACACAAAATCTGAGTTGTCAGAGAACCTCTCCATCAAATACTTATTACTGGAGGTCCATTTTGATAAAGTCATTCCCGCTTTACTTAAGATAAAGGACGCCTCAATGAACTTAGCTTGGCCGTCATTGATGCTGTCAGCTCCAGTTAACCAGTCATCTACATACAGATTTTCCTTAAGTTCTTCTACAACTTCAGACTGGGGACATAAATTCAGATGATGTTTAATGGTTGCATTTAAGAGAAAAGGGCTACTCTTATTACCAAAGGGAACACGGGTGAATCTCATCGTGCGAACTCTATCATCGGGTTTCCAGAGAAATCTGTGAACGTCACGATCTTCCCTGCGAACACAAATTTGGAGGAAAGCCTTGGTGATGTCGGCTGTCAAAGATATCTGCCACCGTCTAAATCTTAAAAGTACAGCTACAAGTTCTGGGTTAAGAGAGGGCCCAGTTTCCAAACAGTCATTTAAAGAAATACCATTGTAACTGGCAGCTGAGGCATCAAAGACTGGCCTTACTCTAGTGGAAGAACTACTTTCTCGTACAACTGGGCGATGGGGCAGGTAGTAGGTGGGATGAATACTTTCCAGCTCTGAAGGTGGCACTTCCTCGCTGATTCCCTCCTGTTCATATTCTATAAACACATAATCATAAGCACACTTTAAACATGGATTTTATCAAACCTACGACACAGATTATCTAGCCGCTTCCTCGCAAGTTTCACATTGTTCTGCAAGTCAGACTTTGCAACATCAGATTTCCAGGGTAAAGCAACATCATACCTGCCATCACAGAACTTAACATTTTCCTCAAACCTTTGCTGAGTAAGGTTGGAGGTGCTTTCATCACAAGAGGCTTCCACAGAACATATTCCTATAGATTCCAAATCCCAAAACTTGTGTAAAACAGAGTCAGAAACATTATTACCAATACACAGAAGCTGGGTACTCACTGCTTTCTGGTTCCCAGAAGCATTCATGGAACCAGATAAAATCCAGCCAAAGATAGACTCCTGGGCAACAAGTCCTCCTGTTCGCAAAACCTGGTTAGGGAGCACAAATTTCCAGTAAGCATCCATCCCTACTAAAATATCAACAGTTACTTGGCGATTATTCATGTAATCATCAGCAAGGTGTAAGGACTCGAAGCCTACGAGCTTGTCTCTGGGTACGCGGGAACGCACTAACGGAGCACATATGGTAGGAATTTCTACTGCAACTAGAGAATGCCCAACATTCTTACAATCCATTAGAGTCAAGTCAAACAAGTTACACGTGTGGTTCTTGGGTGTCCTACTACCAAAGGCAGAGTAAGCGATGGGCTCTGAACACCTCCATTTAGGCCTTACCTTCCTTACCAAACTACTTGAAACATAAGACCTATCAGATCCAGTATCAAAAAGCGCTGTGGCTGCTACACAGTGGCCCTTGTTACCATATACGCGAACCTTGACAGTGTGCAAAACACAGGTAGGGTTAGATTCCTTAGAGCCAAAGTCTGACCCACTTAAGCCAACACCAACATGAGTTACAGATGTGTCTGTACCAGTTTCAATGCTTGGCCCTTTGTTCCCACTACTGGGTAAGCGTTCAAGTTCATCACAAGCCTTGTTGTCCTTGGGCACTAATGGAACATCTTTCATACAAAAAAGGGCATTATGATTACCTTTACACTTTATGCATTTAGACTTACAGCCCTTTGACAAATGTCCTTTACACAGGCACCTGAAACACAAACCTGCGGAGCGTACTCTTTCTTCACGCTCAGCACGACTTAGTTTTAAAACACTGTAACATTTTTCACTCTCATGGGATTTATTGCAAAACCCACATCTACCTGTTGCTGAAGAAATCTGAAGGGCAGAGGCCGTAGCAGGGAGTGGTTTCCTCCGTTCGGATCCCCCAGTTCCACCGCGGGCCTCCTCGCTCCTGGTTCCATCTCTATAGGCCTCAGAACGTTCCCTACGTTCTATTTCCCTTTGAAGAAAGGACATCAGCCAGGAAAGATCACTCTCATGGTCTAAACCTTCCCTGGACCATTCCATTCAAATATCATGTGGAAGGCGTGATAAGATGACAGGAGTTAACACAACACCGTACTGTGTACCCGCGACTCCCACCGCCTCCAAACTACGGACATGTGTTTTTAGTTGGTCATGTAATTTCCACAGTGAGGCTATGTATTTACTTCCAGAAGACTTAGAAAGCATGGAAGTGTTCAAAAGTGCTTGGATGTGTGCAAAAATGATACGTGTAGGTTTCTCAAACCGTTCCCTTAACACTGAACAAGCGGTCGGGTAGTTGGCAGCAGTTAGTGGCAGGCCCTGAATCACTCTCTTTGCCTCACCATCAAGTGAAGACTGCAAATATCCAAACTTACTGATGTCAGGAATAGTTGCCTCGCCCACTAGCGCCTCAAATTGTTCCCAAAAGGACTGCCACTCAAGCACATCACCACTGAATTTGGGCAACTCTATTCTAGGTAACTTAACATTGCCCAGCACAGCATCTGATGACCCAACTTCACTGTGGTTTGCCTCACCTGCGCCAGTCCTTGCCATCTTGTCTATTGCCTGCACAGCCTGCACCCTGCAGCACCTCACTTGCCGCCGAAATTGGTCAGCAGCCTCGATGTCAGCTTCCATCTGGTCGGCATCGCAGATTCCCGACTCCACGGCAGCCTGGGCGTCATCTAGGGCTTGGAGACGCCGATCAAAGTCCACTATGGTGTCTTCCAGCTCCAGCTTGCTCACCTCAGGGTTCCCAAGTAGCGAAGTCAAGGCCTTGGCAGAGCGGCTGACCCAACCTTTCGCGGCCGTTCGCTTCCGCTCCAGCTGTTTGAATTCTTCCGACATTTCGCCAACAGTAGGAGACTTCTACGTCTTCTAAAGTATCCCGGGTCTGGACACCATTGTACGAATCCCAACCAGGCAGTAGATAGGGATCATACGGCGAAATTGCCGGAGGAACGAGGTGGGCGGCAGGGAGGTGCTGGGAGGCAGGTGTCAGACAGTCGGTGGCGACGTGACAAGTGTTTATTCATTACAACAAAGCTATAACATCACCTTTGTAAAAGCTACATTTGGAATGGACAGCCAGTAATTAATCAAGTACAAACTGAAACTTTGCAAGAAGTACAATAAAGGTGAATACAAATTATTAATGTAGAATTAACATTTAGAACCAACGTACCGCACCAGATACAGAAAACCACCATTCAGGGGAAACTTAACCAAACTGACCAAAGCCATCCAGCATATACAACAACAACATTAAACACATTGCCCTAAAGTCTTCCCACAGGGTCTCAGCCTTAAGCAGGACAGCAAGTTTCCTTGACAGGAAGGGTAGGCTTATGCTCTACAAGGCCCAGAGAGAGTACGCCGCACTCTCCTGGATGCCATGTGCTGCCTCCCATACCAAGAAGTTTGACCGCATTCAGCGACACGCTCTGCGATCGGTATATAGTGCTGACCTTCCGACACAGCCTGAACCTGCAAGCCAACTTGATTCTTTGGAACACTGCAGAGACGATGTGGCGCTTGTAGTGATGTACAAGGCACAAGTGCAGGAGGTGCCACACTTGGCTGGGTTATATCGGCCTCCAAGAGTCACTACACGTAGCACGAGAACGGTGCTCGATATTGCAGCTAGATGCAGTGAAGGTTTCGCCATCCCACGCCAACCAGCACCAAAGAACGTTTGTGGCGCGAGGGTCTCGGACGTGGAACGTTTTTACTGCTGCCACTCCACACATCCGGGAAACGAAAACTCAAAGGGCCAAACTAGCGGCCCATATGTGGTGAGGGCCTCAGGCCACCTCTCTGATTCTTCTTACATCTTAAAATCTGGCAAAGTGAACAGTGACGGTGCAGTGGTGCCATATGTAAATAATCGTAGAATGAATTAAGACATTAATAATTACAGTAATGTTTGTAATTGTAAATGCGTACCTAGATATAAGATTTTCTTTTATATTGTAGGTGTAAATATGTCAATAAGTTTTCAAAATTGTTGCTCTTTAAATAGGCAGCATAGAATAGTGTACCCTCGGGCAAAATATGCAAGTATGCAAGCATTAATGTTTAAAAAAGAGAGAGAGAGAGAGAGAGAGAGAGAGAGAGAGAGAGAGAGAGAGAGAGAGAGAGAGAGAGAGAGAGAGAGAGAGAGAGAGAGAGAGAGAGAGAGAGAGAGAGAGAGAGAGAGAGCAAGAAAAAATTCAATAGTACAGATACGTACGTATTGTTAAGAGAAAACAGTGTGATCACGGTAACTTTGCTTGAAAATGCATCACATGATGTAGCATTCGGAATCCCTTGTATGTACCAGTGGTGGTAAAGACCTGCCTCAATCATGGTCATTATCCTGAATGAAAGAAAATATTAGAAAAAATACAATGTGAGATGAAAAACTCAAATTTTTGTGTGCATTAGAACAAGACATATATGATGTATCATACACCGAGAGCATTATATACAAAATTATCAGTATTTTATGAAGGATATTAAGTCTGGTTTACCTTTTTGACATATGAGGAACGATGGGATGCCCTTTCTTTCCAATCATGCCGAGACTTTGAGCTATGAGTCTTTCTCGACCTATATAGAAGTTACATTTACCTGAAGGACAATAGTGACATTAACACATTTAATAGTTTGATAATATTAATATTGTTTATGGAATGTGGTGATTTTCGGATTAGTTGTATGAGACCGGCCAGATTCATGTTGCAATATCTTTGATATCAAGGGTATACAAGAAAAAAAGATGCAAGGTGTAACATCAGTTTCTGCGAATACTGCTAATGACGAAAATACTATTTAGTTTTTCTTTCTTTTCTTTTTTTTATTTAGAATAATTTGTAATACCACCTCTCACAGAATCTGCAACAACTCTTGTTACACCCTGTACATTCTAAGAAACTACATTCTTTCCTAGTGCGTGGAAAACAGAAAAACTCAAAAGTCTGTTGGAAAATGTTAAGATTAGACTTATCGAAGGATAGTACTCAAGATCAAATACAAGAAAAGAGTTTAAAGGAGATTAATTACATTTTGCACAAATATCAATAGCCATCTTACGAAGAGAATTTGTGTTTTTTTAAATTTATGTGGAAAGCAATGTGACTAATTTCATTAACCTCTTTCATAAAGGACATTAGAATTTGTGTTTTTGAAATTTATGTGGAAAGCAATATGACTAATGTCATTAACCTCTTTCACAAAGGACATTATAATTTAGCTTGGGTATGATCGATACATAAATAGCGGGCACACAATTGCTTGAAAGCTTTTATAATTTGGATTATCACAAATGTAAATTGGCATTCGAAAATTTCGAATTTCATTGCTCTTCATACACATATAATGAAGCAATAGAAGAAAAACTGCAGTAGAATCTCGTAGCAATATACCTAAAAATTCGTGGCCTATGTTAGCAGAGCAGAAGATACAGACTTGTAGCTTTTTTATATGCCTGTCACATGTATATCTTCCATATGCCAACATAAGCATTTTCTAACCTGTAATTTAGTTTCTTTTGTTTGTTTGTTTTACTGATGGTTGATTTGGTAGATATTACAGAGTAAGAGTAAAGTATTAGAGAAAGAATGGAAAAAAAAAATGGACACAGAGCAGTCATTCAGTACCTCCTCCACATCAAGGGTTTCACTTCAAAGAAGGAAATGTGAATATTCGACATACGGTGGGGTTAAAAATGGGCAGGTGATTTCAAAGGAGGCAGGAACAGCCCAGAAGTTAACCCTCATCAAGGAAAGCCTTTCATTGTCATCACTCAAGAAATCATCAACAAAACCCATGACATGTTACTCAGAGATCGGCGTTTGAATTAACGTTATATTGCGGCATAACTCAGCATACCCTGAGAACGTGTTCGTGCAATAATTTCACGAACACGTTCTCAGGGTATGCTGAGTTATGCCGCAATATATTATTGTCCGCAACCATCTTGAAATGTTGAAGGTATCATCTCGATGGTCCCCAAACTTCTTGTACCTGATCAGACGCAGTTGTGATGCAACATGCCAAATACTTTTTTTTTTTTTTTTATACTGTACCAAAAAGATTCATCCGACGATTTGTGACCATGGATAAGACTTGGGTTCACTACTTCCAGCCTGAGTCAACAGAACAATCAAAACAATATGTAGAAGTCATCATGGTCGTGGATCTCCAGCCCTAAAGAAGTCGGTCATCTCTTGTAGTGCTTACCACAGTCACCCTTCTACCGTTTTCCATTTTGTATTATTTCAGTATGTAATTTTTAAAAATTCGTATTTCCATACTATTATATTTATTGTATTATATATATATTTATCTTAAATTGAATCTTTTATTTGGTTGCAAAATATAAATCTAGTCAAGGAAGGTTGCTGATGTAGATAAATTACATATTAGTTGTGTACATCTGTTGTGTGTTCAGTCCCCCCGCAAGTCCTACCGAGCCCTAAGACAGCTGCCGGCGCTAAAGTCAGCTCCAAACTCCATTATGACCCAGCTCCTGAATTCTGTCACCAGGACCTGGACATGTGGTTTGCCCTCTTGCAGTGCACTTTCAGAGTTGCCAAGATTACCGCTGAGCTGTCCCAGTTCTCACATGCTGCGACTTCCTTACCACCTGACGTACTTACCGTCTGATGTCATCGCATCTGCAACCGCATCTAGTACACCGTATGCAGAACTCAAAGACAACCATCCA
>CM035223.1:6720943-6732771 GCA_020233015.1 Callinectes sapidus
AATGATAAGACAAGTCAATAAATATGTAGTGATAGATAATGATAAGACAAGTCAATAAATATGACACATTTAAATAAAAAGCCATTCTAGATATCGGAGTATCGATTCTGTACTGGACCAGTGTCCCCGTCGTGATGCACTCATTGTCCTGGGCGACTTTAATGCTGTCGCTGGCACTGAAAGGGCTGGCTATAAAATATGTGTTGGTCCACATGGTTCTGGTACCAGGAATGACAACAGGTCTTTCCCTCTGAATTTTGCAAGATCCAGAAGGCTGAGAATTGCGGGTTCCTGGTATCAGAGACCAACGCTGCACCGCTGGACTTGGTATAGCAATGCCGGAGGAGTAGCGAAGGAGATCGACCATATCTTTGTCAGTACTCGTTGGAGGATCCTCCAGAACTGCAGACTTTTTCGGAGTGCTGAGTTCTTTGCGACCAATCACAGGCTTGTTGTTGCTTCACTCAAGCTTCATATCAAGTCTAGAAAGGCTCCAAGACGCAACCACACTGTGTTTCATCTTGAGAAGCTGAAGGACTTGACATGTGCACAAGAGTATGCAGTTACAGTCTCCAATCAGTTTGGAGTGCTCGACACCCTTGAGGACCCTGAAGATCTATGGGATACCTTCAAACGTGAGACTCTTGAGGCTGCCAAGGAATGCACTGGGAAGCGCCCGAGGTCACGGAGTGGCTTCACCTCGGTAGAGACGCTGGAAAGTATTGAGGAGAGTCGCGCTGCCAGACTTGCTGGAGACCATGACCAGTACAGGGCTCTGTCACGTAGGACTAGAACTCTCCTGAGAAGAGACAAGGAGAGGTATGTCAGGGGTCTCGCTGAGGATGTCGAGTGTCATTTAAATGCGAATGACCTCAGACCTGCCTATCGAGCTCTGAAGAAACTCCACTCCAAGTCTACTTCTCAGGTGAGTGCTATCCGAACAGCAGATGGTTGCCTCGTATCGAACGCAGATGGGCAGGTGGCTCGTTGGGCTGAGTACTTTGAGCAGCTGTTCATGGTGGATCCTCCATGCGGACAGCTCCGGACTGCAGGATTTCAGAAGCTGGATGCTGATCCACCCATTGACGAAACTGCACCCTCCATTGGCGATGTCAAAGAGGCTGTGGTAAAGTTGAGGGGTGGAAAAGCAGCTGGCATCTGCAGCATCAGTGCGGAGCTGCTCAAAGCTGGGGGTGAAGCCATGATCCTTGGGTTGCATGCTGGCTTGACTGCTGTATGGCATTCAGGTACCATTCCCCCTGACGGGAAGAAGGGGTTGGTCGTCACTATCTGGAAGGGGAAAGGGGACCGTCAAGACTGCAGCAACTACCGTGGAATAACGCTGCTCAGCGTACCAGGCAAGGTGCTACCCCATTCGCTGCTAACGCGGATTCGCACTCACCTGCTGAAGCATCAGAGACCTGAACAGTCAGGGTTCACGCCCGGTAAGTCAACAACTGACCATATCCTAGCGCTTCGCGTACTGGTTGAGCGCCGACATGAGTTTCGACAGGGAATGCTTGCAGCCTATGTCGATCTCAAGAAGGCGTTTGACTCAATGTATCGAGAGACACTCTGGGATCTTCTGCGTCTCCGTGGGATTCCTGCAAGGATTATTGGTCTATTAACTGGCCTGTACTCCGGGACTGTAAGTGCTGTGAAGTGTGGAGGAGGCGTGTCCAGCTTCTTCCCTGTGAATACAGTTGTGAGGCAGGGCTGTGTGCTTGCTCCATCACCTTTCAACACATGTATGGATTGGGTACTAGGCAGAGTTGTGGAACAAGGTCATTGTGGAGCCTCTGTCGGCAACACCAAGATTACAGATCTTGTTTTTGCTGATGATGCAGCAATCTTTGCTGAGTCACTGGGGGTTCTGGTAATGGCTCTAGAGGCACTGCACGAGGAGGTGAAGCCCTTGGGACTTAAGGTTTCCTGGGCCAAGACCAAGGTCCAGGTGTTTGGAGGCGTGCTGGATGAAACAGTACAGTCTGTCCATGCGTGTGGCGAGGACATTGAGATCTTGAAAAATTTCACATCCCTTGGTAGTGTAGTGCATAACGATGGTGGGTCGAGCCAAGAAGTCACACGGCGGATTGGCCTGGCCCACGGCGTTATGGATTCGCTCAACACGAGTATTTGGCGTTGTCGATACCTGTGCAGACGGACAAAGATACGGATCTTCAAGTCGCTGGTGATCCCTGTCTTACTCTATGGTTGTTAGACATGGACACTGAACACCGACCTGAAGAGGTGAATTGATGTCTTTGGTTCTAGATGCCTTCGCAGGATCATGGGATACCGCTGGTATGACTTTGTGTCAAATCAGCGATTGTTCCACCAGACCGATTCGAGGCCTATTACTAGCATAGTCCGTCAGCGCCAACTGCGGCTATATGGGCATGTTGCGCGATACTCGGAAGCCGACCCTGCTTGCCGGGTTGTTTCCGTAAGGGAAAACCCAACTTGGAGGAGGCCTAGGGGACGCTCACAGAACTCTTGGCTGCGGTAAGTCGATGCCTCCTGCTGGGAGTTACTCGGTATAGGAAGGGAGCCTGCATGGAGACTCGCGAGGCGTGACCGCCAGGAGTGGCGCCGTAGGGTAGGCGAGGCAACGTGCCCCCCAGCGTATGCCCCCCATGATTGATTGATTGATTCTTTGGTGAAACTCAAATAAGTTCTCAGCGAATACACGAAACGCTAGGATCCCTGTCTTACATTGTATTGTTTTTGGTTGAACTGTTAGTAGCGTAAAGCAGGCATAGACAAGTTGGAGTGCGCAGGCGTGTTCATATGTCAGATCGTGGGTGTCTTGGAAAAAATAGCTTTATGGATTCTGGACATATATTTTTGTTATGTACCGCCAGAGAGTAACGATACGGATGTGAGATGGAATGTCACATGGCCGTAGATGAGATGAATGATTGAGCCAGCTGGAGAGCGAGACAGAGTTCTGTGATCCTTAGATGTGTGAGAGATGTCTCCTCAATGAGTCCAGAATGTGAAAAAAAAAATGTGTATTTTTAAGGGCGAGAAGTGACTGATGGAAAAAGGAAATTAATAAATCATAGTAGTGAAAAGGAGGCGCAAATGTCTTCCTCAGTGAGGAATTCAATGGCGAGATAATAAGTTCAGGTGTTTCTCCAAAAGGGAAAACGTGTCACCGGAAGACAGAAATCGGAGTTTTATTATTTATTCATTTTTTCACCATCACCCTAACCTGAGGTGATAAGGAACCATCCACATGTATGCCATTCCGGAGCTCAGCGGTTTCAGGAAGTATTGTATGAAGCTAGGTTCACATATTTCACCGTTCACTTCAATGTGAGACACGACTAGTCATAAGGTAAGTGGCCATTGGTGTAGAGAAAAGGGTTATGACAAGCAGTAACAAATAACCTTTAAGCTTTCAAAGTTACTAATTCTTGTGCAACTTCTCATTCTCAATTGATTCATAGGAGGGAGAGAGAGAGAGAGAGAGAGAGAGAGAGAGAGAGAGAGAGAGAGAGAGAGAGAGAGAGAGAGAGAGAGAGAGAGAGAGAGAGAGAGAGAGAGAGAGAGAGAGAGAGAGAGAGAGAGAGATTAGCAATTGTTGGAAACTAAGAAAGTTTTGAAAATGAACAGGCTGTGGTGCTATTTTGATTGAAAACGTACGAAAAATTTATTCCCAGAGCCACGTAATCCATGACGTCGACCATATAACCTTCAAATACAACTTTTTGCCCTGCCGTGTCCTCCACAGTGAACTTTCGGTGCATAGCGTCCTCTGTCATGGCCACGAGAAGGTTTGGCATGGTGCTTAATCTGAAAATGAATGCGAGTAAACCCGAGAAGCGTTCATAATGTATTATAATTTTTGAAAGCTGTGAAAATATAAAAACAAGTTATCAAATGCATTTCTATTAACTTATTGAACTTCTCTAGGAAAGTCTTCTGCTCATGTGCTGGGTTCATTCCTGATGCTGGAGTCCAGACGCCGACCACAAGAGACTGCACGCTAGGTTGGCTGTATGGGAGCACAACGGATGCCAACACCCTGCAACAAAATAACCTATTTACTATGTGTGTCATAGTATGATTCATCATGTTACAAAGCTTTCTCAATTCTGAAAAGGTCAGAGAATTTATCCAACTTCCCCGAATATTATGTTTGCGACTTTGATAATGGCTTTTCTTAGCCATGGAGATGCACAAAACCAGCTTCATTTTAGTGGGATGGATGGCATGACTTTAATACGTCGGCCTATATGATAGGATGATCACGGGCCAGCTCCTGATTGGTATAAAGCTTTCAAAGATGCAGATCATTGTCAAGTAAACATGAAACTTGCAATATTTACATAAATTATTTGGCCTTGCATTTATATAGAGATCCCATCTACCCTCTTGCTAGTGTTCCTTACTCAGGTTTATTTATATCTAATGCATGTTAAATGTATTGATGGTGTCTTGGCCTGTCATACAGAGAGATTATACCAACACTTTTCCTTGTGGATAGGAAATGTAACTTACTCTTACCTTCCAATGATCAGAGTTGCTTTCAGCATTCTAGTGGTTAATATGTACAGATGGAATCATCGGGTGATCATTGTTGGTCCGGATATAAGAAAGTATTTAAGGTTTCTCATGTAACCTCAATACTTTCTTGAAAATAACTTTGGCCTTCTTCGTTAGTATAGCAATGCCTTCTCCTTGTGCCGAATGCTCCCTTACAGAATATGAATTTGCCAGCAAAGATGACAAACATTCTTCTATTCATGAAACCTCAATACTTTCTTGAAAATACCTTTGGCCTTCTTCGCTAGTATAGCAATGGCTTCTCCTTGTGCTGAATGCTCCCTTACAGAATATGAATTTGCCAGCAAAGATGACAAACATTCTTCTAAGATTTTTCTTTTTTTTCAGTTATGGCGTATTACCGAGTCACATGACATGTGACAGGTGTGGTCCCAAGTGTATCTTTCGAGATAGCAGAAAACAGTGGCGTTGTGCAGGATCATATTTCGTTCCAAAGACAAAAAGAAGCGCCTATGCAATCATGCTTTAAGCACTTATAGATGCAGAGTTCTGAGAAGAAAAAAATAAAGCCAAGACATGTGTTATGCTTCAAAACTTGTGGGTTAATATTGTAATATCAGCGCAGATTGCAGTTGTTTGGCATAACCTCCTGCATAACTCATGGTTGTGGCAAGTCGATGCCCGTTGCTGGGAGTTAATCGGTATGGAAAGGGAGCCTGCATGGGGACCCGCGGGGCGTGACCACTGGCGGACAGTTTCAGGTCTTTCGCCTATGTTGGTAATGAAAGCCATGGGATAATTTTGCCGAACTCTGAAGGGATCTTCGCAAGGATTTCGTAGAGATGTATGGACTGAATGTCGCTGAAGGAACACGTAATGGTAGTTCTGAAGACTCAATGGGATATATGCGGATTTGAGGCTGTGTCCCGATGTCGTGACTGGACACAACCTGCCCACTTTCATACGTAGATGCGTTAGCAGGGGTGTGGGCAGCTTCTGGTTTCCACATGCCGCCGGGACGAAGTCTCCTGGAATTGTAAGCGGGGCCCACCGTACACCAGCTCAAAGGTAGTTCTTAGGTTCTCCAGGGTAGTGAATATGTCCAACAATAATCCATAGCAAATCGTCCATCCAGTGTTGGTCAGTGAGCCTTGTCCTGAGGAAGGCATTCATCTGCTTGTGAAAACGTTCCACTAGGCCGTTTGCTTGTGGGTGATAGGCTGTTGTATGGTGAAGCTGAGTGCCGAGCAGCTGCTACATTGCGTTCAGATGTAAACTGAGCCTCTGTTGGAGATGTCAATGGGCATGCCGAAATGGGAGATCCAATGAGTAATGAAGGCATGTGCACATGTCACGGTGGAGGTATCAGCGAGTGGGGCGGCTTCCGAACACCTTGTGAACCTGTCCACGATGGCGGACAGGAGTGTGACTCTCCAGAAAGAGGCAACGGCCTAATTACGTCGACATGTATGTGGTCGGCAGAACAAAGTCTAGGAACGCTGCCTTGATATACCGCTGAATCTTGGAAGTTTGACAGAAGATACATGATTTGGCTCAGTTGCCAACCTGTTTGCGGAACCAGTTCCACATGAATTTATATGCAGTCAATGCTTTTGTTGTTCAAATCGACAGATAAGCGAAGTTGTGAATTATGTCGAAAATCCGTAGACGCCAGGCAGCAGGGATGATGGGCCATGGCTGTCCACTAGACACATTGCAGAGGAGAGTATAGTAGGGCCAAACTGCACATCTTCCAACACCAGGCCTGAGATGGGAGTGCGATAGGCGTTCATCTCTTCCTTTCTCTGACCAGCAGCCAAGGCCATGTAGTCGATGCTTGGGAACAAGGCATTTATGGCATTGATGTCTATACGGGATAGGGCATCTGTTTCCTGGTTATTCTTGCACGCAATGTGCAGGACATTAGTAGTGTACTCAGAAATGTAGGTTAGATGCAGCTGCTGTCGAGCTGACTAAGGATCAGACATTTTGGCGAAGGTGAATGTGAGTTGCTTGTGGTCAGTGAATACTATGAAATTCCTGCCTTCAATGAAATAACGAAAGTATTATATAGCCAGGTACAGGGCCAAGAGCTCACCGTCAAAGGCGCTGTATTTCTACTCGGGGACTCTCAGATGGCGATTGAAGAAAGCGAGAGGCTGCCAGCAACCATTGATCTGTTGTTTAAATACTGCGCCCACTGCTGTACCTGATGCATCCACTGTAACGGCTGTATGAGCGTTGGGCCTTGGGTGGAGGAGCATTATTGAGTTTGCCAGTGCATGCTTAGCGTTGTCGAATACGGCCGTTGTAATATTATAAATGAGCCCTCTACCTTATTAGGAAGTGAGACTCTACCGTGCTGGTTGATGTGATGTCTGAGGAAATCGATGGAAGTAAGGCCAAATTGACATTCAACAAGATTGATATCCAGTCCATGCTCGTTCAGCTTCTGACAAACTTGTTGCAGGTGTGTGCAGTGTTCGTGGCAGAAGCGGCTGGGAACGAGGATGGCATTAAAATAGACGAAAAAGAAAGGAAGTTCTTGGACCACAGAATCCATGAGGCGTTGGAAAGTTTGGGCAGCATTTTTAAGACCGAATGAAGTAATAATCTCAGTCTTGGAGATGTCTGGGCGGACCGAGATTTGATAAGAGGGACCGCCCTTGGGGGCTGTCCTGCGTTGGATGGTTGGGTGTCTGGGTCGGAAGACTTTTGGGAAGGGGGTCTTAGCACCGCTGTGGGCAAACATTTGTATCCATGGGGGCTACTTTTTAAAACGAGCAGTCTCGTGGGGGACAAGGAGCCCTGTCTGCAGCGGACAGCACTCGGTCCCCTCGTCTATTCGGTAGGCGGTAGCTCTTGGCCCCTAGGGCCATATATTCATTCCTTACATCTATTTATATGGGTAAGCAACATCACTCTTCCCCTCGTGGGGTGGCCTTGGTGAGGTGACCTTGCCTCCGAAGTTGATCACTCTGGTCACCATAATGACTTGGAATCACCTGCTACCAGTGGATGTCATGTCCTCCTCCTGCATGACCTTTCCGAGGACCATACATACAGGGCCATTCATGATCCTGTAAAGCTGTACGGGGACATTGTTCGCATCGCGCTGACATATGACACGGACTGTCCATCAAATAGGTGTTATGTGGTTTTTTTGATGGCCACAGAGTTTAGGTCAGCTTTCCAGGCCGTGGGATCGTTCAACATCCCGGGTCTTCATGCAGAGACCCTCTCTTCAAGTAATGTGACAGAGTCTGATCTTGACTATGTTCCTAACATCCTGGAGGGTGCAGCTGAGAAGGCCTCTCCGGAAGTACGACAAGCCCCTACCCCCATAATGGTTCATTGCCTATTATCACAACGGCCGGGGGAATTTCATACATGCCACCCGGTGCCTTCACGGAGAAGTGGGCCATATTCTTCGGGAAAACGTTAAAAAATATTGGTAAGGGGCTACTAATTAAGGCCAGGGATTTGACACAAGAAAGATGCCGCTCCAGTTACAGTGTTCAGATAACTCTATATTTTGACTCTGTACGGCCCCACCGAACCTTCAATTACAGTCGGGGGAAAGTCTTCAATTCTGTCCTGGGTGAGTTCAATGAAGACGACATGTAGGCCGTGTGCCTGCCCACGGTCCAGAAAGTATGGAAGATGGGAGGAAAGGACAATATGATCGTTCTGACCTTTTTTTTTATCTTCCCACCCAGATTACATCAACGTTGGCCCACTTCGGCTGCGAGTGAAGACTTTCGTCGATAGGCCCCTTCAGTGCTTCGGTTGTTACAAGTTCGGTCACAGTCGAAAACACTGCACTACAGCTCCGTGATGCGGCCGTTCCTCATCCAAGAATTTCCATGCTACATCGGAATGTGACTCTACCCCATACTGCTTTCACTGCCGGGATGGCCACAAGTTAAGTTCCCGGGGGTGTTCCCGATATCGCTTAGACCAAGATATTCTCCAACATGCCAACTCCCACTTAACAGTCTGGGTGCTGTCCGTCGAGAACTCTCATTCAGACAGGGAAAGGGTAGTGAGGCTTCTTCATATCCTACCAAGTTAGTTTCTCGTAATTTATCTCAGCCCACGATTCGTGATTCTGTGTCAAAGTCTCCTCTTTCTGTAGGCCACTCTCCATTTGATGTTCGCTCTTCTCAGATTCCTGTCGGTAACAAATTTTCTCATTTGAATTTGTGCTAGTGAAGTTTCAGATGGGCTTCCTTCTGCCAGTAATTTGTCTCCTCTTTCCCCAGAGGCTAGGATGCCTCGAAGTCCAAAGCGCACACCACCCACCAGGCCTACACACAAACGTCAACACTGCTCTACAGACTCGAATGATTTACTGAGTGTGTCTCCGACAAAGGTCTCTGTCATTCCTACTCCTCGTGTACAGTCTGTTGATAGAGACTCGTTCACTTCTGCAGGCAACTCTGTCAGTTCTTGTAAACCTATATGCTCTTTTTTTTTTTTCAGTGTCTTGCTGTTCTGTCTCCAGCTGCAGATGTTGTTGATTGTAAGGACACGCCATTGGTTGATGACGCGATGCCCTGTCATCTCGATCGCCAAATGTCTTAAGATTCTATTCTTTCGATTGGTCAGATTCAAGCTATTGTTCATTCCACTCCGTGTGATATTTCCGGTCCTGATGTGGCACTCATCAAATGTGCCACTTTCAAACAGAAATTGCTTTCCCGTCTGAGAGCTGAAGGTCCTCAGTCCGGGTCTACTAGAGTTCCAATTGCTCTTTCATCTGAAATATCTGGTTCACCGAGTATAAGTCATGTTACTTTGTGCACCTGAAGATAGATATAGGCAAAATTTGGAAGATGTTGGTGTTGATTTTACTTCCCCTGGTGGCGAGTTTTACAATATTCCGTTTTCAGCAGCAGGGTTAAAGACTGCTTTATCTCGGTGTCACGATTCGTCGCCAGGACCTGATGATATCCCCTATGCCTTCTTATAGAACATGTATCATACTGCTTTTACGTTTTTACTTGATTTATATCATTTTATTTGGCGTACCGGTGATTTCCCTTCTTCGAGGGGTGTGGCGGTTGTACTCCCCATTCAAAAGCCTTGGAAGGATCATATTCAACCTACTAATTATCGGGCGATCTCTTTGACCTTTTGTGTTTGTAAGGTATTAGAGAAGATGGTCAATGACGGTCTTGAGTGGTAACGGGAAAGCGGTAATTTCTTAACCCCGGTGCAGTATGACTTTAGAAAGGCGTAGTCTACCACTGATGCTCTTCTGTCATTAGAATCCTTCATTTGCAAGGCGTTTGGCAATAATCACCACCAAGTTACTGTGTTTTTCGATTATGAGAAAACATATGACGCAGCCTGGCATTACGTCATTTTACTTAGTTTATATGAGTCTGGTGTTCGTCGCCACCTCCACCTCCCTCTTTTTATTCAGCAGTTTTTATCGGATTGGCTTATACGAGTCCTGGTAGGTGTTGTTCTTTCTAAGCATTTCCCTCTTGATGATGGTGTACCACAGGGATGTATTCTCAGTGTTGCTTTGTTTGCTGTGGCTATTAATGGTGCCATTGATGTGTTCCCTGATGGCGTTTATAGCTCCCTCTATGTTGACGATCTCTCTATTTCTTTCTCAGCTGGCCGTATGTCGTTGATAGAACGAAAGCTGCAATTAACAATTAATAGGGTATCTCGTTGGGCAATTGAACGCGATTTCTGATTTTCCCTCTGTTGCCATGTACTTTTGTCGACTTCACGGTGTTCATCCTGATCCAGATCTCTGTCTCTCAAAAAGGCGCATCTCGTGTGTTGAGACAACTCATTATCTCGCATCTTACCTGGGTAGCTCATCTTCGTTCAGTGAAGATGGCTTGTCAGAAAGCCTTATTGCTTCTTCGGATTCTGGCTCATACTTCTTGGGGTGCCAACAGGGACACACTTCATTTCCTCCACAGGACACTTGTTCTTCCAAGTTGGAATATGGCTGTGAGATTTATTCTTCTGCTACACAGGCTCGCTTCCATATTCTTGACTCCGTGTATCATGTCGGAGTCCGCCTGGTTACCAGTGCTTTCCGATCTTCTCCAATTCCTAGCCTCCTTGTAAATGCAGGCTTCTTGCCTCTTGCGTCGTCATTCGTCCTTGTTGCGTTGTTGGTTCTGGATACAACGCCTTCCCCTGTCTGTCTTCTTTAAGTTGGTACTACAGGATTTTCGTTCACCCTGTTTTTGTCCTCGTCCTAGTTTCGTGATGAGTCTGTTATGGCGACATTTTCTGTTCCTTCTGTTTCTTTCTGCCCTTACAGATTGCCTAGAACTGGTTACTGGCAGTTCCCCGGTGTGTCAGTTTCTAAATTTTGGTCATACTTTATTCTTAGAACATACCTCTGACCATTCTGGCTCAATCTCAGTGTTTACTGATGGTTCTAAATCTTATACCGGTGTTGGATTTGGTGTAGTGTTCCCTGAGTTCTGCCGGGGAGGTAGTCTCCCGGTGGTGGCTTATGTTTTTTACTGCTGAACTGTCTACAATAATTCTGGCTTTACAAATTGTTTTTACTCCTCCAGTTAATCATTTTACGATTTTTTGTGATTCTTGTAGTGCTCTCTCTACTCTTGATTCTTATACTCCTTTTAGTAATCACCTGGTCCTCTGCGCACTTGAGTGGTTGTATCTCCTTCACAAGAAGGGGTATCATATTGAGTTTTGCTGGGTTCTGGGACATGTCGGCGTGCCTAACAATGAACGAGTTGATTGACTTGCTCGGGAAGCGGTTATAATGGCTGATCTTCCTAGTCCTGTCCCGTGTACAGATGTACTCCCAACAATTCACGGGGCTATCTTAGCTATTTGGCAGGAGAGGTGCTACTTTTCTTTGATGATCACATGATTCATCGTTTGTCAAGTCAATTTTAACTACAGAAGCAATTGTCATCCACATACCTTTTAAATCTCAGGATACTTTTAATCTGCATAGATTGGAACCATTTCCTTTTGCAGTAAATAAATCTATCATGATTCTAGATTCTGAAAGCTCCATAGTACTGGTGAAAGAAGACTTTTCAGTGCACGCAACCAACGCACTCTCCACACTTGATGTTGTACAGAATATCAAAATATGTATTTTGGCCCGGCATCTCTGTTCACTTTCATGCCTATTTTGTGGCGAAGGAGTTGCGAAGTAGCGTTGACACGAGAGAACGCCTCAACACGCCACACTTTTGACAGTTTCGCCTACTGATGTGTTGGTCGTTAAATCTCTCTCTCTCTCTCTCTCTCTCTCTCTCTCTCTCTCTCTCTCTCATCTCTCATCTCTCTCT
>CM035223.1:6772734-6786436 GCA_020233015.1 Callinectes sapidus
TTAGTTGAATTTAGAATTTCATTTAAGGAAGACAATAAATCAATGATGTTACTTTGGGGTGGCCTGTAAATGCAAATACATAAGTAAGTCTTTTCGTCAAGTTTGACTTCTATTTCCAGACTTTCTATGTGTATTTCCAAAAGAGAACAAGCATTATTATGAGTACAATGATATTTGCCGGAAACATAGATGGCCACACCACCCCCGTAGCTGTTCCTATTGCTTGTATACAACTGATAATTTGGTAAATTGTACAAAGAAGAAATGTCAACGTCCAGTCTGGTTTCTGTAAATCCTAGAACATCGAATTTAATATGGTCTGTTAAAATGTTTTCAACAAAGTATTGAAAGTTTGTAGAAATAGATCTAATATTCATTGCTAGCAAAGTAAATACAGCTTCATGATGTGAGAAAGGAAAAGAGTCTAAGAAAATGTATTCGGACTTGGGAAGTTAACATTTCTTGATCGTATTAAAAATTGATTTACATCAAGATCGTTATTATAATTTTCATCTTGAACAGACAGAGGATAAAAATCATCACTAATTTATCGGGGGTGATTATTAGGAAAAAATAAACTTTCTAATAATTCACCCTTAATGGAAGCGAACGGAAACGTATAATTATTCACTTCAGAGTTCATATTAGTAGAAGTAGAAGTTGTATTAGCAATACCAGTAGTTGTAGTATAACAACAATATCATTATTCTCTGTAGTAGTAGTAGTAGTAGTAGTAGTAGTAGTAATATAAAAAATAGTCATGATACCATCAAAACTAGTACTGTAATAGTAGGTGGAAATGAAGGTGGTGGTGGTGGTAGTAGTAGTAGTAGTAGTAGTAGTAGTAGTAGTAGCAGTAGCAGTAGTAGTAATAGTAGTAGCAGCAGCAGTAGTAATGTAGTAGTAGTAGAAGTAGTAATATAGTAGTAGTTGTAGTAACATTAGTAGCAGCTGCAGCAGCAACAACAGCCATAATGAAAGTTGTAAAAATAACAGGGTAGTGAAAGTGTAAGGCCACACCACCGCCACCACCACCACCACATCACAACCACACTATTTCTTAGCATAATCTGATAACCACACTCCCAGCCAGATTTATTTCAGATTACCACACTACCACACTACCATCCCACTAGTTAGCATTATATGGCATCCACACTTAGTAAGAGTGACACTACCACATCACCACTAAATTAGTTTCCTGCATTGTAGAGATCATGGCAGCCACACACCACACCAAACCATACTGATTGTTAGGTTCAGTCTGTATTTTGTATCAGCTCTACAGCTGTTTGCTGTGTTCATACTTTAGTTATGCTACTGACCACACTTTATGACAGTAGCTTAAGGGACCCTCAAGTTTTGTGATGGAGTTTTGTTCTGGATACAAAGTCAAAACAAACACACATACACATAAAGTGGCCCTTTTTTTGTTTAACCCTTTCATAGCCAACAACACATTTCCACTAGTCTCATTCTGAGTGCCAAGGGTCTGGTACACCATTTTTTCATAGGGTAAAAGTTTTTTTCAGATAACTAAGGCTTTCTTGTTCTTTATGTTGTGTCACTCACTTTGTGTTGTTTAGCTAAGAGCTTGAATTTTGTTAAGTTTTCATCAAAAGTGTGAAATAATGTCAGTAAAAAGCACTGCAGTGGAATACTGAGTGTGAGTTTTAGCTGAAAATTAAATTTTTCATGTTGCGGCCTGAAAAAAGTGTCTTAACACCAATGCTAATAGACCTACAGTTTTTGTGTTGGATTTCAATGTGTTTTACAACTTCGGCTAGACAATGATATATAAAATATTCCCCCTAGGCCAGGAAAAGCTGGCAAACATTCCAATGAGCAGACATACTTGAAGAAAGCCAGACTTTCAGCCACTTACCTCAACTGGCTTTGTTCTGTGGCTCTCACTACTCACTAGAAGTGTGTGGGAGGTTGTTGTGGGCCACTCAGTGAAGGTGATGAGTGTATGTGTACCGGTCCACTCCACTACATTAGAAGTGCAAGGTTTCATTTCATGATTTATGATGAATATTTATTTGACTGGATCTCATTGTGGGACTGGCACTGAATGAGGAAATTGTCATGGATGCATGGTATGTCCTTTGGTGGTGAAAGGGTTAATATTAATAAGTGGGCCTTTTGTGTATTCCTTTTTGTTGCCCTTAGCCAGTTTCCCCCACTTTTATAAAAGAAGAAAAAAAAAAACATCATTTAAAATTATAAGTGCAGGAAATTTGAGTTTTTTTTTAGTTATTTTTCATTGTCAAAACTGTAACTTTCTGAGTCCTAGAGACATCTAGGGAAGAAAGCAAATAGAAAACTTAGAAGGATGTTGTCTTTAACATTAAATTGTTTGGTGAATCATAAAAACCCACCACAGAATCATTAACCACAACATATTAACCACACCTAACCTCATAGTGGTTTACAGACACACACATACTCACCATACAGATGATAAATAAAGCCACTGCAACATTGATAAAGTTTTAATTAAAAATGAATGGCTGAAATAAACTCGCTAAACCTAAATAAGAAGAAATGCTTGACTCTTAAACCATTTAATGAACCTTTCCTCACCATGTCACATTAGCTGTGACTGTACCGTAGGGATTATGAGTGTGTGTGTGTGTGTGTGTGTGTGTGTGTGGGTGTGTGTGTGTGTGTGTGTGTGTGTGTGTGTATTTACCTAGTTGTATTTACCTAGTTGTATTATACAGGGTTCGAGCGGAGCTCATAGTGTCTTGTCTAAATATCTTCATATATCCAACATTTCCTTGAACTTATGGATATTGGTTGCCGTAACAACTTCTTCTTTCAATCCATTCCATGTGTCCACAATTCTATGTGGAAATCTGTACTGTTTTGTGTCCTTCAGACACTGACTTTTTCTGATTTTCCTTGAGTGTCCTCTCATCTGTCTAGTTTCTTCTTCCATCACCAGGTTTTGCTCATCTAGCTTTTCAATACCATTTACTATCTTATAAAAAGTTATTAGATCACCTCTCTCTCTTCTGTCCTGTAGAGTTGGCAGTCCCATTTCTTTTAATCTGTCCTCATATGTCAGTTCACTTAGTCCTGGTACTTTTCGTGGCTACTCTTTGGACCCTTTCTACTTTCCTTTTTTGCATGTGGTGACCACACCACTGCTGCATATTCTAATCTTGGACTTATCATACTGGTTAGAATTTTTTTCATCATGTCCTTGTCCATGTAATGGAAAGCCACCCTAATATTGGCTAACATTCTATATGTTGATCCAAATAGTTTATTTATGTGCTGCTCTGGGTTCAATGTATCCTGTATCACCACCCCTAGGTCTTTTTCTTCTTTTGTCTTAGGTATCTCCTCCTGTCCTATCTTGTAGTTCCATTTTGGCCTTCTCTTGCTCTTGCCTATCTCCATCAAATGACATTTCTTTACATTAAAAGCCAGCTTCCACGTCTTACTCCATTCATCAATCTTATCTATGTCCCCTTGTAGCTCCTGGCAGTTTACAGTGTTTTTAATAACTCTCATTAATTTGGCGTCATCCGCAAACATATTCATGTAACTGGTCACGCCACACTGCATATTTTAGTATGTATAATTTGAGAACTAACATATATAGCTATCTAAGTTTGGTTCCCGTTTTCTCTATATTTAGTATGGTTTTCTTCAATGGCATAGTTTTTGGTTTAGTTTCCCTATTTTTAGTAGAATTTTCGATAGGTATAATTAAGTGTCCCTATTGTAAATATCGTTTTCTCCGAATTACCGTCTTCTGCTAATCCATAACAGCAACATTCCAGTAATATTGATCACTATTATTAATTAACACCTAATTAACCTACAACTTTTATAAAAGAAAAGTAACTAATGGGGCGGAAAACTACTGTTATCTTACCACTCAGCTAATTAGATTACATGATACACTACTTGCCGTGTCCATAACATCAATCAATACGCCTCATTCAAACTAATACCTGAGTTAGCGTTGAAAATTAATGTTCACTACTTATTTCAATTAATCTAGATAACCACGACCTTAATGAGCATATTCTTAACACGACAGTATGGAAAGAAAAACACTTAATTAATTGACTCAACTTGAAGTGAACGTTCCTCACTCTTTATCTGTCAATTTGTAAGATTACTAGTAGTATATTATGACCTTTCAGTTATTTCAAATCTTGTGTAACCATAACAGAAACAACCATATTAACCCCTTCAATACTGGCACACACTTTTACCACTAGTTTTGGGTGTGATTAGATTGTCTATGGAGGTCAGAAGGGTTTGGACTATTTTAATCCCCACATGAATTTCTGAAGCTGTAGAGAATCGACAAATAATAAGCAGAATAAATATAAAAATGCGACTCAGTACTGAACGAGTTAATCAAAACACAATTGAAAATATAACAAAATAACTAATAAAACTAAATTCCAATCCTTACATTTAACCTTTGAGTTAATTAGCAGCACCTGAGTCCACCTGAACTGCATTACGTCACTGTCTGGGTTGCTCTTGATCTTCAAGGGGTCCATAAACCGCCAGATGATCCGTCCCGTTGGCGAGTCGCGTGCCGGTCGAAGGAGCCCGCCTCGCTCTGCCCCGCCCCGCCCCGCGCCACTTATAGTATTACTAGCCCTGCTCGTGTGTGAATTATGGCGCTTACGTGAACACTACAGGAAAGATTAAATACGGACACGATGAAAGTCTCCTGGTAAATACGTAGACACAAAGTTAATGCTCGTTTGTAAATAGCCAAGATGTTAAAAGCTACATAACTTAATAGAACAGTCAAGATGTTAAAGCTACATAACTGATTACATATATGCAGAAAAGATGGAAGTCTGTTTGTAAATAGCTAACGTGTTTAAAGCTTGTTAACTGATAAATACGTACACATGTACACAAAATGAAGATCGGTTTGTAAATAGTCGAGATGTTTAAATAGTAGATGTTTTAATAGTAGGAAAAATACCACGAAAGATATGAAGTACTTTAACTTTCCTATCTCTCTCGCAGTAACTATTTTATCAAAATTATCACTTATCTTCATTTCCCTCCTACTACCTAAATGTACTTGTATATTACGAACTGTTACTTATTTTTCTCTCACTAACCTAACATATTAAAATACATCTCTATTTCTCCTTAATAGAACGAAGAATAATTATGAATAAACCAACATTTTCTACATCGTACAGTTTTCTATGATTCAAATTTACGGGGTGACTAAACCAAGACACCAATCTACACATTATAATCATTATCGCTGTAACCACGGAGATTTGCGGCCAAGGAGGGGCACAAGGGTGGCGTGGGCGTGGGTGGCGAGGGCGTGGAGATGAGGAGGTAGAGTCAGAGGCCTGAGTGGGCGGTACGGGCGGCGGCGCAGAGGTAGTCAAGGTCCGTGGATGCAATAGACCACTGCCTCTCTCGGTAATCTTTCACTCTCCTGACGGCGACGCAGGACCTGAAGGAGGGAGAGGAGGGGCTGAGACTTTCAAGGGAGGAGGCTGTTGTTCATCCACCCAGGAGGAGGAAAGGAGGGAAAGGGAAGGAAGAAGAAAAGATATTTGCAAGGAAAGTAGGTATGTACTAGTGTTTGTGTGGTTGTGTCTTTTTATCTCTTCTTCTTCTTCTTATTTCTTCTTCTTCTTCTTCTTCTTCTTCTTCTTCTTCTTCTTCTTCTTCTTCTTCTTCTTCTTCATCTTCTTCTTCTTCTTCTTCTTCTTCTTCTTCTTCTTCTTCTTCTCAATTTGTGTTTTAATTATTCTTTTTGCCCTTGTTTTGTTGTTATTGTCTGTGTTTATTTTTATTTCTATTTTTTATGTATTTTCTTGTTTTTTTCTTTTTCCTCCTCCTTTTTCTTTTCCCCCTTTATTTTTCCTCCTCTTGCTCTTCATTTTCTTCTTTCTCTTCTTATGACACATTCTTGCTGCTGCAGTTTTCGTTGCTGTTGTTGTTGTTGTTGTTGTTGTTGTTGTTGTTGTTGTTGTTGTTGCTGTTGTCGGTGGTGGTGGTAGCGGTGATGATAGTGGTAATTTCTTCTTCTTCTTCTTCTTCTTCTTCTTCTTCTTCTTCTTCTTCTTCTTTTTCGTCTTCTTCTTTTTCGTCTTCTTCTTCTTCTTCTTTCCTCTACTTCTTCTTCTTCTTTTTCTTTCCTCTACTTCTTCTTCTTCTTCTTCTTTCCTCTACTTCTTCTTCTTCTTCTTCTTCTTCTTCTTCTTCTTCTTCTTCTGTCTCTACATCTTCCTTTTCTTCTTTTCATTCTATTTCTTTTGTCTTTTTCCTCCCCTTCCTCCTCCTCCTCCTCCTTCTCCTCCTTTTCTTCCTCCTTTCACTACCACCATCACCACTACCACTCATAAACGATCGAATTCCATCTAAGCAAAGTAATGTACACTTCAATATATCACACATGTGACACTTATCCACCACCACCACCACTACCACCACCACCACCACCATCATCATGATCATCACCACCACCACCACCACAACCACCATCATGATTATCAACATACATCTATCTCCGCCCACATTCTGCCTTCCTCCGGCCTGCCATCAGGGGGTTTTGTTTAAAATGTCGTTAATACTCCTGAAAACGTTGAAAAACGTCATTTATGATTTTTTTCAGTAAAAAGTATATTGCCGCAATATTCAGTGTTTTTTGTTTATTTTTTGATGAAAACAATGAAATAAGCAGAAAATCATCGAAAAATTACCTTTTTCGGTGAAAAGGAACTTTTTTCGTTAAATGGCATATATTCCTGTTTTCTGAACTAAAAAAAAGATGATCTTTCTTAAATAATAAGATGTTACTTCTAAAAACGCGGGAGAGAAAAAAATGAATTGCAATAAAAAGTCAATATATTTCTAGCTTTTTCCTTCATTTTCAATCAAAACATGGAAATAAAAAGAAAAAACACTGAAAAATCCTTTTTCTAAAAGAAATATATTTTTTTCCTTGAAATGGCTTGTATTACATTTTATGTAAAATGAAAAATGGATTTTCTTCAAAATGTTGTTAAGACCAATAAAAAGATTTAAAAAGGGTAGTTTATATAACTTTAAAGAGAAAAACAATACGCTATAGCTTATTGTTCATGTTTTTAATTATAACATGGAAATTCAAAGAAAATTACTGAAAAACTCAATTTTGGAGGTAAAAATATACTTTCTTCTCTAAAGGAAGATGGATTTGTCATAAAAATATTGTAAAACTCTTAAAAACGTTGAAAAATGGATAATTCAAGTCGCATATGTTATACTTATTAAAGGGGGTTTTGTGTAAAATGCCGTAAACATTGAAAAAGTCACTTTTTAGGCAGAATTTTCTTCTTTATTGAAATTGCATATATTATATCTACTTGTAAAACGTGGTTTTGATTAAAATGCCGTTAATACTCCTAAAAACGTTGAAAAACACGTCATTTATGAATGTTTTCAGGAAAAAGTATATTGTCGCAATATTCAGTGTTTTTTGTTTATTTTTTATGAAAACAATGAAATAAGCAGAAAATCATCGAAAAATTCACTTTTTCGGTGAAAAGGAACTTTTTTTCGTGAAATGGCATATATTCATTTTTTCTTAACTAAAAAAATGATGGTCTTTATTATATAAGATGTTCATTCTCCTAAAAACGATGAAAAGTGGATAATTTATGCAATTTTGAGAGAAAAATTGAATTGCAATAAAATATTAATATATTTCTTAGTTTTTCCGTCATTTTCATTCAAAACATGGAAATGAAAAGAAAAAAAACACCGAAAAATCCTTTTTCTAAAAGAAATATATTTTTTTTCTTTGAAATGGCTTGTATTACATTTTATATAACATGAAAAAGGGATTTTCCTCAAAATATTGTTAAAACCAATAAAAAGGTTTAAATAGGGTAGTTTATGAAACTTTAGAGAGAAAAATAATATGCTATAACGTATTGTTCATGTTTTTAATTAAAAAATGGAAATTCAAAGAAAATTAATGAAAAACTCACTTTTGGAGGTAAAAACATACTTTTTTTTTTCTAAGGGAAGATGGATTTGTCATAAAAATATTGTAAAACCCTTAAAAACGTTGAAAAATGGATAATTCAAAACGCATATGTTATACTTGTAAAAGGGGGGTTTATATAAAATACCGTTAATACTCTTTAAATCTGAAAAAAAAACGTAATCTATGAAATTAGGGATAAAAAAAAGTTTATGGTAACATGAAAAAGTTGTTTTCTACAAAATGTTTCTAAACGTCCAAAAAGGTTAAAAACGGGTACTTTGTACAGTTTCAGAGAAAGAAAATGTATATAGTGTTTATTTTCTTGTTTTTAATCAAAACATTAAAACCAATAGAAAATGATTAAAAAATGAGTTTTGGTGTAAAATCATATATTTTTTTCTTAAAAGATATGGTTTTCCTTGAAAATGTGTAAAACTCCGAAAAACGTTGAAAAAAGGATCATTTATGCAGTTTTTAGAGAAAAAAATATATTATCGAAAAATAAGGATCAAAGTATAAAAATAAGTAATTTGTGAAATTTTAGAAAAAAAAATATTGTAGAGAAAAAAGATGTATTTTTCTGGTTTTCTTCCACTAACAAATGAAAATAAGAAAAAAACATTGAAAAAGTAACTTTTTAGGCAGAATTTTCTTCTTTATTCAAATTGCATACATTAGACTTGTAAAAGGGGGTTTTATTTAAAATTCTGTTAAAACTCCTAAAAACGTTGAAAAACAAGTAATTTATGATTTTTTTCAGAAAGAAGTATATTGTCGCAATATTCAGTGTTTTTTGTAGATTTTTTAATGAAAACTATGAAATAAGCAGAAAATCATCGAAAAAAAAAAAAAAAAAATGCAATTTTAGAAAAAAAAATTATTGTCGAGAAAAGAATGTATTTTTTTGGTTTTCTTCCACCAACAAATGAAAATAAGAAAAAAACATTGAAAAAGTCACTTTTAGGCAGAATTTTCTTCCTTATTCATATTGCATATTTTATACTTGTAAAAGGGGGTTTTGTTTAAAATGCAGTTAATACTCCTAAAAACGTTGAAAAACAAGTCATTTATGATTTTTTTTCAGAAAAGAGTATATTGTCGCAATATTCAGTGTTTTTTGTTGATTTTTTGATGAAAACAATGAAAAAAGCAGAAAATCATCGAAAAATTTACTTTTTCGGAGAAAAGAAATTTTTTTCGTGAAATGGCATATATTCCTTTTTTCTGAACTAAAAAAAAGATGGTCTTTATTAGATAAGATGTTAATTCCCATTAAGACGCTGGAAAATGGATAATTTATGCAATTTTGAGAGAAAATATGAATTACAATAAAAATTAATATATTTCTTGCTTTTCCCTTCATTTTCATACAAAACATGGAAATGAAAAGAAAAAAACACTGAAAAAGCCTTTTTTTTTTTTTTTTTTATAAAAGAAATATATTTTTTTCCTTGAAATGGCTTCCATTACATGTTATGTAACATGAAAAAAAGAATTTCTTCAAAATTTTCTTAAAATAAAAAAACGGTTTAAATAGGGTAGTTTATGTAACTTTAAAGAGAAAAACAATACGCCATAGCGTATTGTTCATGTTTCTAATTAAAACATGGAGGTTCAAAGAAAATTACTGAAAAACTCACTTTTGGAGGTAAAAACATACTTTTTTTTTCTAAATGAAGATGGATTTGTCATAAAAATAATGTAAAACCACTAAAAACGTTGAAAAATGGATAATTCAAATCGCATATGTTTTACTTGTAAAAGGTTTTTTTTTTGTAAAATGCCGTTAATACTCTTAAAAACTGAAAAAAAAAATTTATGAACTTTTAAATAAAAAAAAGTATATAGTAACATGAAAAAGTTGTTTTCTACAAAAATGTTTTTAAACGTCCAAAAAAGGTTAAAAATGGCTACTTTCCACAGTTTCAGAAAAAGAAAATGTATATAGGGTTTATTTTTTTGCTTTTAATGAAAACATTAAAATGAATAGAAAATTATTAATAAATGATATGGTGTAAAATAATATATTTTTTTCGTAAAAGAGATGCTTTTCCTTGAAAAGTTGTAAATCTCCGAAAAACATTGAAAAAAGGGTCTTTAATGCAGTTTTTATAGAAAAAAAAATTATCATAAAATAAGTAAAAAAGCATGAAAATAGGTCATTTGTGCAATTTTTGAGACAAAAAATATTGTCGTGAAAAGAATGTATTTTTTTGGTTTTCTTCCACCAACAAATGAAAATAAGAAAAAAAGTCACTTTTTTGGCAGAATTTTCTTCTTTATTAAAATTTCTTATATTATACTTGTAAAAGGGGTTTTTGTTTA
The DNA here is from genome assembly GCA_020233015.1 of Callinectes sapidus. NCBI lineage: Eukaryota > Metazoa > Arthropoda > Malacostraca > Decapoda > Portunidae > Callinectes > Callinectes sapidus. The sequence goes on from CM035223.1 coordinate 6,783,056, forward strand.
AAATGCCGTTAATACTCCTAAAAACGTTGAAAAACACGTAATTTATAATTTTTTTCAGAAAATAGTATATTGTCACAATATTCAGTGTTTTTCGTTGATTTTTTTGATGAAAACAATGAAATAAATAGAAAATCATCGAAAAATTCACTTTTTCGGGGAAAAGAAACTTTTTTCGTGAAATGGCATATATTTATTTTTTCTGAACTAAAAAAAAGATGGTCTTTATTAGATAAGATGTTAATTCTCCTAAAAACGCTGGAAAGGGGATAATTTATGCAATTTTGTGAGAAAAAAATGAATTGCAATAAAAAATTATTATATTTCTTGCTTTTGCCTTTATTTTCATTCAAAACATGTAAATGAAAAGAAACAACACTGAAAAATCCTTTTTATAAAAGAAATATATTTTTTTTAACCTTGAAATGATATGTATTACATTTTATGTAACATGAAAAGGGGATTTTCTTCAAAATTTTGTTAAAACCAATAAAAAAAAAACTAATTTTTTGAAATTTTAGATAAAAAAAGTATATTGTAACATGAAAAAGATGTCTTCTACAAAATGTTTTTAAACGTCCAAAAAGGTTTAAAATGGGTACTTTGTACAGTTTAAGAGAAAGAAAATATATATAGTGTTTATTTTCTTGGTTTTAATAAAAATATTGAAATCAATAGAAAATTATTAGATAATGACTTTTGGTGTAAAATCATATTTTTTTCGTAAAAGAGATGGTTTTCCTTGAAAAGTTGTGAATCTCCGAAAAACAATGAAAAAAGGGTCATTTATGCAGTTTTAGAGAAAATAAATATATTATCGTAATATAAGGATAAATGTATAAAAATAGGTAATTTGTGCAATTTTAGAGAAAAGAAAATTAATATTGTCGAGGAAAATAATGTATTTTTTTTGGTTTTCTTCCACCAACAAATGAAAATAAGAAAAAAAAAACATTGAAAAAGTCACTTTTTAGGCAGAAGTTTCTTCTTTAAAGGTTAAAAATGGGTACTTTCTACAGTTTCAGAAAAAGAAAATGTATATATTGTTTATTTTCTTGTTTTTAATCAAAACATTTAAATCAATATAAAATTATTAAAAAATGACTTTCGGTGTAAAATCATATTTTTTTTCGTAAAAGAGATGGTTTTCCTTGAAAAGTTCTAAATCTCCGAAAAACATTGAAAAAAGGGTAATTTATACAGTTTTAGAGAAAAAAAAATATTATCGTAAAATAAGGAAAAAAGGCTAGAAATAGATAATTTGTACAATTTTAGAGAAAACAATATTCTCGAAGAAAATGATGTATTTTTTTGGTTTTCCTCCACCAACAAATGAAAATAATATAAAAAATTATTAAAAAAGTCAATTTTTAGGCAGAATTTTCTTCTTTATATAAATTGCATATATAAGACTAGTAAAAGGGGGTTATGTTTAAAATGCCGTTAACACTCCTAAAAACGTTGAAAAACACGTCGTTTATGATTTTTTTTTCAGAAAAAAAGTATATTGTCGCAATATTCAGTGTTTTTCGTTTATGTATTTTTTTTTAAAACAATGAAATAAGCAGAAAATCATCGAAAAATTAACTTTTTCGGTGAAAAGGAACTTTTTTCGTGAAATGGTATATATGCTTTTTTTCTGAACTAAAAAAAAGATGGCCTTTCTTAGATAAGAGAGAGAAAAAAATGAATTGCAATAAAAAACAAATATACTTCTTGCTTTTTCCTTCATTTTCATTGAAAACATGGAAATGAAAAGAAATTTACTGAAAAATCCTTTTTCTAAAAGAAATATATATCTTTTTCCTTGAAATGGCTTTTATTACATTTTATATATCATGAAAAAGGGATTTTCTTCAAAATGTGGTTAAAACCAATAAAAAGGTTTAAATAGGGTAGTTTATGTAACTTTAAAGAGAAAAAAAAACATATAGTGTATTGTTCATGTTTGTAATTAAAACATGGAACTTCAAAGAAAATTACTGAAAAACTCCCTTTTGGAGGTCAAAACATACTTTTTTTCTAAAGGAAGATGGATTTGTCATAAAAATATTGTAAAATCCTTAAAAACGTTGAAAAATGGATAATTCAAATCGTATATGTTATACTTATAAAAGGCGGTTTTGTGTAAAATGCCGTTAATACTCTTAAAAACTGAAAAAAACCTAATTTATGAAATTTTAGATAAAAAAAGTATACTGTAACAAGAAAAATTTGCTTTCTACATAATTTTTTTAAACGTCCAAAAAGGTTAAAAATGGGTACTTTTAACAGTTTCAGAGAGAGAAAATGTATATAGTGTTTATTTTCTTCTTTTTAATCAAAACATTGAAATCAATAGAAAACTATTAAAAAATAGCTTTTGGTATAAAATCATATTTTTTTCGTAAAAAAGATGGTTTTTCTTAAATAGTTGTAAATCTCCGAAAAACATTGAAAAAAGGGTCATTTATGCAGTTTTAGAGAAAAAAATATATATTATCGTAAAATAAGGATAAAAGCATTAAAAATAGGTAATTTGTGCAATTTTTGAGACAAAAAAATATTGTCGTGAAAAGAATGTAATTTTTTGGTTTTCTTCCACCAACAAATGAAAGTAAGAAAGAAACATTGAAAAAGTCACTTTTTGGGTGAATCTTTTTTCTTTATTCAAATTGCTTATATTATACTTGTAAAAGGGGTTTTCTTTAAAATGCCGTTAATACTACTAAAAACGTTGAAAACACTTAATTTATGATTTTTTTCAGAAAAAAGTATATTGTCGCAATATTCATTGATTTTTGTTTATTTTTGGATGAAAACAATGAAATAAGCAGAAAATCATTGGGAAATTCAAATTCGGTGAAAAGGAACTTTTTTCCTGAAATGGCATATATTCCTTTTTTCTGAACTAAAAAAAGATGGTCTTTATAAGATAACATGTTATTTCCCCTAAAAACGCTGGAAAGGGGATAATTGATGCAATTTTGAGGGAAAAAATGAATTGCAATAAAAGGTTAATATATTTCTTGCTTTCTCCTTCATTTTCAATCAAAACATGAAAATGAAAAGAAAAAACACTGAAAAATCCTTTTTCTGAAAGAAATATATATTTTTTTTATTTGAAATGGCTTATATTACATTTTATGTGACATGAAAAAGGGATTTTCCTTAAAATGTTGTTAAAACCAATAAAAAACTTAATTTGGTTTTGTTTTTAATTAAAACATGATAATTAAAAGAAAATTACTGAAAAACTCACTTTTGGATGTAAAAACATACTTTTTTTCTAAATCTCTGAAAAACATTAAAAAAGGGGTCATTTATGCAGTTTCAGAGAAAAAAAATTATCTAAAAATTAGGATAAAAACATAAAAATGGGTAGTTTGTGCAATTTTAGAGAAA
>CM035223.1:6832017-6844608 GCA_020233015.1 Callinectes sapidus
AAAATGCTGTTAATAATCTTAAAAACCGAAAAAAACGTAATTTATGAAATTTTAGATAGAAAAAGTATATTGTAACATGAAAAAGTTGTTTCCTAGAAAATGTGCATAAACGTCAAAAAAGTTAAAAATGTGTACTTTGTACAGTTTCAGAAAAAGAAAATGCATATAGTGTTTATTTTCCTGTTTTTAATCAAAACATTAAAATCAATAGAAAATTATTAAAAAGTGACTTTTGGTGTAAAACCATATTTTTTTCGTAAAAAAAAGATGTTTTTTTTTTTTAAGTAGTAAATCTCCGAAAAAACATTGAAAAAAACGTCATTTAAGCAGTTTTAGAGAAAAAAAATATATATTATCGTAAAATAAGGGTAAAAGCATAAAAATAGGTAATTTCTGCATTTTTAGAGAAAAAAAACTATTTTTGAGAAAGAGAATGTATTTTTTTGGTTTTCTTCCACCAACAAATGAAAATATGAAAAAAACCTTGAAAAAGTCACTTTTTAGGCAGAATTTTCTTCTTCATTCAAATTCCATATATTATACTTGTAAAAGAGGTTTTGTTAAAAATGCCGTTAAGACTTCTAAAAACGTTGAAAAACACGTCATTGATTTTTTTTTCAGAAAAAAGTATATTGTGGTAATATTCAGTGTTTTTTGTTTATTTTTGATGAAAACAATGAAATAAGCAGAAAATCATGGAAAAATTCAATTTTTCGGTGAAAAGAAAGTTTTTTCGTGAAATGGCATATATTCATTTTTTCTAACTAAAAAACAGATTGTCTTTCTTACATAAGATGTTACGTCTCCAAAAAACGCTGGAAAAGGGATAATTTATGCAATTTTGAGAGAAAAAATAAATTACCATGAAAAGTTAATATATTTCTTGCTTTTTCCTTCATTTGCATTTAAAACATGGAAATGGAAAGAAAAAACAGTGAAAAATCCTTTTTCTTAAAGAAATATATATATTTTTTCTTGAAATGGCTTGTATTGCATTTTATGTAACATGAAAAAAAGATTTTCTTCAAAATGTTGTTAAAACCAATAAAAATGTTTAAACAGGGTAGTTTATGTATTTTTAAACAGAAAAACAATACGCTATATCGTATTGTTCATGTTTTTAATTAAAACATGAAAACTCACTTTTGGAAGTAAAAACATACTTTTTTTCTAAGGGAAGATGGATTTGTCATAAAAATATTGAAAAACCCTTAAAAACGTTGAATAATGGATAGTTCAAATCGCATATGTTATACTTGTAAACAGGGCTGTTAGGTAAAATGCCATTAATACTCCCAAAAACTGAAAAAAAAGTATTTTGTAACATGAAAAAGATGTTTTCTACAAAATGTGTTAAAACGTCCAAAAAGGTTAAAATTGAGTACTTTGCACAGTTTCAGAGAAAGAAAATGTATATAGTGTTTATATTCTAGTTTTAAATCAGAACATTGAAATCAATAGAAAATTATTGAAAAGTTACTTTTGGTGTAAAATCATATATTTTTTTTCGTAAAAGAGATGGTTTTCCTTTAAAATTAGTAAATCTCCGAAAAACATTCAAAAAGGGGTTAATTATGCAATTTTAGAAAAAATATATATATATTATCAAAAAATAAGGATAAAAACATAAAAATAGGTAATTTGTGCAATTTTAGAGAAAAATATATTAACGAGAAAAAGAATGTATTTTTTTGGTTTTCTTCCACCAAGAAATGAAAACATGAAAAAAACTTTGAAAAAGTCACTTTTTAGGCAGAATTTTCATCTTTATTCAAATTGCATATAATATACTTTTAGAAGGGTTTTTTTTTTTTATAAATGCCGTTAATAATCCTAAAAACGTTAAAAAACACGTCTTTTATATATTTTTTTTTTTTTTAGAAAAAAGTATATTGTGGTTTTATTCAGTGTTTTTTGTTTATTTTTTGATAAAAAGTAATATGCAGAAAAAATATGCAGAAAATCATGGAAAAATACACTTTTTCGGTGAAAAGAAACTTTTTCCTGAAATGGCATATATTCCTTTTTTTCTGAACTAAAAAAAAAAAGATGGTGTTTCTTAGATAAGATGTTAATTATCCTAAAAACGCTGGAAAGGGGATAATTTATGCAATTTTGAGAGAAAAAAAAAGAATTGCGATGAAAAGTTAACATATTTTTTGCTTTTTCCTTCATTTTCATTCAAAACATGGAAATGAAAAGAGAAAACACTGAAAAATCCTTTTTCATAAATAAATATATATAGTTTTTCCTTGAAATGGCTTGTATTACATTTTATGTAACACGAAAAAGGGATTTTCTTCAAAATATTGTTAAAACCAATTAAAAGGTATAAATAGGGTAGTTTATGTAGTTTTAAAAAGAAAAACAATACGCTATTGCGTATTGTATATGTTTTTTTGGTTTTCTTCCACCAACAAATGAAAATATGAAAAACCCCTTGAAAAAGTCACTTTTTAGGCAGAATTTTCAACTTTATTCAAATTGCATATATTATACTTGTAAAAGGGTGCTTTGTTTAAAAAAACGTTAATACTCCTAAAAACGTTGAAAAACACGTCATTTATGATTTTTTCAGAAAAAAAAGTATATTGTGGTAATATTCAGTGTTTTTTGTTCAATTTTTTTTGAGGAAAACAATGAAATAAGCAGAAAATCATGGAAAAATCCACTTTTTCGGTGAAAGGAAACTTTTTTCGTGAAATGGCATATATTCCTTTTTTCTGAGCTAATAAAAAAAGGTGGTCTTTAATAGATAAGATGTTACTTCTCCTAAAAACGCTTGCAAGGGGATAATTTATGCAATTTTTAGAGAGAAAAATTAATTACCATGACAAGTTAATATATTTCTTGCTTTTTCCTTCATTTTCATTTAAAATATGGAAATGAAAAGAAAAAAACACTGAAAAATCCTTTTTCCTGAAGAAATATACATTTTTTCCAAGAAATGGCTTGTGTTACCTTTTATGTAACACGAAAAAGGTATCTTCTTCAAGATGTTGTTAAAACCAATAAAAAGGTTTAAGTAAGGTAGTTTATGTAACTATAAAGAGAAAACAACACGCTATAGCGTATTGTTCATGTTTTTTAATTAAAACATCGAAATTCAAAGAAAATTACTAAAAAACTCACTTTTGGAAGTAAAAACATACTTTTTTTTTTAAGGGAAGATGGATTTGTCATAAAAATATTGTAAAACCCTAAAAAACGTTGAAAAAAGGATTATTCAAATTGCATATATTATACTTGTAAAGGCTGTTTTTATGTAAAAAACCGATAATACTCTTAAAAAAATTTTAAATCGTAATTTATGAAATTTTAGATAGAAAAGTATATTGTAACATGAAAAAGTTGTTTTCTACAGAATGTGTTTAAACGTCTAAAAAGGTTAAAAATGAGTACTTTGTACAGTTTCAGAGAAAGAAAATGTATATAGTCTTTATTTTCTTGTATTTAATCAAAACATTAAAATCAATAGAAAATGATTAAAAAGTGAATTTTGGTGTAAAATCATATTTTTTTCGTAAAAGAGATGGTTTTCCTTTAAAAGTAGTAAATCTCCGTAAAACATTGAAAAATTGGTCATTTATGACGTTTTAGAGAAAAAATATATATTATTGTAAAATAAGGATAAAAGCATAAAAATAGGTAATTTGTGCAATATTAGAGAAAAAAATATATTGTCGACAAAAGGAATGTATTTTTTTCGTTTTCTTCTACCAACAAAAGAAAATATATAAAAAAACTTGAAAAGGTCACTTTTAATGCAGAATTTTCATCTTTTTTCAAATTGCATATATTATACTTGTAGAAAGGTGTTTTGTTTAAAATGCCGTTAATACTCTTAAAAATGTTGAGAAACACGTCATTTAAGATTTTTATCAGAAAAAAAAGTATATTGTGGTAATATTCAGTGTTTTTTGTTTATTTGTTGAGGAAAACAATGAGATAAGCAGAAAATTATGGAAAAAATTCACTTTTTCTGTGATAAAAAACTTTTTTCCTGAAATGACATATATTCCTCTTTTCTGAACTAAAAAAACATAGTCTTTCTTAGATAAGATGTTAATTCTCCTAAAAACGCTGGAAAGGGGATAATTTATGCATTTTTTAGAGAAAAATATGAATTACCATGAAAAGTTAATATATTTCCTGCTTTTTCGTTCATTTTCATTCAAGACATGGAAATGAAAAGAACAAACACTGAAAAACCCTTTTTCTTAAAGAAATATATATTTTTTCCTTGAAATTACTTGTATTACATTTTATGTAACATGAAAAAGGGATTTTCTTCAAAATATTGTTAAAACCAATAAAAAAGTTTAAATAAGGTAGTTTATGTAACTATAAAGAGAAAAACAAGACGCTATAGCGTATTGTTCATGTTTTTAATTACAACATGGACATTAAAAAAAAAGTACTGAAAAACTCACTTTTGGAGGTAAAAACATACTTTTTTTTTCAAAGAGAAGATTAATTTGTCATGAAAATATTGTAAAACTCTTAAAAACGTTGAAAAATGGATAATTCAAATCGTATACGTTATACTTGTTAAAGGTGGTTTTTACGTAAAATGCTGTTAATACTCTTAAAAACTGAAAAAAAAAACGTAATTTATGAAATTTTAGATAGAAAAAGTATATTGTAACATGAAAAAGTTGTTTCCTACAAAATGTGGCTAAACATAAAAAAAAGTTAAAAATGGGTACTTTGTACAGTTTCAGAAAAAGACAATGTATATAAGCTTTATTTTTTTGTTTTTAATCAAAACATTAAAATCAAAAGAAAATTATTAAAAATTGACTTTTGGTGTAAAATCATATTTTTTTTCTTAAAAAAATTGTTTTCTTTTAAAAGTAGTAAATCTTCGAAAAACATTGAAAAAAGGGTAATATAAGAAGATTTAGAGAAAAAAATATATATTATCGTAAAATAAGGGTAAAAGCATAAAAATAGGTAATTTGTGCAGTTTTAGAGAAAAAAAATATTCTTGAGAAAAAGAATGTATTTTTTTAGTTTTCTTCCACTAACAAATGAAAATATGAAAAAAACCTTGAAAGTCAGTTTTTAGGCAGAATTTTCTTCCTTATTCAAATTCCATATATTATACTTGTAAAAGAGGTTTTGTTTAAAATGCCATTAAGACTCCAAAAAACGTTGAAAAACACGTCATTTATGATTTCTTTTTTTCAGAAAAAAGTATATAGTGGTAATATTCAGTGTTTTTTGTTTATTTTAGATGAAAACAATGAAATAAGCAGAATATCATGGAAAAATTCACTTTTTTCGTAGAAATGAAAGTTTTTTCGTGAAAAGGCAAATATTCCTTTTTTCTAACTAAAAAACAGATTGTCTTTCTTACATAAGATGTTACTTCTCCTAAAAACGCTGGAAAGGGTATAATGTATGCAATTTTGAGAGAAAAAAATGAATTACCATGAAAAGTTAATATATTTCTTGCTTTTTCCTTCATTTGCATTTAAAACCTGGAATTGGTTAAAAAAAAAAAAAAAAACAGTGAAAAATCCTTTTTCTTAAAGAAATATATATATTTTTCTTGAAATGGCTTGTATTACATTTTATGTAACATGAAAAAAAAATTTCTTCAAAATGTTGTTAAAACCAATAAAAAAGTTTAAACAGGTTAGTTTATGTATTTTTAAAGAGAAAAACAATACGCTATATCGTATTGTTCATGTTTTTAATTAAAACATGAAAATTCAAAGAAAATTACTGAAAAACTCACTTTTGGAGGTAAAAACATACTTTTTTTCTAAGGGAAGATGGATTTGTCATAAAAATATTGAAAAACCCTTAAAACGTTGAATAATGGATAGTTGAAAGCGCATATGTTATACTTGTAAACAGGGGTGTTAGGTAAAATGCCGTTAATACTCCTAAAAACTGGAAAAAAAACGTAATTTATAAAGTTTTAGATAGAAAAACTATATTGTAACATGAAAAAGATGTTTCCTACAAAATGTGTTAAAACGTCCAAAAAGGTTAAAATTGATTACTTTGCACAGTTTCAGAGAAAGAAAATGTATATAGTGTTTATTTTCTAGTATTAAATCAGAACATTGAAATCAATAGAAAATTATTGAAAAGTAACTTTTGGTGTAAAATCATATATTTTTTTTCGTAAAAGAGATGGTTTTCCTTTAAAAGTAGTAAATCTCCGAAAAACATTTAAAAATGGGTCATTTATGCTGTTTTAGAGAAAAATATATATTATTGTAATAAAAGGTTAAAAGCATAAAAATAGGTAATTTGTGCAATTTTAGAGAAAAAAATATTGTCGAAAAAAAGAATGTATGTTTTTTGTTGTCTTCCACCAACAAATGAAAATATGAAAAAAACCTAGAAAAAATCACCTTTTAGACAGAATTGTCTTGTTTATTCAAATTGCATATATTATACTTGAAAAAGGGGGTTTTGTTTAAAATGCATTTAATACTCCTAAAAACGTTGAAAAACACGTCATTTATGAATTTTTTTTCAGGAAAAAAGTATATATTGGCCATATTCAGTATTTTTTGTTTATTTTTTTATGAAAACAATGAAATTAAAAGAAAATCATAGAAAAATTCACTTTTTCGGTGAAAAGAAACTTTTTTTCGTGAAATAGCATATATTCCTTTTTTTCTGAACTAAAAAAAAGATGGTCTTTCTTAGATAAGATTTTAATTCTCCTAGAAACGCTAAAAGGAGGATAATTTATGTAATTTTGAGATAAAAAAATGAATTGCTATGAAAACTTAATATTTTTCTTGCTTTTTCCTTCATTTTCATTCAAAACATGGAAATGAAAAGAAAAATCACTGAAAAAATTTTTCTCTTGAAGAAATATGTATTTTCCCCTTGAAATGGCTTGTATTACATTTTATGTAACATTAAAAAAGCATTTTCTTCAAAATGTTAAAATAAAAAAAACGGTTTAAATAGAGTAGTTTATGTAACTTTAAAGAGAAAAACAATACATTATAGCGTATTGTTCATGTTTTTAATTAAAACATGGAAATTCAAAGAAAATTACTGAAAAACTCACTTTTGGAGGTAAAAACATACTTTTTTTTTAAGGGAAGATGGATTTTTCATAAAAATATTGTAAAACCCTTAAAAACGTTGAATAATGGATAATTCAAATCGCACATGTTATAATTGTAAAAGGCGGTTTTATGTAAAATGCCATTAATACTCTTAAAAACTGAAAAAAAAACGTAATTTACGAAATTTTAGATAGAAAAAGTATATTTAACATGAAAAAGTTTTTTTCTAAAAACGTGTTTAAACGTCCAAAAAGGTTAAAATTGGATATTTTGTACAGTTTCAGAGAAAGAAAATGTATAAAGTGTTTATTTTCTTGCTTTTAATCAAAACATTGAAATCAACAGAAAATTATTAAAAAGTGACTTTTGGTGTAAAATTATATTTTTTTTCGTAAAAGATGTTTTTTTTTTTTTTTTTTAGTAGTAAATCTCTGAAAAATATTGACAAAAGGGTCATTTATGCAGTTTTAGAGAAAAAAATTTTTTATCGTAAAATAATGATAAAAGCATAAAAAAATAGGTAATTTGAGGAATTTTAGAGAAAAAAAATATTGTGGAAAAAATATGTATTTTTTTTTTGTTTTCTTCCACCAACAAATGGAAATATGAAAAATACCTTGAAAAAGTCCCTTTTTAGGCAGAATTTTCTACTTTATTCAAATTCCATTTAATATACTTTTTAAAGAGGGTTTTGCTTAATATGCCGTTAATACTCCTAAAAACGTTGAAAAACACGTTATTTATTTTTTTTTTTCAGAAAAAAAGTATATTGTGGTAATATTCAGTATTTTTTGTTTATTTTTTGATTAAAGCAATGAAATAAGCAAAAAATCATGGAAAAATTCACTTTTTCGGTGAAAAGATACTTTTTTTTCGTGAAATAGCATATATTCCTTTTTTCTGAAGTAAAAAAAAAATTGTCTCTCTTAGAAAAGATGTTAATTTTCCTAAAAACGCTTTTCTAAAAAGTCGATAATTTATGCAATTTTGAGAAAAAAAATTCAAAACATGGAAATGAAATGAAAAAACACAGAAAAACCCTTTTTCCTAAAGAAATATATGTTTTTTCCTTTTTTTTTTTTTTGTAGCATGAAAAAGGGATTTTCTTAAAAATGTTGTTAAAACCAAAAAAAAGTTTAAACAATACACTATTGTGTATTGTTCAAGTTTTTAATTAAAACATGGAAATTCAAAGAAAAATTACTAAAAAACTTTCTTTTGGAGGTAAAAACATTTGTCATAAAAATATTGTAAAACCCTTAAAAACGTTGAATAATATATAATTCAAATCGCATATTTTATAATTGTAAAAGGGGGTTTTACGTAAAATGCCATTAATACTCCTAAAAATGTTGAAAAACACGTCATTTATGATTTTTTTTTTCAGAAAAAAAGTATATTGTGGTAATATTCAGTGTTTTTTGTTTATTTTTTGAAGAAAACAATGAAATAAGCAAAAAATAATCGAAAAATTCACTTTTTCGGTGTAAACTTTTTTTCAAAATGGCATATGTGAAATTGCATATATTCCTTTTTTCTGAAATAAAATAAAGATGGTCTTTCTTAGATAAGATGTTAATTCTCCTAAAACCGCTGGAAAAGGGATAATTTATGCAATTTTGAGAGAAAAAAATGAATTGCCATGAAAACTTAATATATTTCTTGCATTTTCCTTCATTTTCATTTAAAACATGGAAATGAAAAGAAAAAACACTGAAAAACACTTTTCCTTGAAATGGCTTGTATTATATTTTATATAACATAAAAAAGGGATTTTCTTCAAAATGCTGTTAAAATTAATAAAAAGCTTTAAATAGGGTAGTTTATGTAACCTTAAAGAGAAAAACAATACGCTATATCGTATTGTTCATGTTTTTAATTAAAGCATGGAAATTCAAAGAAAATTACTGGAAAACTCACTTTTAGAGGTAAAAAGTTACTTTTTTTTCTAAGGGAAGATGGATTTGTCATCAAAATATTGTAAAACCATTAAACACGTTAAAAAATGGATAATTCAAATCGAATATGTTATACTTGTAGAAGGGGGTTTTATGTAAAATCCCGTTAATAATCTTAAAAACTGAAAAAAACGTAATTTATGAAATTTTAGATAGAAAAAGTATATTGTAACATGAAAAAGTTGAATTCTACAAAATGTAAAAAAACAAAAAATCAAAATATGAGAAAAACCTTGAAAAAGTCACTTTTTAGGCAGAATTTTCTTCTTTATTCAAATTTCATATATTATACTTGTAACAAAGGGTTTTGTTTAAAATGCCGTTAATACTCTTAAAAATGTTGAAAAACTCATTTATGATTTTTTTCAGAAAAAAGGTATAATTTGGTAATATTCCGTGTTTTTTATTTATTTTTTGATGAAAACAATGAAATAAGCAGAAAATCATGTAAAAATTTACTTTTTCAGTGAAAAGAAATTTTTTCGTGAAATAGCATATATTCCTTTTTTTGTGAACTAAAAAAAAAGATGGTCTTTCTTAGATAAGATGTTAATTCCCGTAAAAACGCTGGAAAGGAAATAATTTATCCAATTTTGAGAGAAAAAAATGAATTACCATGAAAAAATAATATATTTCTTGCTATTTCCTTCATTTTCATTCAAAACATGGATATTAAAAGAAAAAAACACTGAAAAATCCTTTTTCTTATTGAAATATATATTTTTTCCTTGAAATGGCTTGTATTCCATTTTATGTAACATGAAAAAGGGATTTCCTGTTAAATGTTGTTAAAACCAATAACAATGTTTAAATAGGGTAGTTTGTGTAACTTTAAATAGAAAAACAATACGCTATAGCGTATATTTCATGTTTTTAATTAAAACATGGAAATTCAAAGAAAATTACAGAAAACTCACTTTTGGAGGTAAAAAAAAGAAAGAAAATGGATTTCTCATAAAAGTATTGAAAAACCCTTAAAAAGGTTAAATAATGGATAATTCAAATCGCATATGTTATAATTGTAAAAGGGGCTTTGATGTAAAAAGCCGTTAATACTCTTAAAAACTGAAAAAAACATAACTTATGAAATTTTAGATAAAAATGTATATTGTAACATGAAAAAGTTGTTTTCTACAAAAAGTGTGTAAACGTCAAAAAAGGTTAAAAATTGGTACTTTGTACAGTTTCAGAGAAAGAAAATGTATATAGTGTTTATTTTTTTGTTTTTAATCAAAACATTGAACTCAATAGAAAATTATTACAAATAGTTTTTGTGTAAAATCAAATTTTTTAACGTAAAGGAGATGGTTTTCCTTTAAAAGTAGTAAATCTCCGAAAAACATTGAAAAAAGGGTCATTTATGCAGTTTTAGAAAAAATATATATATATATTATCGTAAAATAAGGATAAAAGCATAGAAAAAAGGTAATTTTTGCAATTTTAGAGAAAAAAATATATTGTTGAGAAAAAGAGTATTTTTTTGGTTTCCTTCCACGAACAAATGAAAATATGAAATAAACTTTGAAAAAGTCACTTTTTGGACTGAATTTTCTTCTTTTTTCAAATTGCATATATTATAGTTGTATAAGAGGGATGTGTTTAAAATGCCGTTAATACTCCTAAAGACGTTGTAAAACACGTCATTTATGATTTTTTAAAGAAAAAAATAGTATATTGTAATTATTTCAGTGTTTTTTGTTTATTTCTTGAGGAAGACAATAGAATAAACAGAAAATCATAAAAAAATTCACTTTTTCGGTGAAAAGAAAGTTTATTCGTGAAATGGCATATGTTCCTTTTCTCTGAACTAGAAAAAAGATGGTCTTTTTAGATAAGATGTTAATTCTCTTAAAAACGTTGGAAAGGGGTTAATTTATGCATTTCTGAGAGAAAAAAATAAATTACCATGAAATGCTAATTTATTTTTTGCTCTTTCTTTCATTTACATTCAAAACATGGAAATAAAAAGAAAAAACACTGAAAAATCCTTTTTCTTAAAGAAATATATATATTTTCCTTGCAATGGCTTATATTACATTTTATGGGTATTTGTAACGTTTCAGAGAAAGAAAATGTATATAGTGTTTATTTTCTTGTTTTTAATCAAAACATTGAAATCAATGGAAAATTATTAAAAGGTGACTTTTGGTGTAAAATCATATATTTTTTTTTCGTAAAAGAGATGGTTTTCATTTAAAAGTAGTAAATCTCGGAAAAACATTGAAAAAAGAGTCATTTAGCAGTTTTAGAGAAAAAATATATATATTATCGTGAAATAAGGATAAAAGCATAAAAATAGGTAATTTGTGCAAGTTTAGAGAAAAAAATATTGTCGAGAAACAGAATGTATTTTTGTTTTGTTTTCTTCCACCAACAAATGAAAATATGAAAAAAAACCTTGAAAAAGTAACTTTTTAGGCAGAATTTTCTTCTTTATTAGAATTCTATATATTATACTTGTAAAAAAGTATTTTGTTTAAAATGTCGTTAATACTCCTAAAAACGTTGAAAAACACGTCATTTATGATTTTTTTTTTCAGAAAAAAGTATATTGTGGTACTATTCAGTGTTTTTTGTTTATTTTTTGATGAAAACAATGAAAAAAGCACAAAATCATCGAAAAATTCAATTTTTCGGTGAAAAGAAACTTTCTTTCGTGAAATGTCATATATTCCTTTTTTTCCTGAACAAAAAAAAAGATGGTCTTTCTTAGATAAGATGTTAATTCTCCTTAAAACGCCAGAAAGGAGATAATTTATGCAATTTTAGGAGATCAAAATTAATTTCCATGAAAAGTTAATATATTTCTTGCTTTTTCCTTCATTTTTATTCAAAACATGGAAATGAAAAGAAAAAAAGCACTGAAAAAAACTTTTTCTTCAAGAAATATATATTTTTTCCTTGAAATGGCTTCTATTACATTTTATGTAACATGAAAAAGTGATTTTCTTCAAAACATTGTTTAAACCAATAAAAAGGTTTAAATAGAGTAGTTTATGGAATTTTAAAGAGAAAAACAATACGCTATAGCGTATTGTTCATGTTTTTAATTAAAACATGGTAATTCAAAGAAAATTACTGAAAAACTTATTTTGAAGGTAAAAACATACTTTTTTTTCTAAGGGAAGATGGATTTGTCATAAAAATATTGTAAAACCCTAAAAAACGTTGAATAATGGATAATTCAAATCGCATATGTTATTCTTGTAGAAGAGGGTTTTATGTAAAATGCCGTTAATACTCTTAAAAACTTTTTAAAAAACGTGATTTATGAAAATTTAGATGGTGAAAGTATATTGTAACATAAAAAAGTTGATTTTTACAAAATGTGTTTAAACGTCCAAAAAGGTTAAAAATGGGTACTTTGTACAGTTTCAGAGAAAGAAAATGTATATAGTGTTTATTTTCTTTTTTTTTATTCAAAACATTGAAATCAATAGAAAATTATTAAAAAGAGACTTTTGGTTTAAAATGATTTTTTTTTTTTTTTTTTCGTAAAACAGATGCTTTTCCTTTAAAAGTAGTAAATATCCGAAAAACATTGAAAAAGTCATTTATGCAATTTTAGAAAAAAAAATATATAT
>CM035223.1:6858145-6868232 GCA_020233015.1 Callinectes sapidus
TTTTTTCTCTCAAAATTGCATAAATTATCCCTTTTCCAGCGGTTTTAGGAGAATTAACATCTTATCTAAGAAAGACCATCTTTATTTTATTTCAGAAAAAAGGAATATATGCAATTTCACATATGCCATTTTGAAAAAAAGTTTACACCGAAAAAGTGAATTTTTCGATTATTTTTTGCTTATTTCATTGTTTTCTTCAAAAAATAAACAAAAAACACTGAATATTACCACAATATACTTTTTTTCTGAAAAAAAAAATCATAAATGACGTGTTTTTCAACATTTTTAGGAGTATTAATGGCATTTTACGTAAAACCCCCTTTTACAATTATAAAATATGCGATTTGAATTATATATTATTCAACGTTTTTAAGGGTTTTACAATATTTTTATGACAAATGTTTTTACCTCCAAAAGAAAGTTTTTTAGTAATTTTTCTTTGAATTTCCATGTTTTAATTAAAAACTTGAACAATACACAATAGTGTATTGTTTAAACTTTTTTTTGGTTTTAACAACATTTTTAAGAAAATCCCTTTTTCATGCTACAAAAAAAAAAAAAAGGAAAAAACATATATTTCTTTAGGAAAAAGGGTTTTTCTGTGTTTTTTCATTTCATTTCCATGTTTTGAATTTTTTTTCTCAAAATTGCATAAATTATCGACTTTTTAGAAAAGCGTTTTTAGGAAAATTAACATCTTTTCTAAGAGAGACAATTTTTTTTTTACTTCAGAAAAAAGGAATATATGCTATTTCACGAAAAAAAAGTATCTTTTCACCGAAAAAGTGAATTTTTCCATGATTTTTTGCTTATTTCATTGCTTTAATCAAAAAATAAACAAAAAATACTGAATATTACCACAATATACTTTTTTTCTGAAAAAAAAAAATAAATAACGTGTTTTTCAACGTTTTTAGGAGTATTAACGGCATATTAAGCAAAACCCTCTTTAAAAAGTATATTAAATGGAATTTGAATAAAGTAGAAAATTCTGCCTAAAAAGGGACTTTTTCAAGGTATTTTTCATATTTCCATTTGTTGGTGGAAGAAAACAAAAAAAAAATACATATTTTTTCCACAATATTTTTTTTCTCTAAAATTCCTCAAATTACCTATTTTTTTATGCTTTTATCATTATTTTACGATAAAAAATTTTTTTCTCTAAAACTGCATAAATGACCCTTTTGTCAATATTTTTCAGAGATTTACTACTAAAAAAAAAAAAAAAAAACATCTTTTACGAAAAAAAATATAATTTTACACCAAAAGTCACTTTTTAATAATTTTCTGTTGATTTCAATGTTTTGATTAAAAGCAAGAAAATAAACACTTTATACATTTTCTTTCTCTGAAACTGTACAAAATATCCAATTTTAACCTTTTTGGACGTTTAAACACGTTTTTAGAAAAAAACTTTTTCATGTTAAATATACTTTTTCTATCTAAAATTTCGTAAATTACGTTTTTTTTTCAGTTTTTAAGAGTATTAATGGCATTTTACATAAAACCGCCTTTTACAATTATAACATGTGCGATTTGAATTATCCATTATTCAACGTTTTTAAGGGTTTTACAATATTTTTATGAAAAATCCATCTTCCCTTAAAAAAAAAGTATGTTTTTACCTCCAAAAGTGAGTTTTTCAGTAATTTTCTTTGAATTTCCATGTTTTAATTAAAAACATGAACAATACGCTATAATGTATTGTTTTTCTCTTTAAAGTTACATAAACTACTCTATTTAAACCGTTTTTTTTATTTTAACATTTTGAAGAAAATGCTTTTTTAATGTTACATAAAATGTAATACAAGCCATTTCAAGGGGAAAATACATATTTCTTCAAGAGAAAAATTTTTTCAGTGATTTTTCTTTTCATTTCCATGTTTTGAATGAAAATGAAGGAAAAAGCAAGAAAAATATTAAGTTTTCATAGCAATTCATTTTTTTATCTCAAAATTACATAAATTATCCTCCTTTTAGCGTTTCTAGGAGAATTAAAATCTTATCTAAGAAAGACCATCTTTTTTTTAGTTCAGAAAAAAAGGAATATATGCTATTTCACGAAAAAAAGTTTCTTTTCACCGAAAAAGTGAATTTTTCTATGATTTTCTTTTAATTTCATTGTTTTCATAAAAAAATAAACAAAAAATACTGAATATGGCCAATATATACTTTTTTCCTGAAAAAAAATTCATAAATGACGTGTTTTTCAACGTTTTTAGGAGTATTAAATGCATTTTAAACAAAACCCCCTTTTTCAAGTATAATATATGCAATTTGAATAAACAAGACAATTCTGTCTAAAAGGTGATTTTTTCTAGGTTTTTTTCATATTTTCATTTGTTGGTGGAAGACAACAAAAAACATACATTCTTTTTTTCGACAATATTTTTTTCTCTAAAATTGCACAAATTACCTATTTTTATGCTTTTAACCTTTTATTACAATAATATATATTTTTCTCTAAAACAGCATAAATGACCCATTTTTAAATGTTTTTCGGAGATTTACTACTTTTAAAGGAAAACCATCTCTTTTACGAAAAAAAATATATGATTTTACACCAAAAGTTACTTTTCAATAATTTTCTATTGATTTCAATGTTCTGATTTAATACTAGAAAATAAACACTATATACATTTTCTTTCTCTGAAACTGTGCAAAGTAATCAATTTTAACCTTTTTGGACGTTTTAACACATTTTGTAGGAAACATCTTTTTCATGTTACAATATAGTTTTTCTATCTAAAACTTTATAAATTACGTTTTTTTTCCAGTTTTTAGGAGTATTAACGGCATTTTACCTAACACCCCTGTTTACAAGTATAACATATGCGCTTTCAACTATCCATTATTCAACGTTTTAAGGGTTTTTCAATATTTTTATGACAAATCCATCTTCCCTTAGAAAAAAAGTATGTTTTTACCTCCAAAAGTGAGTTTTTCAGTAATTTTCTTTGAATTTTCATGTTTTAATTAAAAACATGAACAATACGATATAGCGTATTGTTTTTCTCTTTAAAAATACATAAACTAACCTGTTTAAACTTTTTTATTGGTTTTAACAACATTTTGAAGAAATTTTTTTTTCATGTTACATAAAATGTAATACAAGCCATTTCAAGAAAAATATATATATTTCTTTAAGAAAAAGGATTTTTCACTGTTTTTTTTTTTTTTTTTAACCAATTCCAGGTTTTAAATGCAAATGAAGGAAAAAGCAAGAAATATATTAACTTTTCATGGTAATTCATTTTTTTCTCTCAAAATTGCATACATTATACCCTTTCCAGCGTTTTTAGGAGAAGTAACATCTTATGTAAGAAAGACAATCTGTTTTTTAGTTAGAAAAAAGGAATATTTGCCTTTTCACGAAAAAACTTTCATTTCTACGAAAAAAGTGAATTTTTCCATGATATTCTGCTTATTTCATTGTTTTCATCTAAAATAAACAAAAAACACTGAATATTACCACTATATACTTTTTTCTGAAAAAAAGAAATCATAAATGACGTGTTTTTCAACGTTTTTTGGAGTCTTAATGGCATTTTAAACAAAACCTCTTTTACAAGTATAATATATGGAATTTGAATAAGGAAGAAAATTCTGCCTAAAAACTGACTTTCAAGGTTTTTTTCATATTTTCATTTGTTAGTGGAAGAAAACTAAAAAAATACATTCTTTTTCTCAAGAATATTTTTTTTCTCTAAAACTGCACAAATTACCTATTTTTATGCTTTTACCCTTATTTTACGATAATATATATTTTTTTCTCTAAATCTTCTTATATTACCCTTTTTTCAATGTTTTTCGAAGATTTACTACTTTTAAAAGAAAACAATTTTTTTAAGAAAAAAAATATGATTTTACACCAAAAGTCAATTTTTAATAATTTTCTTTTGATTTTAATGTTTTGATTAAAAACAAAAAAATAAAGCTTATATACATTGTCTTTTTCTGAAACTGTACAAAGTACCCATTTTTAACTTTTTTTTATGTTTAGCCACATTTTGTAGGAAACAACTTTTTCATGTTACAATATACTTTTTCTATCTAAAATTTCATAAATTACGTTTTTTTTTTCAGTTTTTAAGAGTATTAACAGCATTTTACGTAAAAACCACCTTTAACAAGTATAACGTATACGATTTGAATTATCCATTTTTCAACGTTTTTAAGAGTTTTACAATATTTTCATGACAAATTAATCTTCTCTTTGAAAAAAAAAGTATGTTTTTACCTCCAAAAGTGAGTTTTTCAGTACTTTTTTTTTAATGTCCATGTTGTAATTAAAAACATGAACAATACGCTATAGCGTCTTGTTTTTCTCTTTATAGTTACATAAACTACCTTATTTAAACTTTTTTATTGGTTTTAACAATATTTTGAAGAAAATCCCTTTTTCATGTTACATAAAATGTAATACAAGTAATTTCAAGGAAAAAATATATATTTCTTTAAGAAAAAGGGTTTTTCAGTGTTTGTTCTTTTCATTTCCATGTCTTGAATGAAAATGAACGAAAAAGCAGGAAATATATTAACTTTTCATGGTAATTCATATTTTTCTCTAAAAAATGCATAAATTATCCCCTTTCCAGCGTTTTTAGGAGAATTAACATCTTATCTAAGAAAGACTATGTTTTTTTAGTTCAGAAAAGAGGAATATATGTCATTTCAGGAAAAAAGTTTTTTATCACAGAAAAAGTGAATTTTTTCCATAATTTTCTGCTTATCTCATTGTTTTCCTCAACAAATAAACAAAAAACACTGAATATTACCACAATATACTTTTTTTTCTGATAAAAATCTTAAATGACGTGTTTCTCAACATTTTTAAGAGTATTAACGGCATTTTAAACAAAACACCTTTCTACAAGTATAATATATGCAATTTGAAAAAAGATGAAAATTCTGCATTAAAAGTGACCTTTTCAAGTTTTTTTATATATTTTCTTTTGTTGGTAGAAGAAAACGAAAAAAATACATTCCTTTTGTCGACAATATATTTTTTTCTCTAATATTGCACAAATTACCTATTTTTATGCTTTTATCCTTATTTTACAATAATATATATTTTTTCTCTAAAACGTCATAAATGACCAATTTTTCAATGTTTTACGGAGATTTACTACTTTTAAAGGAAAACCATCTCTTTTACGAAAAAAATATGATTTTACACCAAAATTCACTTTTTAATCATTTTCTATTGATTTTAATGTTTTGATTAAATACAAGAAAATAAAGACTATATACATTTTCTTTCTCTGAAACTGTACAAAGTACTCATTTTTAACCTTTTTAGACGTTTAAACACATTCTGTAGAAAACAACTTTTTCATGTTACAATATACTTTTCTATCTAAAATTTCATAAATTACGATTTAAAATTTTTTTAAGAGTATTATCGGTTTTTTACATAAAAACAGCCTTTACAAGTATAATATATGCAATTTGAATAATCCTTTTTTCAACGTTTTTTAGGGTTTTACAATATTTTTATGACAAATCCATCTTCCCTTAAAAAAAAAAGTATGTTTTTACTTCCAAAAGTGAGTTTTTTAGTAATTTTCTTTGAATTTCGATGTTTTAATTAAAAAACATGAACAATACGCTATAGCGTGTTGTTTTCTCTTTATAGTTACATAAACTACCTTACTTAAACCTTTTTATTGGTTTTAACAACATCTTGAAGAAGATACCTTTTTCGTGTTACATAAAAGGTAACACAAGCCATTTCTTGGAAAAAATGTATATTTCTTCAGGAAAAAGGATTTTTCAGTGTTTTTTTCTTTTCATTTCCATATTTTAAATGAAAATGAAGGAAAAAGCAAGAAATATATTAACTTGTCATGGTAATTAATTTTTCTCTCTAAAAATTGCATAAATTATCCCCTTGCAAGCGTTTTTAGGAGAAGTAACATCTTATCTATTAAAGACCACCTTTTTTTATTAGCTCAGAAAAAAGGAATATATGCCATTTCACGAAAAAAGTTTCCTTTCACCGAAAAAGTGGATTTTTCCATGATTTTCTGCTTATTTCATTGTTTTCCTCAAAAAAAATTGAACAAAAAACACTGAATATTACCACAATATACTTTTTTTTCTGAAAAAATCATAAATGACGTGTTTTTCAACGTTTTTAGGAGTATTAACGTTTTTTTAAACAAAGCACCCTTTTACAAGTATAATATATGCAATTTGAATAAAGTTGAAAATTCTGCCTAAAAAGTGACTTTTTCAAGGGGTTTTTCATATTTTCATTTGTTGGTGGAAGAAAACCAAAAAAACATATACAATACGCAATAGCGTATTGTTTTTCTTTTTAAAACTACATAAACTACCCTATTTATACCTTTTAATTGGTTTTAACAATATTTTGAAGAAAATCCCTTTTTCGTGTTACATAAAATGTAATACAAGCCATTTCAAGGAAAAACTATATATATTTATTTATGAAAAAGGATTTTTCAGTGTTTTCTCTTTTCATTTCCATGTTTTGAATGAAAATGAAGGAAAAAGCAAAAAATATGTTAACTTTTCATCGCAATTCTTTTTTTTTCTCTCAAAATTGCATAAATTATCCCCTTTCCAGCGTTTTTAGGATAATTAACATCTTATCTAAGAAACACCATCTTTTTTTTTTTAGTTCAGAAAAAAAGGAATATATGCCATTTCAGGAAAAAGTTTCTTTTCACCGAAAAAGTGTATTTTTCCATGATTTTCTGCATATTTTTTCTGCATATTACTTTTTATCAAAAAATAAACAAAAAACACTGAATAAAACCACAATATACTTTTTTCTAAAAAAAAAAAAATATATAAAAGACGTGTTTTTTAACGTTTTTAGGATTATTAACGGCATTTATAAAAAAAAAAAAACCCTTCTAAAAGTATATTATATGCAATTTGAATAAAGATGAAAATTCTGCCTAAAAAGTGACTTTTTCAAAGTTTTTTTCATGTTTTCATTTCTTGGTGGAAGAAAACCAAAAAAATACATTCTTTTTCTCGTTAATATATTTTTCTCTAAAATTGCACAAATTACCTATTTTTATGTTTTTATCCTTATTTTTTGATAATATATATATATTTTTTCTAAAATTGCATAATTAACCCCTTTTTGAATGTTTTTCGGAGATTTACTAATTTTAAAGGAAAACCATCTCTTTTACGAAAAAAAATATATGATTTTCACCAAAAGTAACTTTTCAATAATTTTCTATTGATTTCAATGTTCTGATTTAAAACTAGAATATAAACACTATATACATTTTCTTTCTCTGAAACTGTGCAAAGTACTCAATTTTAACCTTTTTGGACGTTTTAACACATTTTGTAGAAAACATCTTTTTCATGTTACAAAATACTTTTTTTTCAGTTTTTGGGAGTATTAATGGCATTTTACCTAACAGCCCTGTTTACAAGTATAACATATGCGATTTGAACTATCCATTATTCAACGTTTTTAAGGGTTTTTCAATATTTTTATGACAAATCCATCTTCCCTTAGAAAAAAAGTATGTTTTTACTTCCAAAAGTGAGTTTTCATGTTTTAATTAAAAACATGAACAATACGATATAGCGTATTGTTTTTCTGTTTAAAAATACATAAACTACCCTGTTTAAACATTTTTATTGGTTTTAACAACATTTTGAAGAAAATCTTTTTTTCATGTTACATAAAATGCAATACAAGCCATTTCAAGAAAAAATATATATATTTCTTTAAGAAAAAGGATTTTTCACTGTTTTTTCTTTCCATTTCCATGTTTTAAATGCAAATGAAGGAAAAAGCAAGAAATATATTAACTTTTCATGGTAATTTATTTTTTCTCTCAAAATTGCATAAATTATCCCTTTTCCAGCGTTTTTTGGAGACGTAACATCTTATGTAAGAAAGACAATCTGTTTTTTAGTTAGAAAAAATGAATATATGCCATTTCACGAAAAAACTTTCTTTTCACCGAAAAATTGAATTTTTCCATGATTTTCTGCTTATTTCATTGTTTTCATCAAAAATAAACAAAAAACACTGAATATTACCACAATATACTTTTTTCTGAAAAAAAAATCAATGACGTGTTTTTCAACGTTTTTAGAAGTCTTAACGGCATTTTTAACAAAACCTCTTTTACAAGTATAATATATGGAATTTGAATGAAGAAGAAAATTCTGCCTAAAAAGTGACTTTTTCAAGGTTTTTTTCATATTTTCATTTGTTGGTGGAAGAAAACCAAAAAAATACATTCTCTTTCTCAAAAATAGTTTTTTTTCTCTAAAAATGCAGAAATTACCTATTTTTATGCTTTTACCCTTATTTTACGATAATATATATTTTTTTTCTCTAAAACTGCTTAAATGACGTTTTTTTCAATGTTTTTTCGGAGATTTACTACTTAAAAAAAAAAAACATCTTTTTTTTACGAAAAAAATATGGTTTTACACCAAAAGTCACTTTTTAATAATTTTCTATTGATTTTAATGTTTTGATTAAAAACAGGAAAATAAACACTATATGCATTTTCTTTTTCTGAAACTGTACAAAGTACACATTTTTAACTTTTTTGACGTTTATGCACATTTTCTAGGAAACAACTTTTTCATGTTACAATATACTTTTTCTATCTAAAATTTCATAAATTACGTTTTTTTCGGTTTTTAAGATTATTAACAGCATTTTACTTAAAAATCCCCTTTAACAAGTATAACATATACGATTTGAATTATCCATTTTTCAACGTTTTTAAGGGTTTTACAATATTTTCATGAAAAATTCATCTTCCCTTTGAAAAAAAGTATGTTTTTATCTCCAAAAGTGAGTTTTTCAGTACTTTTCTTTGAATTTCCATGTTGTAATTAAAAACATGAACAATACGCTTTAGCGTCTTGTTTTTATCTTTATAGTTACATAAACTACCCTATTTAAACTTTTTTATTGGTTTTAAATAGATTTTGAAGAAAATATTTTTTCATGTTACATAAAATGTAATACAAGCAATTTCAAGGAAAAAATATATATTTCTTTAAGAAAAATGATTTTTCAGTGTATGTTCTTTTCATTTCCATGTCTTGAATGAAAATGAAGGAAAAAGCAAGGAATATATTAACTTTTCATGGTAATTCATATTTTTCTGTAAAAATTACATAAATTATCCCCTTTCCAGCGTTTTTGGAGAATTAACATCTTAGGTAATAAACACTATGTTTTTTTAGTTCAGAAAAAAGGAATATATGGCATTTCAGGAAAAAAGTTTCTTTTCACAGAAAAAGTGAATTTTTTACATTATTTTCTGCTTATCTCATTGTTTTCCTCAACAAATAAACAAAAAACACTGAATATTAACACAATATACTTTTTTTGGGATAAAAATCTTAACTGACGTGTTTCTCAACGTTTTTAAGAGTATTAACGGTATTTTAAACAAAACCCCTTTCTACAAGTATAATATATGCAATTTGAAAAAAGAAGAAAATTCCGCATTAAGAGTGACTTTTTCAAGGTTTTTTTTATATATTTTCTTTTGTTGGTAGAAGAAAACCAAAAAAATACATTCTTTTTCTCAACATTATTATTTTTTCTCTAAAATTGCACAAATTACCTATTTTTATGCTTTTATCCTTATTTTACGATAACATATATGTTTTTTCTCTAAAACGTCATAAAATGACCAATTTTTCAATGTTTTTCGGAGATTTGCTGCTTTTAAAAGAAAACCATCTCTTTTACGAAAAAAAATATGATTTAACACCAAAATTTAGTTTTTAATAATTTTCTATTGATTTCAATGTTTTGATTAAAAACAAGAAAATAAACACTATATACATTTTCTTTCTCTGAAACTGTACAAAGTACTCATTTTTAACCTTTTTAGACGTTTAAACACCTTCTGTAGAAAACAACTTTTTCATGTTACAATATATTTTTCTATCTAAAATTTCATAAATTACGTTTTTAAATTTTTTTAAGAGTATTAACGGCATTTTACAAGTATAACATATGCGATTTGAATTATCCATTTTTCAACGTTTTTTAGGGTTTTACAATATTGTTATGACAAATCCATCTTCCCTTAGAAAAAAAGGTATG
>CM035223.1:6874956-6886288 GCA_020233015.1 Callinectes sapidus
ACATTTCATACCAATATACGTAACACATCTCACGCCAACATACGTAACACACGATATTATCAATGTTTCTCATCAATCTCTCTTCAATATTCAACACAAAATAATTCAATGTTAATGTCACAGTAAAATTCATACCAACACATATAAAATCAAACACAACACCTTAACTCTGAACATCCTAACCACTATTTTCCTATTTACATTTCATAAACACAACAAATACATTAGACTGCATTACCAACATTCAAAACTCCACTTACTGATACAAGTTTGTGTGTCTCCATGGCCCCCCTGACCCTCCTCTGGTCAGGGAAGCTGCGACCTCCTCAGCTTCTCTCTCTCTCTTGAACTCTGAACAAGCTGTTTCTAAAAAGTCTCTCTTCTCTCTGTTACATCTCATTTTATATTTCAGTTGTTACATATTTTCCTCAGAAAACTATCCTTATAGTTAAGGTCGAATATTCTATACATTTCACATATTCCAACGTGCAGTAATTACATCTCTTACACACGCCCTAGGCGTGGCATGACCAGCCTGGGTATCATGGTACTGGTCAACCTTAAACGAGACACAACCACTGCGGTATGGGGGCGGAGTTAAGACAATGCATCTCTCAAAGTTAGGCTTATAAATGTCCCCTCTCCTGAGGTTTACCGCTCCTTCCGCCCCTTGGACTTATTCATCCAAACTGAAAAAAATAAAATAAATAAAAAAATAAAAAATAAATAAAACAAGGGTCGGAAAGAAAGGATGCACCATATAAATTTGGCAGTACAATGAATGAATGAGATTGGATCTTATGCATTTGAAGAAAAAATTCAGAGCTGCAGCAGATGATGGGGCAAGAAACATTTAATGAAAACATTTGTCATATCGGCTCTGACAGTACAGTACTATATATCATGTTTTTTAAACAAGTATTGTGCATTACTTTTCTTTATTCACAACTTGGTGACTCTTGAAATAGGGCATGTACTACACTGCAGTGGGAAATAATAAGGTGATAATGCAGGAACACGTACTTGAAGTGAAGATTGGCAATGTATTCCCGAAAGCGATGTCCATTTCGACCATCGGGAGCGGCTGCATTGGGATTTGCAGGTACATTCTCCTTGGCTCCAGCTGCATCCTCTAGATCATCATCTGCATCATCAGGTGGCAGTGGAATATTGCGGTCTTTGCAAATGTTATGGAGAATTGCACAGACATGGATGATTTTGCAGGTTTTCTGTGGGCTGACACGAACTTCCCCATGCAGTACATGAAACCTACGTTTCAGCTGCCCAATGCACCTCTCCACAACACAGCGTGTCCTCTTGTGTATTCTGAAAATATTTTACCAAATCATGGGCAGGAAGTACGTCCCAGCTGAATATTGATGAAATTTCATAATAAAAGTAAATATCTTTTGCAATTAGCATTAAAGTAACCTAAACTGGACTGGTCCTGGACTTGAAGGTTGAGGGAAAATAAAAATTAAATTAAGTGAATACTCATGGTAACTAAATATGACATTCTAGAATTATCAAACAGTCTCTAGAATTACCCAGCTTAACCTAACCTAAACTGAACTGGGCCTGAACTTGAATACTGGGGGAAATAGAGGTGTGAATTAAGTGAATGATTAATTAATGCAATATTATGCTTTACAATTACCCAGCATTCTGACCTAAACTTTAGGACTGGGGCAGACTACAAAAACCAGTGTGGGGGTCTTCTGGGGGGAAAAAATTATTTAAATGCACTAGTGCCTTTTCATGACAACTTGTCAATGCATGCTTTATTGGAATGTGTAAAAAATGTAATGTTTTTTCCACTTCTGTTGCTCAAATTAAACTTTATCAAAACTCTTATGTTTTTCACTTACCTATTATAATTAACTTTTGCACCTGGCTGAGGGTTGAGGTAGGGTGTGAGTAGCCATGGTCTGCAGGGATATCCACTATCTCCAAGTAGGTAGCATCCTTCAGGCATTAAATTCTGTTCGAATAACAGTTTCAGCCCGGACTCCTCCAAAATCCTTGCATCATGGACTGAGCCAGGCCATCTTGCCACAATATCAAGAATTGTGTAATTTGCATCAGACACCACTTGCACATTAATACTGTGATAACGTTTCCTATTTACATATAAATGTTCATTCACTCTGGGAGCCACAATTCGGACTTGAGTGCCATCAATAGCCCCACAACACCGGGGAAGCCACTCGTTGCCATAAACACACTCTGTTTACATTGAACTTTTTCCACAGTGCGAGGAAATTTCATAAACTGACTCCGAATTTGTGGATCAGCCAATGCATCTAATGTTTTTGTAATGGCACGGCTGATGGTAGGTTGTGTTGTCCCAAAGTCATCACAGCTACACTGTTGCATTTTTGCACTGTTGCACTGTTGCTAAATATCTTAAAGTAATTGCCACCTTTGTTTCTGGATCCAGTGGTCTGTTTCTCTCAGTTCTACTTTGAAGTCTGTCCCTTACTAAGTCAGTCACTGCTATTATGCCTGCGCGATCAAGTCGGAATCTCGTCACCAGTTTGTCGTCACTATAATCTGGGAATATATCTCTCCTTTGTCGAAATGTTCGCCGCCGTAGAGGTTGTTGTGGTCCGTGGCCCGCCATATTCTCGACGAACAGGAGTTTGTTAAGAGCTTAAAAGTCCTCTGGAGCACTTTTTTTTACCTTAACAGTACTTTTAAGGCCCTAGCAAACAACTATTAGTGACTTTACAGTGAAATGTTAGAGTTAGCAGGAGTTTGCTATCCTTAACAGGAATTTGCTAACCTTAGCAGCTGTTTGCTAACTTAACAAGTGTTGTGTATACGGGCCCAAGTCACGGAGGTGATGATCGCGTTCGCCGCGCTTCTACCATGTTAAGGTATTGTTGTGTTTTTCCTGGGGTATATAGGTATATTTTAAGATGATTCTTTGGGATGAGGTTAGGAGCGCCGCCCAGATATAGTACATTTTATTTGACTGATTTTTGTAGAGGCTTGCTGCCTCCTTGATCACTATATTTTGTCCTTCCTTTTCTTTTTTTCCCGTTTGCTTTCACAGTATGTTTGTGGGTGGAATTACTCCGCCTTATTTTTGATTCGGGCATTTCTTTTTACCCTGGATGGGTTTTCTTAACACTGCTGGGGTGTGTAGTGTTTAATTTTGACGTAACTGTGAAAGAGGGTCGGAATATTTTCACTTTCTTTTATTTTTGTGTCTGAGTGACGATGGTTCCGTTCATCAACAAAATGCTGCCGTAGTGGAGGCATTATTTCTTGTATCCCTTGAAATAGCAAAGAAAAAGAAGCGTCACACAATTGGGGAGGAATTAATTTTGCCATGTGCCAAAACAATGGTAAAATTTGCTTTGGGTGAGAAAAGTGCAAAAAAGCTGAATACTATTTCACTCTCAAATAATACAGTGCACCGATGAATCTCCCAACTATCGGATGACATCAAAGAGGAGGTGATACAGGAAATTAAAAGAGCTGGATTATTCAGTATTCAACTTGATGAGTCCACTGACGTCCACTTCTACTCACAAGTCCTGGCTTTTGTAAGGTTTTTTCATGATGAGGATCTGAAGAAGGAATTCTTGTTTTGTCAGCCTCTTGAACAATCTACTAAAGGTGAAGATGTAATGCAGAAACTTACAGAATTCGTTGAATCTGAAGATCTTGACTGGGGCAATCTCTGTAGGATATGCACAGACGGGGCTCCAGCCATGTTGGGTTCTCAGTCAGGTTTTGTTACAAGAGTTATACAGAAAGCACCAAATGCTATCGCTCTTCACTGCATGATCCACAGGTAAGCTCTTGCATAAAAAACGCTCCTCTCAGAATTACAAGACACTTTGAATACAAAAATAAAGACCGTTAACTTTGTTAAACGTAGTGCTTTTAACACACAACTTTTCAAGAGACTCTGTCAAGATATGGGTGCACCTCATGAGACTCCTATTTCATACAGCAGTGTGCTGGCTATAAAAAGGAAATGTAGTTCAGCGTTTATTTGAGCTCAGAGAAGAGATCAGCCTCTTTCTCAGAATACAGAAGAAGCAGGATTTGCTGTCAGCATGGTCTGCAGATAGCTTCGAAATACGGCTAGCCTATCTTTTTGACATATTTAGGCAGTTGAACACACTAAACCTGGAACTCCAAGGGAAAGGAAGCTTGATAATCGATCTTGTGGACAAAATCAAAGCTTTCATTCGTAAGATGGAGAATTGGAGACGCAAAGTGGGAATGGGAAACTTCGCAATGTGTAGCAGCACACTACTTCAGTCTGCCCTCAAATATACATTTTCTCACATATACATTCTCTCACATTCTCTATTTGTCTTGAGCGCAGACTATTTCATTTGTAATATATATCATTCCTTTATATATCATTTCATCCGTTCTACATACACATCATACACAATCCAACATACACATTAAAACACACATAAATATTCCTTTCAACCATCATCCATTCTAAACACTACACTCATCTTACACACATCTCACACCATAATCATATATAATTAATGTACATTACAAATGAAAATTTATACGCATACCAAAGATGTAAGGTGAATAAATAAGAGAGTAACAAGAGTGGATTTCCTTCAGCTTTACTAGAATAAGCATTAACGGATTCAACACGGCTGATACCACACATCGGTTTTGCTTATACTACTCTCGCATCCAGAAGGCATTAGAGGACTCAACACGGATGAGATCACACCTCTGTTTTGTCTTCACAACAAGTGTCAGAAATTGTAGAGGAGTGTGATGCTGCTACGCAGAACGTGATTACCCAATCAACATCTTGAGGCTTTGGAAGGGGAAATTAAAAGATACTTCCCAGATTTCCAATGCCTAACTTCTCGGCTAGTAAGGGCCCCGTTCACTGCTCCAGTGACATGCATTCCCGATGACAATGATGATGGCCAAACTGAGCTGTTGACATTTCAGGAGGATTCAGGAGCTAAGATGAAGTTTCAAACTGAATCTCTAACAGTATTTTGGTCATCAATAGCAGCCTTATACCCAAACTTATGTGACTTAGCTTTTCGCCACTTCCACCATTTTCATCAACTTATTCCTGCGAGGCTGCATTCTCTCAACTACTCCACATTAAAATGAAATATCGCAACAGACTTGAAGTGAAGCATGACCTATGGTGTGCTTTAAGTGAAACAAAACCAAGAATCAAGAAGCTTGATGATATAATCTGCAACATCACCCTTCAAACTGAGTAGAATGGGGATTCAAAAGTGAAGGAAACATGAACCTGGCATGAACGTTCAGAAGCAAAATTTAATGATCTGGGAGGAGGGGGGTGTGTGGCCACTGAAGGCCATGGTTGTGGCAGTTAATTATGACTCCCTATGACAGCATTTCATTTCAGAGTTACAAAGCTATCAGATTTGAAAGATTCAAAGATGAGGTCACATTGCTTGGGATTAATACACTTTTTCAATCCAGTGAATTTTTTTTTTTTTTTTTTCTTATTGCTGAAACAGCTTTTCACAATAATGCAACTTTTAATTACTCTACGTATGAGTTTTTTTTAATGTGCATTATATTACTTGTTTAGTACCATTTCAATAATTATATGAGAGTCAGCAAAGGCAAAATACAAATTTCTTTATCGATAATTAACAAAAGAAAAAATATTAAATGGAATCAATAAAATTACAGGATTTCCTAGAGTGTTTTTTTATTATGGGCCTGTGGAGGGGCAGGAGAGTTTTTATTTGGCTAGGGGACTTACCCACCCTCCGACAGAGTTAATTTATATTTTTCCCCGGGAACAAAGAAAGAACGTGGTCAATGTTTTTAACAGAGTATATTATGAAAGATACCAGACATTCAACCACTTCGGGCTGCAAAAGAAAAGGCATAGAGACATGTGACACCAAGTTACACCCGTGAGCAATAACACCATCACCTGAGGACACGGACAATACCCCGTATACTCCCCAATCTTACTCACGCCAGGCTCCCAATGCCTGACGCACCTCTGGGCGACACAACACACCCCCTTTTCTTACCTCAAACCCGCCGTATACTCACAAAAGACAATCTCCCACGTGTGACACGGCGCCCATGCCCGCGCCCGTTCTCCGGAAACACCGCCAGCCAAGTTCCTTCCCTAGGGCACGCTGGGAGCAGCGTCTCGCGCCAAGACGTGCCACATGTCTCTCCCCGCCACTACTCAAACTACACATACTTAACCATACAGATCTTTCCTCTCCACCCAATACATCTAATTCACCCCCAATTATACACTACCCTCCCTTACAATAGTTCCCTCGTCCTTACACGAATACACACGGTAAAAATACAGCTGGGCAATATCGTCGCGCTTCTGGCAACACACACAACAGTGATCCCCTCCCCTTGTAGCGGGCCACCGGCCTAATGAGTGTAGGACTGTAGACAGTCACGGTAGTCACGGGTTATTGTTGTGTGTTTTTTTGGGGGGAGGTGGGGCATGGACAAGAATCATGTATGAAAAGTGGGTAACGACCAGAAGATGTATGGGAACCACTGGAATAGGATGTGTACCGGAAAGGAGGTAGGTTTATCACAGCGTTTCACGTCAGGGCTGGTCAAGATAGGTCATGCTTTTGTAAGGTAAAAAAGACCCCGAAAATTTTCATCATCCTGAGTGTCTCTATATTGGTGATCTTTTTTTTGTGGCCACTGTTTATTCTATTACTTTATGTATACGGCCTGATAAAGTCACACACACACACACACACACACACACACACACACACACACACACACACACACTTTCAAAACTATAAGAGTGCATGAGAGATTATAATAAATCTTGTTTCCCTATCTACCTATCTATATATTTATCAAAACTATCTATCTATCTAAAAAAGTACTACATACATATACACGACCAACACAATCTTAACCAAACCAACTGAACATCCTGTCCCACTTAAGCATAACATTCTTACCTCCTCAAAATCAGTACCCTCCTGTAGTATGTCACTAACTGTACTTATCTACACACTGTTCTTCTTTATTTCCACAGTAGTTTTTCGTATGCCCCTTCATGTGCCTATCTAGATACGGACGCTCCATATGTCCATTACTGTTCTTATCAAGAAAACCGTATGCACTCATCTGAAAACCGTATAAACTTATCTGAAAAACTCCCTCCCTCCCTCCCTCCCTCCCTCCCTCTCTCTCTCTCTATATATATATATATTTTTTTCTCTCTGAATAACATGGATAACCAGTTAACTTTATCTTAACACAGCAGTTTTTCCGATGCACATATT
This sequence comes from Callinectes sapidus, assembly GCA_020233015.1. NCBI lineage: Eukaryota > Metazoa > Arthropoda > Malacostraca > Decapoda > Portunidae > Callinectes > Callinectes sapidus. Next base: position 6,882,249 of record CM035223.1, read on the forward strand.
TGTTCTTGATCCTTGTTTCAGTACTTCCAGTAGCAAATCCAAGAAGAATACACTCCCAAACACATCAGCTTCTTTCAGCTTTCAATTACGTGTAGCAAATGGTAAAAGAAATAAAAAATGAATATTACTGGTATGTATGTAGGTGCAAGCGAAGCGAAGAGAGCAGTAGCACAAGCGAAAGCTAGAGCAAGGGAAGAGATGTACGATAAATTAGAAACAAGGGAAGGACAGAAGGGATGGACGAAGGGGAACCAAATGACAGGAGAACAACAGCAATTTCAAGGGAGGAAGTTAAACAAGCATTAAGAGGGATGAACGACGGCAAGGCAACAGATCCGGATAACATACCTGTAGAGGTGGGGAAGAGTTTGGAAGAAGAAGGGATTGGGTGGTTATACTGGTTACTAAATAAGATCTATGAGAAGGAGAAATTCCCATATGCATGGAGATGCAGCGATGTGGTTCAAATATACAAAGAAAAAGGAGACATACAAGACTGTAAGAATTACAGAGGGATTAAATTAATGTCGTATACAAAGAAACTGGACGAAAGAATAATTGAGAGAAGAGTAAGAGGAGAAACACTGGTGGGAGACGAACAATTTGGATTTATGCCGGGGAGAAGTACTACCGATGCAATAGTTGCGCTAAGGCAACTGTTGGAGAAATATGGAGAAAAACAAAGGGAGTTACACCTTATCTTCATTGATTTGGAAAAAGCGTATGACAGAGTGCCACGCCAAGAAGTTTGGGCTAGTAGGTGATCCAGGGCATGTACAAAGGCTCAAGGACGAGGGTAAGGAGCAGTGTGGGAACAATGGAAGAGTTTGGCGTGAGAGTGTGTCTGCACCAAGGATCTTCTCTGAGCCCATACCTGTTCAACCTACTCATGGATGACAGTGTCCAAAATATAAAGGAGGAGGCACCGTGGACCATGTTGTTCGCGGATGACATAGATTTGGTGGATGAAAGTAGAGATAGTGTTGAGAGAAAGTTGGAGAGATGGAGGAGAAGAGCATTGGAGGAGAGAGGTTTGAGAATTAGCAGGGAGAAGACGGAGTATCTGAATTTTAATGGTCGGCAGGAGAGTGAGGTATGGATGCAAGATGTTAAGTTAAAGGGGGCCAAGGAGTTTAGATACTTAGGCTCTCACATAGCAGCGGATGGCAGCTTGGATGGAGAGATTAGTCACCGTATCCAATCGGTCTGGAAGAATTGGAAAAGAACAACTGGAGTGCTATGTGACCGAAAAATTAGTGCAAGAGTAAAGGGAAAAGTGTTTAAATCAGTTGTAAGACCAGCAATGTTGTAGGGTGCGGAATCGTGGCCAATAAAGAGAGCACAAGAGAGTAAGTTGGAGGTTGCTGAGATGAGAATGTTAAGGTGGATGCTAGGGGTGACAAGGAGGGATAAAGTGAGAAACAGTCTTATAAGGGGAACAGCCAAAATAACAGAGGTAACAAAGAAAGTACAAGAGAGGAGAATGTAATGGTTTGGTCACATCAAAAGACGAGAAGAAGAGAATGTCGGTAGAAGGATACTTGATATGGAAGTGGAGGGAAGAAGGTAACGTGGCAGACCAAAGAAAAGGGGGAAGGATTGCATCGGAGAAGACCTGAGGGAGAGAAGATTGAGGGAAGAGGATGTTGTGGAGAAGACTAGCGAGGAACAGCGACCCCATATGAACATGGGAGCAGCTGCAGAAGAAGAAAAAGAAGAAGAACCTTATTCCTTTTTTCTGAACTAAATAAAAAATGGTCTTTTTAAGATAAGATGTTAATTATGCAAGAAAATGAATGGGTTACAGTGATTCCTACCTAGTGAGCCTTTGCCGGTACTAATAGCACCTCACCACTGGGGGTTCTCGGAAAAGGAGTTTTCCTCCTTCTCTTCATTCTTGTACTCATCTTGAGTATATGAAGACCCTGCCATACACTTGATGTTGAGTGATGTTCCAGGAGGAGTCTTGTAAAAAGAAAATTCTAATCTTGCCATACATTTACTCCACTTTTTCTTGTAATGATATTATATGCTACTTCATGGTGAGTCTAGTGAGTCATAAAAGATCATTGCTGCAGAAGGCTCCTGTCAGCTGTTACAGATTTGTGCCTCCACTCAGTGATGACAGTTGGACTGTTTGACACGACTGAAGGTTAAGTTAGGTTTAGGTATGGTGGAAATCTATTTCCTATATTTTCTGCTACTTGCCCTCCTGCCTTCAAAAAGTATATATATATATATATATATATATATATATATATATATATATATATATATATATATATATATATATATATATATATATATATATACTGAGCGTTATTCCTACTGAAGGTGGAAATATATGTTATAGAACCAAACTATGCTTCTCGGTTGCATTGATAATTTCCTCAATAAGTCTTAAAAGGGATTGACTTAGTGAGGTTTTACTGTATACCTACAGTAGACTTTGCTATGGTGTAATGATACCTTTCTTTATAACAGGGTGCCGAATCCCACCAAAACTGCAGCTTCTTGTGACCCTTCGCTACTCTGCTTCTGGTGACTTGCAGTTAAGCATGGAAGACTGTAACAGTATGTCACAACAATCTGTCAGTGTATGTGTAAAGAATGTGACGAGTGCCATCTGTCAGTTAGTGGCAAACTACATCAAGTTTCCAACACCAGCTGAGGAGTACGACTTTGAGGAACTTTGAGGAAGTTGCTGGGATGCCTGGCATAATTGGCTGCATTGACGGAGTCCTTATTCCCATTCTAAGTCCTGGGGGTCAAAATGCAGAGCTGTATCGTTGCAGGAAGAATTTTTTTGCTCTGAATGTGATGGCCATATGTGATGCAAAAATGTTATTCACAAACCTCGTTGTAAACTGGCCAGGAAGTGCACATGAATCAAGAATTTTCAGAGAGTCTAGTATATGTGCTGCACTAAACCGAGGGGATTATAATGGAATTTTGCTGGGGGACAATGGTTACAGATGTGACAACAACCTGTTTACACCTCTCAGAGAACCGCAAACAGCAAAGGAGAGGAGATATAATGCTGCTCATGCTAAAACCAGGAACCTGATTGAGCGAACTTTTGGTGTATTGAAAAAAAGGTTTGGAATCTTACAGAAGAGGTTACGAACAGAGCTGGCCACATCAAAAAAAAAAAAAATGTAACTGCTTGTGCCATACTCCATAATATAGCAAGGCTGAACAATATTCCTTTCAATGGTGATCCTGTTGAGGAAAATGATGATGAGGTATTGGACGATGAGGCTCCCAGGGCAGCACAAAGGGCTAGATACATAGAACACCATTTCTAGGTTTAGTATAAAGACACCAGCTCAAAAAGCATACTAGTCTCATCTAAAAAAAGCAAATATTTTTTGGTTATAAGGTATAGTGGGAGATGTACACAATACCTGTGTGTTGCCCACAAACATATTCCCTATCTTCTCTACTTATCTTTTAGAGTCCTTTCTGAATAAGTACGTTCATTTTTGCTATAGTGAAATTTAAATTAATCATTACTTACCTCTTGAGTTCTTTCTGAATCTGTACTTTCAGTTTTCCTTGAGTGACACTTAATTAATCATATTTATATATGTATATTCATAATTGAACAAGATGATATTTGTGAAGTAAACAATAGCTTGAGATTCAAGAATCCTGAACTGATGTTCCATTACTGTATTCATTAATACATGGGCATTAACCAGTACTGGTTACAATGAAAATAAACCAACATGAACTGCAGGCAATTACTAAGAGATGTATATAATAAAAGTTATGAATGGATGTAAATGGCATTTACCTTTGTCCTTACATGATTTCAGGTATATATTGAATATAACTATAAAAACTAAATTATATATTGTAATGACTCTGCAACTGGCATGATGTTTATTGTTTCATAATTTTACTTTGAATTTCTGAACCTAGCCTCTCCATATGGGAACATGTGTCATAAATCCTATCTGTTATGGCAGTATACATGTCAAACTGTGCCTCATACACTTTGCACCGCTTTTCAGCTGCTTCTAGTTGGACCTGAT
>CM035223.1:6886608-6897681 GCA_020233015.1 Callinectes sapidus
ATATATATATATATATATATATATATATATATATAACATGTTGCACACAAACATTTAGAAATATTTCATCAAGAAGAAACCTCACTAATCATACTCACTTATACTGACGATGTAAGTGTCGAACACATTTTGCCCCATCTTCATCTCCCCAGGTAGGGCTTCGCAGAGCATCTCGTGCTCTTCTGAAAAATTTGGTGGTGAAGGCAGAGGGCCACCACCAGTCTGGGTCACCTTTTTTTTATATTTTGAGTCCTCCTTCTTCACACTGTTACAAGAAAAATCAACACATGTTATTGAGAAGAGGGATGGATTCTGGGCACTCTTTTGAAAGCTGGGCTCCACTCTCACAGGCAAATGAACACTGCTCTGCAAGCCCTCCTTAACAAGAGTTTTACACTCACATATCACTGTCTATTCTTTTGTGGTATTATCTCGATACATTGATATAATAAAGGTAAAGTGAGGGGCTTACGCTGTATCAGCGCGTAGCTGCGGGCGCTCATCTCCCGTCTCCTTGGCCTTTGAGCCTGTGGTGAAATAGTCCCTTACCCCGGGACATGGGGCCAGCATGAAATCCGGGTTTCCACAGTTTAACTTCCCTAGATTGCCCTAGGTACCCATTTATCGACCAGTGAAGGATGAAAACCTGGGTGAGGTCCGCGCCGTCCTCGTCCGGGATCGAACTCGGGCCCACGGATTCGTAGCCAGACGCGCTAGCCACTGCACCGTGGCGGCGCATTGATATAATAAACACATTGAAATTAAATAACATCAACAAGATGACTAAAGATTATTTTAACTGTATCAGAATTTGGTGATTCTTTATAATAAGTCCGTGTTGTGTATAGAAATGAAACTTACATAAACATGTTCAGCAATCAAAAACAATATCGTACATGTAAAATTTTTAAGGGAGACGTGTCAAATTAAGCGAAATTTGCATTTACAAAAAAGTACCGGTATTATAAAGAATGTTTCCAGATTTTTACTACTATGAATTTATAACTGCATTTGATCACTAACAGAAAATGCATATTTACCTTAGTTTTATGCGGTGATAGCATCTTTTAAGCTGTTCTGCGGTCCTAGGTGTAGTGTCTGGGTTCATGGCGGTAAATTCCTTTTTTGATATCCTCTCAGGCCATTTGTTTTTTATATATCAGGGAGGGATTGGTGGAGCGGTCTTGTAAGAAGCATAATCCTTTGGTCACGAGAGAGTGGAGCAGCTCTGTCTCTCATCTTCGCGAAATTACCGAGCGCGGCTGTTTATGTTGTCGTTCATCACGAGTTGGCTCTCGGATCTGGATTCAAGCCGTGCAACATTGTTACCAACACCCACGCGTGTCGAAGCTTCCCCTACTCTCCCTTCCCGAACAACTTGTGGTAAGGAATGAAGGCACGGTCTCGGACCGTGCCTTCACGGTCGAAGGGAAGGTACGCGGTTCGACCTTCGTGACTCTTGGTACGGGCCATTTTCTTTCTTACATTAGATGTTACTTCTCCAAAAAACGCTGGAAAAGGGATAATTTATGCAATTTTGAGAGAAAAAAAAAATTACCATGAAAAGTTAATATATTTCTTGCTTTTTCCTTCATTTGCATTTAAAACATGGAAATGGAAAGAAAAAACAGTGAAAAATCCTTTTTCTTAAAGAAATATATATTTTTTTTCTTGAAATGGCTTGTATTGCATTTTATGTAACATGAAAAAAAGATTTTCTTCAAAATGTTGTTAAAACCAATAAAAAGGTTTAAACAGGGTAGTTTATGTATTTTTAAAGAGAAAAACAATACGCGATATCGTATTATTCATGTTTTTTAATTAAAACATGAAAACTCAAAGAAAATTACTGAAAAACTCACTTTTGGAGGTAAAAACATACTTTTTTTCTAAGGGAAGATGGATTTGTCATAAAAATATTGTAAAACCCTTAAAAACGTTGAATAATGGATAGCTCAAATCGCATATGGTATAATTGTAAACAGGGGTGTTAGGTAAAATGCCGTTAATACTCCTAAAAACTGAAAAAAAAGTATTTTGTAATATGAAAAAGATGTTTTCTACAAAATGTGTTAAAACGTCCAAAAAGGTTAAAATTGAGTACTTTGCACAGTTTCAGAGAAAGAAAATGTATATAGTGTTTATATTGTAGTTTTAAATCAGAACATTGAAATCAATAGAAAATTATTGAAAAGTGACTTTTGGTGTAAAATCATATATTTTTTTTTTCGTAAAAGAGATGGTTTTCCTCTAAAATAAGTAATTCTCCGAAAAACATTCAAAAAGGGGTCAATTATGCAATTTTAGAAAAAAAATATATATTATCATAAAATAAGGATAAAAGCATAAAAATAGTAATTTGTGCAATTTTAGAGAGAAAAATATTATCGAGAAAAAGAATGTATTTTTTTGGTTTTCTTCCACCAAGAAATGAAAACATGAAAAAGGCTTTCAAGAAGTCACTTTTTAGGCAGAATTTTCATCTTTATTCAAATTGCATATATTATACTTGTAGAAGGGCTTTTTTTTTTAAATGCCGTTAATAATCCTAAAAACGTTAAAAAACACGTCTTTTATAATTTTTTTTTTTCAGAGAAAAGTATATTGTGGTAATATTCAGTGTTTTTTGTTTATTTTTTGATGAAAAGTATGAAATATGCAGAAAATCATGGAAAAATACACTTTTTCGGTGAAAAGAAACTTTTTTCCTGAAATGGCATATATTTCTTTTTTCTGAACTAAAAAAAAGATGGTCTTTCTTAGATAAGATGTTAATTATCCTAAAAAAGCTGGAAAGGGGATAATTTATGCAATTTTGAGAGAAAAAAAAAAAGGAATTGCGATGAAAAGTTAACATATTTTTTGCTTTTTCCTTCATTTTCATTCAAAACATGAAAATGAAAAGAGAAAACACTGAAAAATCCTTTTTCTTAAAGAAATATATATAGTTTTTCCTTGAAATGGCTTGTATTACATTTTATGTAACACGAGAAAAGGATTTTCTTCAAAATGTTGTTAAAACCAATTAAAAGGTTAAAATGGGGTAGTTTATGTTGTTTTAAAAAGAAAAACAATACGCTATAGCGTATTGTTCATGTTTTTAAATAAAACATGGAAATTCAAAGAATATTACTGAAAAACTCACTTCTGTAGGTAAAAACATACTTTTTTTCTAAGGGAAAATGGATTTGTCAAAAAAATATTGTATAACCTTTAAAATAATTTAAAAATGGATAATTCAAATAGCGTATGTTATACTTGTTATACTTGGTTTTATGTAAAATGCCGTTAATACTCTTAAAAACTGAAAAAAAAAACGTAATTTATGAAATTTTATATAGAAAAAGTATATTGTAACATGAAAAAGCTTTTTTCTACAAAATGTGTTTAAACGTCCAAAAAGGTTAAAAATGGGTACTTTGTACAGTTTCAGAAAAAGAAAATGTATATAGTGTTTATTTTCTTGTTTTTAATCAAAACATTGAAATCAATAGAAATTAATTAAAAAGAGACTTTTGGTGTAAAATCATATTTTTTTCGTAAAACAGTTAAAAGTAGTCAATCTCCAAAAAACATTGAAAAAAAAGTTAATTTTTGCAGTTTTAGAGAAAAAAATATATTTTATTATAAATTCAGGATAAAAGCATGAAAATAGGTAATTTGTACAATTTTAGAGAAAAAAAAATATATTGTCGAGAAAAAGAATGTATTTTTTTGGTTTTCTTCCATCAACAAATGAAAATATGAAAAACACCTTGAAAAAGTTTCTTTTTAGGCAGAATTTTCTACTTTATTCAAATTGCATATATTATACTTGTAAAAGGGGGTTTTGTTTAAAAACCCGTTAATACTCCTAAAAACGTTGAAAAACACGTCATTTATGATTTTTTCAGAAAAAAGTATATTGTGGTAATATTCAGTGTTTTTTGTTTATTTTTTGAGGAAAACAATGAAATAAGCAGAAAATCATGGAAAAAGCATCTTTTTCGGTGAAAGGAAACTTTTTTCGTGAAATGGCATATATATATATTTTTTAACTAAAAAAATAGATTGTCTTTCTTACATAAGATGTTACTTCTCCTGAAAACGCTGGAAAAGGGATAATTTATGCAATTTTGAGAGAAAAAATAAATTAATATGAAAAGTTAATATATTTCTTGCTTTTTCCTTCATTTGCATTTAAAACATGGAAATAGAAAGAAAAAAATAGTGAAAAATCCTTTTTCTTAAAGAAATATATATTTTTTTCTTGAAATGGCTTGTATTTCATTTTATGTAACATGAAAAAAAGATTTTCTTCAAAATGTTGTTAAAACCAATAAAAAGGTTTAAACAGGGTAGTTTATATATTTTTAAAGAGAAAAACAATACGCTATATCGTATTGTTCATGTTTTTAATTAAAACATGAAAATTCAAAGAAAATTACTGAAAAACTCACTTTTGGAGGTAAAAACATACTTTTTTTTTTTTTTAAGTGAAGATGGATTTGTTATAAAAATATTGTAAAACCCTAAAAAAACGTTGGATAATGGATAGTTCATATCGCATATGTTATACTTGTAAACAGGGGTGTTAGGTAAAATGCCATTAATACTTCTATAAACTGGAAAACAACCTAATTTATAAAGTTTTAGATAGAAAAAGTATAGTGTAACATGAAAAAGATGTTTTCTACAAAATGTGTTAAAACGTCCAAAAAGGTTAAAATTGAGTACTTTGCACAGTTTCAGAGAAAGAACATGTATATAGTGTTTATTTTCTAGTTTTAAATCATAACATTGAAATCAATTGAAAATTATTGAAAAGTGACTTTTGGTGTAAAATCATATTTTTTTTTTTCGTAAAAGAGATGGTTTTCCTTTAAGATTAGTAAATCTCTGAAAAACATTAAAAAAGGGTCATTTATGCAATTTTAGAGAAAAAAATATATTTTATCGTAAATTAAGGATAAAAGCATAAAAATAGGTAATTTGTACAATTTTAAAGAAAAAAATATTGTCGAGAAAAAGAATGTATTTTTTTGGTTTTCTCTTCACCAACAAATGAAAACATAAAAAAAAAAAACTTTAAAAAAGTCACTTTTTATGCAGAATTTTCATCTTTATTCAAATTGCATATATTATACTTGTAGAAGGGTTTTTTTTTTTAAATGCCGTTAATAATCCTAAAAACATTAATAAACACGTCATTGATAATTTTTTTCAGAAAAAAAGTATATTGTGGTAATATTTAGTGTTTTTTGTTTATTTTTTGATGAAAACAATGAAATATGCAGAAAATCATGGAAAAATACACTTTTTTGGTGAAAAGAAATTTTTTCTTGAAATGGCATATATTCCTTTTTTCTGAGCTAAAAAAAAGATGATCTTTAATAGATAAGATGTTAATTTTCCTAAAAACGCTTGAAAGGGGATAATTTATGCAATTTTTAGAGAAAAAAAAAAAAGAATTACCATGAGAAGTTAATATATTTCTTGCTTTTTCCTTCATTTTCATTCAAAACATGGAAATGAAAAGAAAAAACACTGAAAAATCCTTTTTCCTGAAGAAATATACATTTTTTCCTTGAAATGGCTTGTGTTACATTTTATGTAACACGAAAAAGGGATTGGAAGTAAAAACATACTTTTTTTCTAAGGGAAGTTTATGTAGTTTTAAAGAGAAAAACAATACGCTATAGCGTATTGTTCATGTTTTTTAATTAAAGCATGGAAATTCAAAGGAAATTACTGAAAAACTCACTTTTGGAGGTAAAAACATTTTTTTTCTAAGGGAAGATGTATTTGTCATAAAAATATTGTAAAACCCTTAAAATTATATAATAATGGATAATACAAATCGCATATATTATACTTGTAAGGAGGGGTTTTATGTAAAATGCCGTTAATACTCTTAAAAACTGAAAAAAACGTAATTTATGAAATTTTATATAGAAAAAGTATATTGTAATATGAAAAAGCTTTTTCTAAAAAAATGTGTTTAAACGTCCAAAAAAGTTAAAAATGGGTACTTTGTACAGTTTCAGAAAAAGAAAATGTATATAGTGTTTATTTTCTTGTTTTTAATCAAAACATTGAAATCAATAGAAATTAATTAAAAAGAGATTTTTGGTGTAAAATCATATATTTTTTTGTAAAAGAGATGTCTTTCCTTTAAAAGTAGTCAATCTTTAAAAAAAATTTAAAAAAGGTCATTTATGCAGTTTTAGAGAAAACAATATATTTTATTGTAAATTAAGGATAAACGCATAAAAATAGTTAATTTATACAATTTTAGAGAAAAAAAATATTGTCGAGAAAAAGAATGTATTTTTTTGGTTTTCTCCCACCAACAAATGAAAATATGAAAAACACCTTGAAAAAGTCACTTTTTAGGCAGAATTTTCTACTTTATTCAAATTGTATATATTATACTTGTAAAAGGGGGCTTTGTTTAAAAAACCGTTAATACTCCTAAAAACGTTGAAAAACACGTCATTTATGACTTTTCAGAAAAAAAGTATATTGTGGTAATATTAAGTGTTTTTTGTTCATTTTTTTTTAGGAAAACAATAAAATAAGCAGAAAATCATGGAAAAATCCACTATTTCGGTGAAAGGAAACTTTTTTCGTGAAATGGCATATATTCCTTTTTTCTGAGCTAAAAAAAGATGGTATTTAATAGATAATATGTTACTTCTCCTAAAAACGCTTGCAAGGGGATAATTTATGCAATTTTGAGAGAAAAAAATTAATTACCGTGAGAAGTTAATATATTTCCTGCTTTTTCCTTCATTTTCATTCAAAACATGGAAATGAAAAGAAAAAAAACACTGAAAAATCCTTTTTCCTGAAGAAATATACATTTTTTCCTTGAAATCGCTTGTGTTACCTTTTATGTAACACGAAAAAGGGATTTTCTTCAAAATGTTGTTAAAACCAATGAAAAGGTTTAAATAAGGTAGTTTATGTAGCTATAAAGAGAAAACAATACGCTATAGCGTATTGTTCATGTTTTTTAATTAAAACATCGAAATTCAAAGAAAATTACTGAAAAACTCACTTTTGGAAGTAAAAACATACTTTTTTTCTAAGGGAAGATGGATTTGTCATAACAATATTGTAAAACCCTAAAAAACGTTGAGAAAAGGATAATTCAAATTGCATATGTTATACTTGTAAAGGCTGTTTTTATATAAAATGCCGATAATACTCTTTAAAATTTTTGAAATCGTAATTTATGAAATTTTAGATAGAAAAATATATTGTAACACAAAAAAAGTTGTTTTCTACAGAATGTGTTTAAACGTCTAAAAACGTTAAAAATGAGTACTTTGTACAGTTTCAGAGAAAGAAAATGTATATAGTGTTTATTTTCTTGTTTTTAATCAAAACATTGAAATCAATAGAAAATTATTAAAAAGTGAATTTTGGTGTAAAATCATATTTTTTTTCGTAAAAGAGATGGTTTTCTTTAAAAGTAATAAATCTCCGAAAAACATTGAAAAATTGGTCATTTATGACGTTTTAGAGAAAAAATATATATTATCGTAAAATAAGGATAAAAGCATAAAAATAGATAATTTGTGCAAAAAAAAAATATTGGCGAGAAAAAGAATGTATTTCTTTGGTTTTCTTCTACCAACAAAAGGAAATATAAAAAAAACCTTGAAAAAGTCACTTTTAATGCAGAATTTTCTTCTTTTTTCAAATTGCATATATTATACTTGTAGAAAAGTGTTTTGTTTAAAATGCCGTTAATACTCTTAAGAACGTTGAGAAACACGTCATTTAAGATTTTTATCAGAAAAAAAGTATATTGTGGTAATATTCAGTGTTTTTTGTTTATTTCTTGAGGAAAACAATGAGATAAGCAGAAAATTATGGAAAAAATTCACTTTTTCTGTGAAAAGAAACTTTTTTCCTGAAATGACATATATTCCTTTTTTCTGAACTAAAAAAAAACAGAGACTTTCTTAGATAAGATGTTAATTCTCCTAAAAACGCTGGAAAGGGGATAATTTATGCAATTTTTTACAGAAAAAAATTAATTACCATGAAAAGTTAATATATTTTCTGCTTTTTCCTTAATTTTCATTCAAGTCATGGAAATGAAAAGAACAAACACTGAAAAACCCTTTTTCTTAAAGAAATATATATTTTTTCCTTGAAATTGCTTGTATTACATTTTATGTAACATGAAAAAGGGATTTTCTTCAAAATCTTGTTAAAACCAATAAAAAAGTTTAAATAAGGTAGTTTATGTAACTATAAAGAGAAAAACAAGTCGCTATAGCGTATTGTTCATGTTTTTAATTACAACATGGAAATTCAATGTATAACATTTTATGTAACATGAAAAAGGGATTTTCTTCAAAATGTTGTTAAAACCAATAAAAAGGTTTAAATAAGGTAGTTTATGTAACTATAAAGAGAAAAACAAGACGCTATAGCGTATTGTTCATGTTTTTAGTTACAACATTGAAATTAAAAAAAAAAAACTGAAAAACTCACTTTTGGAGGTAAAAACATACTTTTTTTTCAAAGGGAAGATTAATTTGTCATGAAAATATTGCAAAACCCTTAAAAACGTTGAAAAATGGATAATTCAAATCGTATACGTTATACTTGTTAAAGAGGGTTTTTACGTAAAATGCTCTTAATACTCTTAAAAATTGAAAAAAACGTAATTTATGAAATTTTAGATAGAAAAAGTATATTGTAACATGAAAAAGTTGTTTCCAACAAAATGTGGCTAAACCTCAAAAATAGTTAAAAATGGGTACTTTGTACAGTTTCAGAAAAAGAAAATGTATATCAGCTTTATTTTCCTGTTTTTAATCAAAACATTAAAATCAATAGAAAATTATTAAAAAGTGACTTTTGGTGTAAAATCATATTTTTTCGTAAAAAAGATTGTTTTCTTTTAAAAGTAGTAAATCTTCGAAAATCATTGAAAAAATATAAGAAGTTTTAGAGAAAAAAATATATATTATCGTAAAATAAGGGTAAAAGCATAAAAATAGGTAATTTGTGCAATTTTAGAGAAAAAAAATATTGTCGAGAAAAAGAATGTATTTTTTTTTGGTTTTCTTCCACTAACAAATGAAAATATGAAAAAAACCTTGGAAGTCACTTTTTAGGCAGAATTTTCTTCCTTATTCAAATTCCATATATTATACTTGTAAAAGAGGTTTTGTTTAAAATGCCGTTAAGACTCCAAAAAACGTTGAAAAACACGTCATTTATGATTTTTTTTTTTGAGAAAAAAGTATATGGTGGTAATATTAAGTGTTTTTTTGTTTATTTTAGATGAAAAAAATGAAATAAGCAGAATATCATGGGAAAATTCACTTTTTTCGTAGAAAAGAAAGTTTTTTTCGGGAAATGGCAAATATTCCTTTTTTCTAACTAAAAAACAGATTGTCTTTCTTACATAAGATGTTACTTCTCCTAAAAACGCTGGAAAGGGTATAATTTATGCAATTTTGAGAGAAAAAAATGAATTACCATGAAAAGTTAATATATTTCTTGCTTTTTCCTTCATTTGCTTTTAAAACATGGAAATGGAAAGAAAAAAATAGTGAAAAATCCGTTTTCTTAAAGAAATATATATTTTTTTCTTGAAATGGCTTGTATTTCATTTTATGTAGCATGAAAAAAAGATTTTCTTCAAAATGTTGTGAAAACCAATAAAAAGGTTTAAACAGGGTAGTTTATATATTTTTAAGGAGAAAAACAATACGCTATATCGTATTGTTCATGTTTTTAATTAAAACATGAAAATTCAAAGAAAATTACTGAAAAACTCACGTTTGGAGGTAAAAACATACTTTTTTATAAGGGAAGATGGATTTGTTATAAAAATGTTGTAAAACCCTAAAAAAAAACGTTGAATAATGGATAGTTCAAATCGCATATGTTATACTTGTAAACAGGGGTGTTAGGTAAAATGCCATTAATACTTCTAAAAACTGGAAAAAAACCTAATTTATAAAGTTTTAGATAGAAAAAGTATATTGTAACATGAAAAAGATGTTTTCTACTAAATGTGTTAAAACGTCCAAAAAGGTTAAAATTGAGTACTTTGCACAGTTTCAGAGAAAGAACATGTATATAGTGTTTATTTTCTAATTTTAAATCATAACATTGAAATCAATTGAAAATGATTGAAAAGTGACTTTTGGTGTAAAATCATATATTTTTTTTCGTAAAAGAGATGGTTTTCCTTTAAGATTAGTAAATCTCTAAAAAACATAAAAAAAGGTAATTTATGCAATTTTAGAGAAATTTTTTTTTTATCGTAAATTAAGGATAAAAGCATAAAAATAGGTAATTTGTACAATTTTAGAGAAAAAAAATATTGTCGAGGAAAAGAATGTATTTTTTTTGTTTTCTCTTCACCAACAAAGGAAAATATGAAAAAAACTTTAAAAAAAGTCACTTTTTATGCAGAATTTTCATCTTTATTCAAATTGCATATATTATACTTGTAGAAGGGTTTTTTTTTTAAATGACGTTAATAATCCTAAAAACGTTAATAAACACGTCATTGATCATTTTTTTCTGAAAAAAAGTATATTGTGGTAATATTTTGTGTTTTTTGTTTATTTTTTTATGAAAACAATGAAATATGCAGAAAATCATGGAAAAATACACTTTTTCGGTAAAAAGAAATTTTTTTCTTGAAATGGCATATATTCCTTTTTTCTGAGCTAAAAAAAGATGGTCTTTAATAGATAAGATGTTAATTCTCCTAAAAACGCTTGAAAGGGGATAATTTATGCAATTTTGAGAGAAAAAAAAATGAATTACCATGAGAAGTTAATATATTTCTTGCTTTTTCCTTCATTCAAAACATGGAAATGTAAAGAAAAAACACTGAAAAATCCTTTTTCCTAAAGAAATATACATTTTTTCCTTGAAATGGCTTGTGTTACATTTTATGTAACACGAAAAAGGGATTTTCTTCAAAATGTTGTTAAAACCAATAAAAAGGTTTAAATAAGGTAGTTTATTTAACTATAAAGAGAAAACAATACACTATAGCATATTGTTCATGTTTTTAATTAAACCTTCGAAATTCAAAGAAAA
>CM035223.1:6908157-6920774 GCA_020233015.1 Callinectes sapidus
TTTAATCAAAACAATTAAATCAATAGAAAATTATTAAAAAAGTGACTTTTAGTGTAAAATAATATATTTTTTGGAAAACAGATGGTTTTCCTTTAAAAGTAGTAAATCTCCGAAAAACATTGAAAAAAGGGTCATTTATGCAGTTTTAGAAAAAATATATATATATTATCGTAAAATAAGGATAAAAGCATAGAAAAAGGTAATTTGTGCAATTTTAGAGAAAAAAATATATTGTTGAGAAAAAGAGTGTATTTTTTTGGTTTCCTTCCACGAACAAATGAAAATATGAAATAAACTTTGAAAAAGTCACTTTTTAGACTGAATTTTCTTCTTTTTTCAAATTGCATATATTATACATGTAAAAGGGGATTTTGTTTAAAATTATGTTAATGCTCCTAAAAACATTGAAAAACACGTCATTTATGATTTCTTTTCAGAAAAAAAGTATATTGTGGTACTATTCTGTGTTTGTTGTTTATTTTTTGAGGAAAACAATGAAATAAGCAGAAAATCATGGAAAATTCACTTTTTCGGGGAAAAGAAACTTTTTTCGTGCAACAGTATATATTCCTTTTTTCTTAACTAAAAAAAAAAGGTTTTTCTTAGATAAGTTGTTATTTCTTTCAAAAACGATGGAAAGGGGATAATTTATGCAATTTTAAGAGAAAAAAATTAATAACCAGGAAAAACTAATATATTTCTTGCTTTTTCCATCATTTTCATTCAAAACATGGAAAATAAAAGAAAAATAAATATGAAAAATACTTTTTCTTAAAGAAAAATATTTTTTTTCCTTGAAAAAATACATTTTATGTAACATGAAAAAGTGATTTTCCTCAAAATGTTGTTATAACCATTAACAAGTGTAATGAGCTGGTGTTAACCTCCCCTTATTATTCACATTCATATAAAGTTACCCACCACAGCTCCACCCTGGGCTCACCTTACAACCAGCTCAAGACATACAAAAACCCCTTAACTGTACAAGTAAGCAAGTAGAAACTCCTGTTAGGGTCAAATAAACGCATTATACATCACAAAAGTTTAATCCTAGAATCTTATAACTAACACAGCCAAGAAATAATTACACACAATAATAATACCTCCAAACTCAAAACATAAATTCTATTATCAACCCAGAACAAAAATAGTTTCCTGCACTCACAATACCAGTCTCTGTACACACACACTCCCACACAAGTTACCACTGGCGTTCCCCTGCACTGCACTTAGCCTGGACTCTTGCTTGTCTCCGCATACACGCAAGCCGTTAGCCGGTCCTGACAACTCCACAGCTACAGGCCCTGGAAACCCCTGGTCCTCTCTTCTGCAGGCAGAATCACCGGGTAGCCCTCGTCCTCACCGTAATCATGGTGACAGAGACTCAATATGACGCCTCGTCCTGCACAGCCTTGTACCACCTAAAAACTCCTGCAAACACCCAAACCATCACTACCATCACCTCCTTAATATCACACACATTGCTCCCTGACTTCAAACATAAATAATGTACAATACTGTGCTGCGTACCTGCTGAATTGTAGTCATGGAACCCGTAAACCAAAGCCCAAAAATTCTCCTTGTCTCTACTCGCCAGAACCATAACAACAGACACCCTCCCGCCAACATGTATAGGCTCGCTTCACGGACAGGCCAGCTAGCCAACGAGCCTCACGCAGGATCGCGGGCCAGCTTGAATCCCTCACATTCGTCCCCTCCATTTTTGTGCGTGCCCTCACGCACACATCCATCACACCCAATACACTGGCGTCCCCCTGTCTTCTGTTGTTCAGCAAGCCGACGAGAACGTCTCAACTGGATAGGCTCGTCTATCACCTCGGCTCCCCTGTGGTCCTCTTCTCCTGCTGGTTCTTCCATCTCCAGTGGACCACTCACATTCTCCTCCAACTCAGGGTCCTCCTCTCCAATGGTGGATAGTTCCTCAGAATCCTTAAAGCCAAACCTCTCCAACACCTTAGTCATATCCGGCATCTCCACTTCGTCATCCTCCTCCTCTACCAACCCTTTCTCTCCCAACCCTTTCTCTCTGGTACCTTCTTCGTCTTCGGGTGGGTTCCATGGACGCAAGTTACTCCGATGCAACACTCGGTGATGACCCTCTTCGCTTTCCGGTCTCACCTTGTACACTCCACTTACATTGTCCAATACCTCTACAATTACCCAAACATCCTCAGCAAATTTAGGTTGTATCTTATTCCTGCCTAATACAGAGTGATCTCTCAACAACACTTTCTGACCTGGATTCAAGATTTCCGCCCTTGCCTGTTCTTGCCGTCTCCTACGATTACCCTCATTGTACTGCATTATATTTCTTTTAGCAGCTCTCCAAGTAACACGGTGGGTCTCTTGTAATCTCTTAACCCACTCATGATGGGTAGCTACAGCCTCCTCTGAGCCCATAGCAAACCGATCCATTGGCAAATGAGGTTCAACACCAAACAAGATGTAATGAGGCGAGAATCCTGTCACAGCATGTGGTGTACTGTTGTAAACAGCTGTAAGACTAGACAAATACCTAGGCCAGTGCTCCCTCTGGTCCCTACTCAAAGTTGATAACATACCGTGCAAGGTTCTGTTGAAACGCTCACACACCCCATTCCCCTGTGGATGATATGGAGTGGTCCTTGACTTTTTAATCCCATAATATTTACACAACTCCTCCACCAGCTGGCTTTCAAAATTTCTCCCCTGATCACTATGGACTCTCTCTGGGCACCCGAACCTATTAAAAATCTCCTCCACCAAAATTTTTGCCACAGTGCTTGCTCTCTGATTTTTTGTGGGGAATGCTAAGGCAAATTTGCTAAACACATCTGTTACAATGAGCACATTCTCCTTTCCATCCCTAGAAGGCTCTAACAATGTGAAGTCCATGGCCAAGACCTCCCAGGGTCTACTTGCTTCCACAGTTCCTAACCTCGTCTTGGAATTTACTCCTTCCTCTTTAGCAACTGCACAAGTTTTGCACTTAGCCACATAACTCTTGATGTCTTCATGCAACCCAGGCCATGCAAAACTCCTTTTGACTAATGCAGTGGTTCTAGCAGCTCCCTGATGACCCCATTCATCATGAGCTCCCCTAATCACCTCCTTCCTTTGACCCACAGGCAACACTATTTTCCACTTCCGCTTATCCCTTTGGTTATTTCTCCAATAAATTACTCCATCCCTCATAATCAACCATCTCCTAACCCTCCACAGCTTCCTAAATTCCTCTGAAGTTAATAACTGCTTGATCTCTCCTGCATGCAATTTTCCAATCATCTGCATCCACATTTTTCCCACTACTGGGCAGGCTTTCTGGGCATCTCTCATTTTCTCTGATGAAACACGATCCCACACCTTGAGCACTGCTACCCCTCTAGTAAGTGTATCCTCAGGTACCTCTTCCCACATCTCTCTAAATACTTCTTCTTCCTCCACTTTCATTCTATGTGGCCTCCTTGAGAGCCCGTCAGCATTCGCATTCTCTCTGCCAGGCCTGTATTTTACATCAAAATGGAACCTGTTCAAATCCCCTAACCATCTACTCTCCACAGCTCCCAATTTGGCATTCTGCAAATGGGCCAGAGGGTTATTATCTGTTAATACCACAAATTTCCCTCCTGCTAAATAGTTCTTAAACTGCTCAGTTACTGCCCACTTCAATGCTAACAGTTCTAGCTTTCGAGAACTGTAGTTGCTCATGTTCTTCTCTGATCTTCTAAGGCCTCTACTCGCAAATGCAACTGGGTGTAACTTCCCTTCCCACTCCTGAGACAATACTGCCCCCAACCCATCTAAACTGGCATCTGTTTCTACCACAAATGGTCGGTCATAGTCAGCATTTTTTAACACTGGTGCACAAGTCAACTTCTCCTTCAATTCTTCAAACGCCCGAGCCTCTTCCTTTCCCCAGTACTTTGTTACATCGGCTTTTGACTCTCCCCCCATTAACGCATGTAATGGAGCAGCCACCTTAGCAAAACCCTCAATAAACCTCCGATAGAAGGAGCAAAATGCCACAAATGCTCTTATGTCCTTTACTGTGTGGGGTATAGGCCACTCCCTCACTGCTCTGATTTTCTCTGGGTCTGTACTGATCCCTTCCTTAGACACTACAAATCCTAGGTACTTTACTTGAGGTTGCAAAATATGGCATTTAGATGGTTTCAACTTCAGCCCATACTTCTTCAAGAGCTTAAACACTACCTCTAACTTCTCAACATGATCACCCACACTCTTTGAAAACAACAATAAATCATCCAGATACACTAATAAAGTCACAAATATATGGTCACTGAATACCTTTTCCATAAATCGCTGAAATGTAGCTGGACTATTGGTCAACCCCATAGGACAACGTATATACTGGTAATGTCCAAAAGGTGTAACAAATGCCGTCTTTGCCCTGTCTTCATTGTGCACTCTAATCTGATGGTACCCTGCAGCCAGATCAAAAGAAGAGAAACACTGCGCACCAGCTAACGCATCTAGTGTATCCTGAATTCGTGGCAGAGGAAAAGCGTCCTTTACTGTTACCTCATTTAACTTTCTGTAATCAACACACAACCTCAAAGACCTGTCCTTCTTTCTTACAATAACAATTGGGGCTGCATACGGACTAACACTCTCCTCAATCACACCTTGCTCCAAGAGTCCCTTAATATGAGCCTTCACTTCAGTCATACACTTAGGAGGAATATGTCTGTAAGGTAACTTAATGGGCACCTCACTAGTCAGGTGAATTTCATGCTCCACCCCCGTAGCACACCCTAAGTCCATTTCCTCTTCAGCAAACACCTCCCGGTACTTATACAACAATTTATCTACTTGCTCCAATTGTTGTTCATTCATTTGACTCTCCTCAACATGCACTCCTAAACTCTGTCGGTGCTCCAGAGCTCTCTCTGCCGACACAGTTTCACTCTCCTCACAATTACGCTCCCACATGCTAGTAATTTCTCTACCATATGACACCTTTGCCACCTTCCATTGTGGTCTGAGTTTCACGTCTGCATTTCCCAGGTTAGCTACTGCAACCAAACCTCTCCCTTTCACTACCCGAGTGTAACTTGGGAAAACACAAATACCCTCAGGTACCCAGTAACCATCTGACTCCACCAGTGGTTCCAACAGTACACTTTCACTTCCCAATGGTTGCAATTTTGGCACAAATACTTTCATAATCCTTCGAGTACCTGCAGGAATCACTAAGTTCTGTTCCTGTGAAATCACAGCCCACTCCATTGGTTTCTGCAAAATTTCTAACCTGGCCTTCACTGCTTTCACACACTTGTTCCATCCCTCACTCAATTCAGGGGAAGAACCTCCTGTAACACTTTTCCAACCTGCTACTAGGTCCTCCAGTACATTCATGCCCAACAATATAGGCAACCTGGTACCTTGTACAACACCTCCACCTCCGAGGGTGGGCTTTACAAACAGACCACAACCCTTTATCACCCTACCCTCAACCTCCAAGTCCACCTGTACATACCCCAAACATGGCATACCTCTCCCACTGGCATCAGTTATCTGTACATTCATTGTATTTATCACTACTTTCTTGGGCAGGAGGTTTTGAGTGTACCACTCCTCTGTTACAAGACTCACCTCTGCACCAGAATCAACCATGGCCTCCACTGATATACCATTGACAGACAAAATCATACCTGGAGTTTTCCCAAACAACTTAACTCCTTCACTCACTTGAATAGATGACTCACTATCACAAAGTGTCAGCTGTCTCACACCAAAACTCTTACTTGGGTCTACTCTGCTCCTTGGGGACTGACCCTCGTTCCTCAAGGCTGACCATTTCCCGCCTTCTTTGGTCTGCCACCCTCAAACTTGGCACACTGAAAACCCAAATGACCTTCTACTCCACATATAGAACACACTTTTGAGGTTGGCACACCTCTCCCACTTCTCCCTGTTAGCTTTTTACCTGGCAGCTCTGCCTCCTCTCTCCGTATCTGTTCCAATTCATTCACCTTATCCGTGGCCCTCTGTACCAGTTCTTCCCAACCCACCCAGGGTCGTTCCTCCCACCACTTCTGCAACCTTACCCCAACTTTTCTGTCTCTCAAATTTCTGCAGAACCACATGTGTAGTAACCACCTCCTATCATCTGGTGCTCTCACTCTCCTATCCTGCATTTTTCTTTCAATTTCAACTAGAGAATCAGCAAATTCCCATACACCTTCATTCTGACACTGCACCCTAGACTGTAGCTGCTGTTCTAGCTCTAAATAACTTAATTTAGCACCAAAGGCATTTTCTAAACACAGAAATACATCAGACACTGTCTCCACTTCACTGTTGCGCACTCTTGTCAGTGCAGGTCTGTCCAGAAATCCACAAAGATAAGCCACTGCTTCTGATCCCTGAAATCCTACCCGAGCTACACACTCCTTGGCATCCCTTATCCAGTTATCTAATTCATTGGGTGTCCTCAGCCTCCCTGAAAACCTAGTAATACTTGGCAAAGGACGAGACCAGGCAATGGTTGGAGAAAGCATCTTATCATTCACATTCTGACACAACCCAGTTACGGCACTTGCTAACTGACTGTTAACATTCACAAAATGCTCAAAAGTTGCGGGTGGCATGGATACACTTTGATTCACAACTTGCTCAGGTGTCATGTCCAAATCTATCAAATTCTCCACTGTCACCTCCTTCTTCACAAAAGTTATCCCCTCCATGACTACTACACACTGGACCCAAGCAGGAGTTCTTTTAATACCACCCAAAAGGGCATGAAAACTACGCTCTGCTACCAAATCTGTAATGAGCTGGTGTTAGCCTCCCCTTATTATTCACATTCATGTAAAGTTACCCACCACAGCTCCACCCTGGGCTCACCTTACAACCAGCTCAAGACATACAAAAACCCCTTAACTGTACAAGTAAGCAAGTAGAAACTCCTGTTAGGGTCAAATAAACGCATTATACATCACAAAAGTTTAATCCTAGAATCTTATAACTAACACAGCCAAGAAATAATTACACACAATAATAATACCTCCAAACTCAAAACATAAATTCTATTATCAACCCAGAACAAAAATAGTTTCCTGCACTCACAATACCAGTCTCTGTACACACACACTCCCACACAAGTTACCACTGGCGTTCCCCTGCACTGCACTTAGCCTGGACTCTTGCTTGTCTCCGCATACACGCAAGCCGTTAGCCGGTCCTGACAACTCCACAGCTACAGGCCCTGGAAACCCCTGGTCCTCTCTTCTGCAGGCAGAATCACCGGGTAGCCCTCGTCCTCACCGTAATCATGGTGACAGAGACTCAATATGACGCCTCGTCCTGCACAGCCTTGTACCACCTAAAAACTCCTGCAAACACCCAAACCATCACTACCATCACCTCCTTAATATCACACACATTGCTCCCTGACTTCAAACATAAATAATGTACAATACTGTGCTGCGTACCTGCTGAATTGTAGTCAAGGAACCCGTAAACCAAAGCCAAAAAATTCTCCTTGTCTCTACTCGCCAGAACCATAACAACAGACACCCTCCCGCCAACATGTATAGGCTCGCTTCACGGACAGGCCAGCTAGCCAACGACCCTCACGCAGGATCGCGGGCCAGCTTGAATCCCTCACACAAGGTTTATATAGGTTAGTTTATGTAACTTTAAAAAGAAAAACAAAACGCTATAGCGTATTGTTCATGTTTTTAATTAAAATATGGAAATTCAAATAAAATAACAGGAAAACTCACTTTTGGAGGTAAAAACCTACGTTTTTTTCTAAAGGAAAATAGATTTGTCATAAAAATATTGAAAAACCCCTATAAAACGTTGAATAATGGA
Source organism: Callinectes sapidus (assembly GCA_020233015.1). Lineage (NCBI taxonomy): Eukaryota > Metazoa > Arthropoda > Malacostraca > Decapoda > Portunidae > Callinectes > Callinectes sapidus. The sequence goes on from CM035223.1 coordinate 6,916,000, forward strand.
TATTTCAAATCGCATATGTTATACTTCTAAAAGGGAGTTTTATGTAAAATGCCGTTAATACTCTTAAAAACTGAAAAAAAAAAACGTAATTTATGAAATTTTAGATAGAAAAAGTATATAGTAACATGAAAAAGTTGTTTTTTTACAAAACGTGTTTAATCGTCCAAAAAGGTTAAAAATGGGTACTTTGTACAGTTTCAGAGAAAGAAAATTTATATAGTGTTTATTTTCATGTTTTTAATCAAAACATTAAAATCAATAGAAAATTATTAAGAAGAGACTTTTGGTGTAAAATCATATATTTTTTTCGTAAAAGAGATGGTTTCCCTTTAAAAGAAGTAAATCTCCGAAAAACATTGAAAAAAGGGTCATTTATGCATTTTAGAGAAAAAATATATATATATTATCGAAAAATAAGGATAAAGGCATAAAAAAATAAGTAATTTATGCAATTTTAGAGAAAAAGAATATTGTCGAGAAAAAGAATGCTTTTATTTTGGTTTTTTTCCAACAACAAATAAAAATATGAAACAAACCATGAAAAAGTCACTTTTTAGGCAGAATTTTCTTCTTTATTCAAATTGCATATATTATACTTGTATAAGAGTGTTTTGTTTAAAATGCCGTTAATACTCCTAAAGACGTTGTAAAACACGTCATTTATGATTTTTTAAAGAAAAAAAAAACAGTATATTGTAATAATTTCAGTGTTTTTTGTTTATTTCTTGAGGAAGACAATAAAATAAGCAGAATATCATGGAAAAATTTACTTTTTCGGTGAAAAGAAAGTTTATTCGTGAAATGGCATATGTTCCTTTTCTCTGAACTAGAAAAAAGATGGTCTTTTTATATAAGATGTTAAATCTCTTAAAAACGTTGGAAAGGGGATAATTTATGCATTTCTGAGAGAAAAAAATGAATTACCATGAAATGCTAATTTGTTTTTTGCTCTTTCTTTCATTTACATTCAAAACATGGAAATGAAAAGAAAAAACACTGAGAAATCCTTTTTCTTAAAGAAATATATATATTTTCCTTGCAATGGCTTGTATTACATTTTATGGGTATTTGTACCGTTTCAGAGAAAGAAATGTATATAGTGTTTATTTTCTTCTTTCTAAAGAAAACATTGAAATCAATGGAAAATTATTAAAAGGTGACTTTTGGTGTAAAATCATATCTTTTTTTCGTAAAAGAGATGGTTTTCTTTTAAAAGTAGTAAATCTCGGAAAAGCATTGAAAAAAAGAGTCATTTAAGCAATTTTAGAGAAAAAATATATATATTATCGTGAAATAAGGATAAAAGCATAAAAATAGGTAATTTGTGAAAGTTTAGAGAAAAATTTTTGTCGATAAACAGAATGTAATTTTTTTGGTTTTCTTCCACCAACAAATGAAAATATGAAAAAAAAACTTCAAAAAGTCACTTTTTAGGCAGAATTTTCTTCTTTATTAAAATTCCATATATTATACTTGTAAAAAAGTATTTTGTTTAAAATGCCGTTAATACTCCTAAAAACGTTGAAAAACACGTCATTTATGATTTTTTTTTCAGAAAAAAATATATTATGGTACTATTCAGTGCTTTTTGTTTATTTTTTTATGAAAACAATGAAATAAGCAAAAAATCATCGAAAAATTCAATTTTTCGGTGAAAAGAAATTTTCTTTCGTGAAATGGCATATATTCCTTTTTTTCTGAACAAAAAAAAAGATGGTCTTTCTAATATAAGATATTAATTCTACTAAAAACGCTAGAAAGGAGATAATTAATGCAATTTTAGGAGATCAAAATTAATTTCCATAAAAAGTTAATATATTTCTTGATTTTTCCTTAATTTTTATTCAAAACATGGAAATGAAAAGAAAAAAACACTGAAAAAACCTTTTTCTTCAAGAAATATATATTTTTTCCTTTAAATGGCTTCTATTACATTTTATGTAACATGAAAAAGTGATTTTCTTCAAAAATTTGTTTAAACCAATAAAAAGGTTTAAATAGAGTAGTTTATGGAATTTTAAAGAGAAAAACAATACGCTATAGCGTATTGTTCATGTTTTTAATTAAAACATGGTAATTCAAAGAAAATTACTGAAAAAAACTTATTTTGGAGGTAAAAACATCCTTTTTTTTCTAAGGGAAGATGGATTTGTCATAAAAATATTGTAAAACCCTCAAAAACGTTGAATAATGGATAATTCAAATCGAATATGTTATACTTGTAGATGAGGGTTTTATGTAAAATGCCGTTAATACTCTTAAAAACTTTTAAAAAAACGTGATTTATGAAAATTTAGATGGTGAATGTATATTGTAATATGAAAAAGTTGATTTTTACAAAATGTGTTTAAACGTCCAAAAAGGTTAAAAATGGGTACTTTGTACAGTTTCAGAGAAAGAAAATATATATAGTGTTTATTTTATTTTTTTTTCAAAACATTGAATTCAATAGAAAATTATTAAAAAGAGACTTTTGGTTTAAAATCATATTTTTTTCGTAAAAGAGATGGTTTTCCTTTAAAAGTAGTAAATATCCGAAAAACATTGAAAAAAAGTCATTTATGCAATATTAGAAAAAAATATATATAGATAATTATATATTATATATATATATAGAGATTATATAATAGATAATATAATAGAGATAATATATATATATATATATATATAGAATAGATATATATATATATATATATATATATATATTCGTAAAATAAGGATAAAAGCATAGAAAAAGGTAATTTGTGCAATTTTAGAGAAAAAAATATTGACGAGAAAAAGAATGTATTTTTTAGGTTTTCTTCCACAAACAAATGAAAATATGAAAAAAACCTTGAAAAGTAACTTTTTAGGCAGAATTTTCTTCTTTATTCAAATTCCATATGTTATACTTGTAAAAGAGGGTTTTGTTTAAAATACCGTTAATTCTCCTAAAAATGTTGAAAAACACGTCATTTATTATTTTTTTCAGAAAAAAAGTATATTGTTGCAATATTCAGTATTTTTTGTTTCTTTTTTGATGAAAACAATGAAATAAGTAGAAAATCATGGAAAAATTCACTTTTTTGGTGAAAAGAAACTTTTTTCGTGAAATGGCATATATTCGTTTTTCTGAACTAAAAAAAAGATGGTCTTTCTTAGATAAGATGTTGATTCTCCTGAAAACGCTTGAAAGGTGATAATTTATACATTTTTGAGAAAAAAAAAGAAAAGAATTGCCATGAAAAGTTAATATATTTCATGCTTTTTCCTTCATCTTTATTAAAAAAAACAAAAATGAAAAGAAAAAACACTGGAAAATCTTTTTTCTTAAAGAAATATATATTTTCTCGGTGAAATGGCTAGTATTACGTTTTATATAACGTGAAAAAAATATTTTCTACAAAATGTTAAAACCAATAGAAAGATTTATTTAGGGTAGTTTATGTAACTTTAAAGAGAAAAACATTTCGCTATAGCGTATTGTTCATGTTTTAATTAAAACAAGGACATTCAAAGAAAATTACAGAAAAACTTTTTTTTTTCTTCAAAATGTTGTTATAACCATTAACCAGGTTTATATAGGTTAGTTTATGTAACTTTAAAAAGAAAAACAAAACGCTATAGCGTATTGTTCATGTTTTTAATTAAAATATGGAAATTCAAATAAAATTACAGAAAAACTCACTTTTGGAGGTAAAAACCTACTTTTTTTTCTAAAGGAAAATAGATTTGTCATAAAAATATTGAAAAACCCTTAAAAACGTTGAATAATGGATAATTCAAATCGCATATGTTATACTTGTAAAAGGGAGTTTTATGTAAAATGCCGTTAATACTCCTAAAAACTGAAAAAAACGTAATTTATGAAATTTTAGATAGAAAAAGTATATTGTAACATGAAAACGTTGTTTTTTTACAAAAAGTGTTTAATCGTCCAAAAAGGTTAAAAATGGGTACTTTGTACATTTTCAAAGAAAGAAAATTTATATAGTGTTTATTTTCATGTTTTTAATCAAAACATTAAAATCAATAGAAAATTATTAAGAAGAGACTTTTGGTGTAAAATCATATATTTTTTTCGTAAAAGAGATGGTTTCCCTTTAAAAGAAGTAAATCTCCGAAAAAAAAACATTGAAAAAAGGGTCATTTACGCATTTTAGAGAAAAAAAAATATATATATTATCGAAAAATAAGGATAAAGGCATAAAAAAATAAGTAATTTATGCAATTTTAGAGAAAAAGAATATTGTCAAGAAAAAGAATGCTTTTATTTTGGTTTTCTTCCAACAACAAATACAAATATGAAACAAACTGTGAAAAAGTCACTTTTTAGGCAGAATTTTCTTCTTTATTCAAATTGCATATATTATACTTGTATAAGAGGGTTTTGTTTAAAATGCCGTTAATACTCCTAAAGACGTTGTAAAACACGTCATTTATGATTTTTTAAAGAAAAAACCAGTATATTGTAATAATTTCAGTGTTTTTTGTTTATTTCTTGAGGAAGACAATAAAATAAGTAGAATATCATGGAAAAATTCACTTTTTCGGTGAAAAGAAGGTTTATTCGTGAAATGGCATATGTTCCTTTTCTCTGAACTAGAAAAAAGATGGTCTTTTTAGATAAGATGTTAAATCTCTTAAAAACGTTGGAAAGGGGATAATTTATGCATTTCTGAGAGAAAAAAATGAATTACCATGAAATGCTAATTTGTTTTTTGCTCTTTCTTTCATTTACATTCAAAACATGGAAATGAAAAGAAAAAACACTGAGAAAACCTTTTTCTTAAAGA
>CM035223.1:6941802-6969338 GCA_020233015.1 Callinectes sapidus
TTATTATTATTATTATTATTATTATGACTATTATTATTATTATTATTATTATTATTATTATTATTATTATTATTATTTTTATTATTATTATTATTATTATTATTTTTTTATTTTTATTATTGTTTTATTATTATTATTATTATTATTATTATTATTATTATTATTATTATTATTATTATTATCATTATTATTACACACACATACACACACACACTCTTTCTTGTATATTTTCCTCACTTATCGTTCTCCAATTCATATTCCTCTATTTCTTTATAATCTCTGTTACTGATCAAACACACACACACACACACACACACACACACACACACACACACACACACACACACACACACACACACACACCCACGCACACACACACACACACACACACACACACACACACACACACACACACACACACACACACACACACACACACACACACGCACACACGCACACGCACACCCACAGGCACACGCTCACGCACAGGCACACGCACACGCACGGACGCACACACACACACACACACACACAAACACACACACACACACACACACACACACACACACACACACACATACACTTCTAATCGTCTCTCTACCTTATTATATCGAAATGGAAATCGATATTGTCTTTCAATAAACGTGTAATGAATATGTCCTTCTAAGATGTCACTTGACATAATTGAAACGTTTATGATTTCCATAATTATCTTTAACAATAGTAGAAGTAAGTAGTAGTAGCAATAATGATAATAGTAATAATAGTAACAGTAGTAGCAATAGTAGTAGTAGTAGTAATAATGATAAAAAGTTTTAATAATAGTAATCATAATAATAACAATAGTAATGATTGTAATAATGATAATAATGATGATGATAATGATGTTAATCCTAGTAATAATAATAATGATATAATAATAATAATAATAATAATAATAATAATAATAATAATAATAATAAAAATATATAATACATAAATATATGACTGGTAATATTACATTTATAATGTAATTGGAGGTAGTAAAGGTTACAAACACTAAAGGTACAATTGACTAATTTAAATTTTTTATTGTAGAGATAGTATATACTTTTTGAAACCATTTTTAAAGAATGTTAATATTGGCTGTTTTTTAATCTGTTGGGTATTGTGTTCCACAATTTAGGTCCAGTGTACGATAGAGAGTGTTGATACCGGGATATGGTGTGGAGAGGTACATTTAGGTTTTGATAGGATCGTGTTGGGTAGTTATGGTCGGCTGTAATACCTGTATGTGTCCATTTAGTTATTTAAACATATGAATACCAATATGCAGTTTATTTAGATTAAAGAGTGTTAGAATATTTGTGTTTTTGAATAGAGGCTTTGTATGTTAATAATAATCGCTATTAGTAATACTTCTTATTATTTTTTGTAATCTGAATAAGGGTAATTGGTGGGTTGGGTAGGTGTTACATCAAATAAGCATGCAATAGTTTAGGAAGGGAAGGACATGGGCATTGTACATAATTTTAAGGATATTTAGCGGCACAATATCTTTTACATAGTAGAGAAGAGATATTACTCTAGATAGTTTAAGGCATAAATGAGAAATGTGTGGTTTGAATGATAATCAGTCATCAAATATTATCCCTAGAATTGTATGTGTTGTTACTTTTTTAATTATATCGTAGTGGAGAAATAACGGGGGAAGTTTTTTTATAGGTTTGGTTGTGAATAGCATGTAGTAAGTTTTATTGTGATTTACTGTTAATCCACCCAGCATTGATATCCGTCCCCAACACCAAGGCTCGCCAATAGAGCCCCCAGCCAAGTGCCAGGCGTTAACTCGGCTGCTGCCACACGCCAAAGGGAACAACAATGCTAGCCCTGTAGGCCCGGGTAACCTCAAGACTGGCGGGAAGCCCAGGTGATGCGCAGAGACAACGCGCATAACAAACGACTAACGGCATGCGTGGCTCACAACTGACAACTTAAACCAATATTAAATCCTCATATTTACATTAAAAAATAATAAAAATATAATAATAATCATAATCACAATTTGCATACATATAATATTGAGATCGTGGATCACAATACAATGTATATATATATATATATATATATATATATATATAAACAATAGGGCAGTTGAAGAACAATAAGGCACCATGGGAAGATACAAGTTTTTCCGGAGATGTTTAAAGCGGAGGAAGATAGGTTGCCGCTAATTTTGGTTACGTTACTTAATAAAATTTTAAAATGTGGGATGATACTGTCGGAATGGAAAAATGGTGTGATTGTCAAGATTCCAAAGAGAGGAGATTTAATTGATTGTGGGAATTGGAGGGGTATTACTTTGTCTCCTATAGATTTGAAAATATTTTGTAAAGTTCTGTTGAATAGGATTGAGCTGGTGTTAGATGGTGTTTTGAGGGAGGAGCAAGCCGGTTTCAGAAAAGGTCGGGGATGTAATGATCAGATCTTTTTTGTTAGGCATTTGATGCAACATGCCAATGAAATGAAGGCTAGTTTAAGCTTGTGTTTTGTTGATTTTGAGAAGGTTTTTGACAGTGTTTCTAAAGAGGCGATGGGGAATGTGTTGAGGTATTATGGTGTTCCAGAGTGGTTGGTGAAGTTGGTTAAAGATTTGCATGCGGGTACGTTTTGTAAGGTTATGAGTGATGGGCCCTGTAGGCCCACTAATAAGAAGCTTGAGCAGGGTGCTGCAACTTTATTTCAATTGTTTCAACCTGAAACACAAACATCATGACACCACCACATCCACCACATATTTGTACCTCTCAGTATACAGCACATGAAATGTTGGAAGATGATATCACCCCAGGAACACCACATTTGTAATTACCAATATCAATACACAGCACATATGTTGTATAATACAACCAGTAATCAATCAATGAAACATAAACACTTACACGTTGCCTCTCGTCACTGGGCCTAGGGCGCATATTTGTCCATGACATCAACAACAGCCGTAGCCTAATCAACTCCCGCCACCTGGTGAAGTAATGGGCATGATAGTAACTACACTGTCCATGCACCCCAGGAAGAAAATAACCCATATGGTGGCACGGCACCATAAGCAGACACATAGCATATATGGACAATCCGAGCACTGACAATAAACCTGAAACCCCTGTGACATCACACACATCATAACATTTTAGCCCAACAAACAAATGGCGGCATGGCACCGCCGTTAGACTAACACATAGCATATATGGACAATCCGCGCACTGACAATAAACCTGCAACCCCTGTGACATCAAATACACATCATAACATTGTAGCACATACTACATACCTTTCACAAAGTAATAAATCCTGTTACAAATCAGCTTACGAGTCAGGACACCGGTAGCACAACAGCGCCCCTTACCCACCCCGTGGCCACGTCACAACAGGCCGGTCCACAGTATAAAGGCTTACAAATAACTTCCTTTACAAGAATATAATTGACAATACCATAAAAAAAAACAAGAAAAAGTAATCTCATACAAGTACAATAAAAAGAATATACAAATAAGTATGTGAAACAAATAAGTGACAAGACCGTCCCGCGCTTGGCACAGCTGCCCAACCCCGGGAAATATAAACTATCGGCATTGACGATACACTCCCCCACCCAATTTACAAAATGTCTTCAACTGGCAGTATCACAATTAATTTATGTACAGATCTACTAACACAAATGTCACTTTGGCCTTGGTAAGCATGTCCTGGTCTTTGAATCTTATATCGTACAATTACATCTCTCACCTTGTCATATCTACTCGACTTTATTGCTTTCACTTGAGCAAGTTTCCATTCTCCTTTGATAGCATCTTTGTCTTGAAGCACAACAATGTCGCCTACACGAGCGTTTCTCTTATCAACATGCCACTTTTGCCTAATGATAAGAGTAGGAAAGTAATCTCGTTGCCATTTTCTCCAGAAACTATCAACAATCTGATCCATAAATTTCAGTCTACCTGTGATATCAATTCTTTCTTTGGACATCTTACTTGTTGGTACTTTGTTGTTAGTCCTACCCAATAACAAGTCATTCGGACATAGATATGAACCCATGCTAACATCAACTCCAGGTTTCATACCAATTGGTCTTTCATTCAGGATATTTGCAGTTTCATATAACACTGTTTGCAATTCCCCAAAGATAAGTTTAGAATCTCCTATCGCAATCCTGAGGGCACGTTTTGCTGATCTGATTAATGCCTCACTACAACCGTTCTGCCATGGAGCATCTGCTGATTTGTTGAAAACCCAAGTAGTGCCCTTTTAAGTAGTAAATGCTTGAACTTCTGATTCATCCCAATTTTGTCTTATTGTTTTTAGCTCCTTACTTGCTGCAACTAACCGAGTACCAGAATCTGAATGGATAGTGTGAGGATGCCCTCTCAAAGATACAAATCTCCTGAATACAGTCAGAAAACTCTGAGTATTATAACTGTCAGCCAAGTCTATATTTTATGTACTACATTTTATGTAACATTTTATGTAACATGAAAAAAAAATTTTCTTCAAAATGTTGTTAAAACCAATAAAAAGGTTTAAACAGGGTAAATTATGTATTTTTAAAGAGAAAAAATATACGCTATATTGTATTGTTCATGTTTTTAATTAAAACATGAAAATTCAAAGAAAATTACTGAAAACCTCACTTTTGGAGGTAAAAACATCCTTTTTTTCTAAGGGAAGGTGGATTTGTCATAAAAATATTGTAAAACCCTTAGAAACATTGAATATTGGATAGCTCAAATCGCATATGTTATACTTATAAACAGGGGTGTTAGGTAAAATGCCGTTAATACTCTTAAAAACTGGAAAAAAAAGTAATTTATAAAGTTTTAGATAGAAAAAGTATATTGTAACATGAAAAAGCTTTTTTCTACAAAATGTGTTAAAACGTCCAAAAAGGTTAAAATTGAGTAATTTGCACAGTTTCAGAGAAAGAAAATGTATATAGTGTTTATTTTCTATTTTATAATCAGAACATTGAAATCAATAGAAAATTATTGAAAAGTGACTTTTGGTGTAAAATCATATATTTTTTTTCGTAAAAGAGATGGTTTTACTTTAAAATTAGTAAATCTCTGAAAAACATTAAAAAAGGGTCATTTATGCAGTTTTAGAGAAAAATATATATTTTATCGTAAATTAAGGATAAAAGCATAAAAATAGGTAATTTGTATAATTTTAGAGAAAAAAAGTATTGTCGAGAAAAAGAATGTATTTTTTTGGTTTTCTTCAACCTACAAATGAAAACATGAAAAAAACTTTTAAAAAGTCACTTTTTAGGCAGAATTTTCATCTTTATTCAAATTGCATATATTACTTGTAGAAGGTTTTTTTTTTTTTTTTAATGCCGTTAATAATCCTAAAAACGTTAATAAATACGTCATTTATAATTTTTGTCAGAAAAAAAGTATATTGTGGTAATATTCAGTGTTTTTTGTTTATTTTTTGATGAAAACAATTAACTATGCAGAAAATCATGGAAAAATACACTTTTTCGGTGAAAAGAAACTTTTTTTCGTGAAATGGCATATATTCTTTCTTTTCTGAACTAAAAAAAAAGATGGTCTTTCTTAGATAAGATGTTAATTATCGTAAAAACGCTGGAAAGGGGATAATTTATGCAATTTTGAGAGAAAAAAATGAAATGCGATGAAAAGTAATATATTTTTTTGCTTTTTCCTTCATTTTTATTCAAAACAAGGAAATGAAAAGAGAAAATACTGAAAAATCCTTTTTCTTAAAGAAATATATATTTTTTTTTTCCTTGAAATGGCTTGTATTACATTTTATGTAACACGAAAAAAGGATTTTCTTCAAAATGTTGTTAAAACCAATTAAAAGCTTTAAATAGGGTAGTTTATGTTGTTTTAAAGAGAAACACAATACGCTATAGCGTATTGTTCATGTTTTTAATAAAAACATAGAAATTCAAAGAAAATTACTGAAAAACTCACTTTTGGAGGTAAAAACATACTTTTTTTCTAATGGAAGATGTATTTGTCATAAAAATATTGTAAAACCCTTAAAATCATTTAAAAATGGATAATTCAAAGCGCATATGTTATACTTGTAAGGCAGGGTTTTATGTAAAATGCCGTTAATACTCTTAAAAACTGAAAAAAAACGTAATTAATGAAATTTTAGATAGAAAAAGTATATTGTAACATGAAAAAGCTTTTTTCTACAAAATGTGTTTAAACGTCCAAAAGTTTAAAAATGGGTACTTTGCACAGATTCAGAAAAAGGAAATGTATATAGTGTTTATTTTTTTGTTCTTAATCAAAACAGTGAAAATGATAGAAATGAATTAAAAAGAGACTTTTGGTGTAAAATCATATATTTTTTTCGTAAAAGAAATGGCTTTCCTTTAAAAGTAGTCAATCTCCAAAAAACATTGAAAAAGAGTCATTTATGCAGTTTTAGAGAAAAAAAAATATATTTTATCGTAATTTAAGGATAAAAGCATAGAAATAGGTAATTTGTACAATTTTAGAGAAAAAAAATATTGTCGAGAAAAAGAATGTATTTTTATGGTTTTCTTCCACCAACAAATGAAAATATAAAAAACACCTTGAGAAAGTCACTTTTTAGGCAGAATTTTCTTCTTTATTAAAATTCCATATATTATACTTGTAAAAGAGGTTTTGTTTAAAATTCCGTTAAGACTCCTGAAAAGGTTGAAAAACACGTCATTTATGATTTGTTTTCAGAAAAAAGTATATTGTGGTAATATTCAGTGTTTTTTTGTTTATTTTTTATGAAAACAATGAAATAAGCAGAAAATCATGGAAAAATTCACTTTTTCGGTGAAAAGAAAGTTTTTTCATGAAATGGCATATATTCCTTTTTTCTAACTAAAAAGAAAAGATGGTCTTTAATAGATAACATGTTAATTCTCCTAAAAACGCTTGCAAGGGAATAATTTATGCAATTTTAAGAGAAAAAAATTAATTACCATGAGAAGTTAATATATTTCTTGCTTTTTCCTTCATTTTCATTCAAAACATGGAAATGAAAAGAAAAAACACTGAAAAATCCTTTTTCCTGAAGAAATATACATTTTTTCTTTGAAATGGCTTGTGTTAAATTTTATGTAACACGAAAAAGGGATTTTCTTAAAAATGTTGTTAAAATCAATAAAAAGATTTAAATAAGGTAGTTTATGTAACTATAAAGAGAAAACAATACGCTATAGCGTATTGTTCATGTTTTTAATTAAAACATCGAAATTCAAAGAAAATTACTGAAAAACTTTTTTTTCTAAGGGAAGATGGATTTGTCATAAAAATATTGTAAAACCCTAAAAAACGTTGAAAAATGGATAATTCAAATAGCATATGTTATACTTGTTAAAGGGGGTTTTTCTGTAAAATGCCGTTAATTCTCTTAAAAACAGAAAAAAACGTAATTTATGAAATTTTAAATAGAAAAAGTATATTGTAACATGAAAAAGTTGTTTCCTACAAAATGTGCCTAAACGTCAAAAAAAGTTAAAAATGGGTACTTTCTACAGTTTCAGAAAAAGAAAATGTATATAGTGTTTATTTTCCTGTTTTTAATCAAAACATTAAAATCAATAGAAAATTTTTAAAAAGTGACTTTTGGTGTAAATTTTTTTTTTTTCGTAAAAGAGATGTTTTTCTTTTAAAAGTAGTTAATCTCCGAAAAACATTGAAAAAAGGAACATTTAAGCAGTTTAAGAGAAAAAATATATATATATTATCGAAAAATAAGGGTAAAAGCATAAAAATAGGTAATTTGTGCAATTTTGGAGAAAAAATATATTGTCGAGAAAAAGAATGAATTTTTTTGGTTTTCTTCCACCAACAAATGAAAATATGTAAAAAAAACTTGAATAAGTCACTTTTTAGGCAGAATTTTCTTCTTTATTCAAATTCCATATATTGTATTTATAAAAGAAGTTTTGTTTAAAATGCCGTTAAGACTACTAAAAACGTTGAAAAACACGTCATTTATGATTTTTTTTTTCAGAAAAAAATATATTGTGGTAATATTCAGTGTTTTTTTGTTTATTTTTGATAAAAACAATGAAATAAGCAGAAAATCATGGAAAAATTCACTTTTTCGGTGAAAAGAAAGTTTTTTCGTGAAATGGCAAATATTCCTTTTTTCTTACTAAAAAACAGATTTTCTTTCTTACATCAGATGTTACTTCTCCTAAAAACGCTGGAAAGGGAATAATTTATGCAATTTTGAGAGAAAAAAAATGAATTGCCATGAAAAATTAATATATTTTTTGCTTTTTCCTTAATTTTAATTCAAAACATGGAAATGAAAAGAGAAAACACTGAAAAATCCTTTTTCTTAAAGAAATATATATATTTTTTCCTTGAAATGGCATGTATTACATTGTGTTACATTTTATGTAACACGAAAAACGGATTTTCTTTAAAATGTTGTTAAAATCAATAAAAAGGTTTAAATAAGGTAGTTTAGGTAACTATAAAAAGAAAACAATTTGTTCATGTTTTTAATTAAAACATCGAAATTCAAAGAAAATTACTCATAAACTCACTTTTGGAAGTAAAAACATTCTTTTTTTTCTAAGAGAAGATGGATTTGTCATAAAAATATTGTAAAACCCTAAAAAACGTTGAAAAATGTATAATTCAAATCGCACATGTTATACATGTAAAGGGGGTTTTTATGTAAAACGCCGTTAATGCTCTTAAAAAAAAATTTTAAACATAATTCATGAAATTTTAGATAGAACATGTAACATGAAAAGTTGTTTTCTACAAAATGTGTTTAAACGTCTAAAAAGGTTAAAAATGAGTACTTTGTACAGTTTCAGAGAAAGAAAATGTATATAGTGTTTATTTTCTTGTTTTTAATCAAAACATTCAAATCAATAGAAAATTATTAAATAGTTAATTTTGGTGTAAAATCTTTTTTTTTTTTTTTTTTTTTGTAAAAGACATGGTTTTCCTTTAAAAATAGTAAATCTCCGAATAACATTGAAAAATTGGTCATTTATGATGTTTTAAATAAAAAAATATATAAATTATCGTAAAATAAGGATAAAGGCATAAAAATAGGTAATTTGTGCAATTTTAGAGAAAAAATATTGTCGAGAAAAAGAATGTATTTCTTTGGTTTTCTTCTACCAATAAAAGAAAATATAAAAAAAAATTTAAAAAGTCACTTTTAATGCAGATTTTTCTTTTTTTTTAATTGCATATAATATACTTGTAGAAAGGGTTTTGTTTAAAATGCCGTTAATACTCTTAAAAACGTTGAGAAACACGTCATTTAAGATTTTTTAAAGAAAAAAAGTATATTGTGGTAATGTTCAGTGTTTTTTGTTTATTTGTTGAGGAAAACAATGAGATAAGCAGAAAATTTTGCAAAAAATTCACTTTTTCTGTGAAAAGAAACTTTTTTCCTGAAATGGCATATATTCCTTTTTTCTGAACTAAAAAAACATTCTTTTTCTTAGATAAGATGTTAATTCTCCAAAAAACGCTGGAAAGGGGTAATTTATGCAATTTTTAGAGAAAAAAATGATTTACCATGAAAAGTTGACATATTTCTTGCTTTTTCCTTCATTTTCATTCAATACATGGAAATGAAAAGATCAAACACTGAAAAATCCTTTTTTCTTAAAGAATTATATATTTTTTCCTTGAAATTGCTTGTATTACATTTTATGTAACATGAAAAAGGGATTTTCTTCAAAATCTTGTTAAAACCAATAAAAAAGTTTGAATAGGGTAGTTTATGTAACTATAAAGAGAAAAACAAGACGCTATAGCGTATTGTTCATGCTTTTAGTTACAACATGGAAATTCAAAGAAAAGTACTGAAAAACTCACTTTTGGAGGTAAAAACATACTTTTTTTGAAAGGAAAGATGAATTTGTCATAAAAATATTGTAAAACCCTTAAAAACGTTGCAAAATGGATAATTCAAATCGTATATGTTATACTTGTTAAAGGGTTTTTTTTCTGTAAAATGCCGTTAATACTCTTAAAAACTTTAAAAAAACGTAATTTATGAAATTTTAGATAGAAAAAGAATATTGTAACATGAAAAAGTTGTTTCCTACAAAATGTGCCTAGACGTCAAAAAAAGTTAAAAATGGGTAATTTGTACATTTTCAGAAAAAGTAAATCTATATAGTGTTTATTTTCCTGTGTTTAATCAAAACATTAAAATCAATAGAAAATTATTAAAAAGTAACTTTTGGTGTAAAATCATATTTTTTTTCGTAAAAGAGATGGTTTTCTTTTAAAAGTAGTAATTCTCCGAAAAACATTAAAAAAAAAGGGTCATTTAGGCAGTTTTAGAGAAAAAAATATATATTATCGTTAAATAAGGGTAAAAGCATAAAAATAGGTAATTTTTGCAATTTTAGAGAAAAAAATATTGTCGAGAAAATAAATGTATTTTTTTGGTTTTCTTCCACCAACAAATGAAAATATGAAAAAAACCTCGAAAAAGTCACTTATTAGGCAGAATTTTCTTCTTTATTCAAATTCCATATATTATACTTGTAAAAGAAGTTTTGTTTAAAATGCCGTTAAGACTCCTAAAAACGTTGAAAAACACGTCATTTATGATTTTTTTTTTTTTTTTCAGAAAAAAGTATATTGTGGTATTATTCAGTGTTTTTTGTTTCTTTTTGATGAAGCCAATGAAATAAGCAGAAAATCATTCAAAAATTCACTTTTTCGGTGAAAAGAAAGTTTTATCGTGAAATGGCATATATTCCTTTTTTCTAACTAAAAAACAGATTTTCTTTCTTACATAAGATGTTACTTCTCCTAAAAACGCTGGAAAGGGGATAATTTAGGCAATTTTGAGAGAAAAAAAATGAATTGCCATGAAAAATTAATATATTTTTTGCTTTTTCCTTCATTTTAATTCAAAACATGGAAATGAAAAGAGAAAACACTGAAAAATCCTTTTTCTTAAAGAAATATATATATTTTTTCCTTGAAATGGCATGTATTACATTGTGTTACATTTTATGTAACACGAAAAACGGATTTTCTTTAAAATGTTGTTAAAACCAATAAAAAGGTTTAAATAAGGTTGTTTATGTAACTATAAAAAGAAAACAATACACTATAGCGTATTGTTCATGTTTTTAATTAAAACATCGAATTTCAAAGAAAAATAGTGAAAAATTCACTTTTGGAAGTAAAAACATACTTTTTTTTCTAAGAGAAGATGGATTTGTCATAAAAATATTGTAAAACCCTAAAAAACGTGGAAAAATAGATAATTCAAATCGCACATGTTATACTTGTAAAGGGGATTTTTATGTAAAATGCCGTTAATACTCTTAAATTTTTTTAAAAACATAATTTATGATATTTTAGATAGAACATGTAACATGAAAAGTTGTTTTCTACAAAATGTGTTTAAACGTCTAAAAAGGTTAAAAATGAGTACTTTGTACAGTTTCAGAGAAAGAAAATGTATATAATGTTTATTTTCTTGTTTTTAATCAAAACATTGAAATCAATAGAAAATTATTAAAAAGTTAATTTTGGTGTAAAATCTTTTATTTTTTTTTTATTTTTTTGTAGAAGACATGGTTTTCCTTTAAAAATAGTAAATCTCCAAATAACATTGAAAAATTGGTCATTTATGACGTTTTAAATAAAAAAAATATATAAATTATCGTAAAATAAAGATAAAAGCATAAAAATAGGTAATTTGTGCAATTTTAGAGAAAAAAAAAATATTGTCGAGAAAAAGAATGTATTTCTTTGCTTTTCTTCTACCAACAAAAGAAAATGTAAAAAAAAACCTTTAAAAAGTCACTTTTTATGCAGATTTTTCTTCTTTTTTTTAAATTGCATATATTTTTCTTGTAGAAAGGGTTTTGTTTAAAATGCCGTTAATACTCTTAAAAACGTTGAGAAACACGTCATTTAAGATTTTTTTTTAGAAAAAAGTATATAGTAATAATATTCAGTGTTTTTTGTTTATTTGTTGAAGAAAACAATGAAATAAGCAGAAAATTATGGAAAAAATTCACTTTTTCTGTGACAAGAAACTTTTTTCCTGAAATGGCATATATTCCTTCTTTCTCAACTAAAAAAAAACATACTATTTCTTAGATAAGATGTTATTTCTCCTAAAAACGCTGGAAAGGGGATAATTTATGCAATTTTTAGAGAAAAAAATGAATTACCATGAAAAGTTAATATATTTCTTGCTTTTTCCTTCTTTTTCTTCAATACATGGAAATTAAAAGAACAAACACTGAAAAATCCTTTTTTCTTAAAGAAATATATATTTTTTCCTTGAAATTCCGTGTATTACATTTCATGTAACATGAAAAAGGGATTTTCTTCAAAATCTTGTTAAAACTAATAAAAAAGTTTAAATAGGGTAGTTTATGTAACTATAAAGCGAAAAACCAGACGCTATAGGGTATTGTTCTTGCTTTTCATTACAACATGGAAATTCAAAGAAAAGTACTGAAAAACTCACTTTTGGAAGTAAAAACTTTTTTTTTTAAAGGAAAGATGAATTTGTCATAAAAATATTGTAAAATCCTTAAAAACGTTGAAAAATGGATAATTCGAATCGTATGTGTTATACTTGTTAAAGGGTTTTTTTTCTGTAAAATGCCGTTAATACTCTTAAAAACTGGAAAAAAAAACGTAATTTATGAAATTTTAGATAGAAAAAGAATATTGTAACATGAAAAAGTTGCTTCCTACAAAATGTGCCTAGACGTCAAAAAAAGTTAAAAATGGGTACTTTGCACAATTTCAGAAAAAGAAAATGTATATAGTGTTTATTTTCCTGTGTTTAATCAAAACATTAAAATCAATAGAAAATTATTAAAAAGTAACTTTTGGTGTAAAATCATATTTTTTCGTAAAAGAGATGGTTTTCTTTTAAAAAGAGTAAATCTCCGAAAAACATTAAAAAAAGGGTCATTTAAGCAGTTTTAGAGAAAAAATATATATTATCGTTAAATAAGGGTAAAAGCATAAAAATAGGTAATTTGTGATATTTTAGAGAAAAAAAATATTCCCGGGAAAAAAAATGTATTTTTTTGGTTTTCTTCCACCAACAAATGAAAATATGAAAAAAACCTTAAAAAAGTCACTTTTTAGGCAGAATTTTCTTCTTTATTCAAATTTCATATATTATACATGTAAAAGAGGTTTTGTTTAAAATGCCGCTAAGACTCCTAAAAACGTTGAAAAACACGTCATTTATGATTTTTTAAGCAAATATTATAGTGTGGTATTATTCAGTATTTTTTGTTTATTTTTGATGAAAACAATGAAATAAGCAGAAAATCATGGAAAAATTCACTTTTTCGGTGAAAAGAAAGTTTTTTTCGTGAAATGGCATATATTCCTTTTTCTAACTTAAAAACAGATCGTCTTTCTTACATAAGATGTTACTTCTCCTAAAATCGGTGGAAAGGGGATAATTTATGCAATTTTGAGAGAAAAAATAAATTACCATGAAAAGTTAATATATTTCTTGCTTTTTCCTTCATTTGCATTTAAAACATGGAATTGGATAGAAAAAAAGAGTGAAAAATCCTTTTTCTTAAAGAAATATATTTTTTTTCTTGAAATGGCTTGTATTACATTTTATGTAACATGAAATTTTCTTTTCTTCAAAATGTTGTTAAAACCAATAAAAAAGTTTAAACAGGGTAGTTTATGTATTTTTAAAGAGAAAAACAATTCGCTATATCGTATTGTTCATGTTTTTAATTAAAACATGAAAATTCAAAGAAAATTACTGAAAAACTCACTTTTAGAGGTAAAAACATACTTTTTTTCTAATGGAAGATGGATTTGTCATAAAAATATTGAAAAACCCTTAAAAACGTTGAATAATGGATAGTTCAAAGCGCATATGTTATACTTGTAAACAGAGGTGTTAGGTAAAAGGCCCTTAATACTCCTAAAAACTGGAAAAAAAACGTAATTTATAAAGTTTTAGATAGAAAAAGTATATTGTAACATGAAAAAGATGTTTCCTACAAAATGTGTTAAAACGTCCAAAAAGGTTAAAATTGAATACTTTGAACAGTTTCAGAGAAAGAAAATGTATAATATTATAGTTTTTATTTTCTTATATTAAATGAGAACATTGAAATCAATAGAAAATTATTGAAAAGTAGCTTTTGGTGTAAAATCATATATTTTTTTCGTAAAAGAGATGGTTTTCCTTTAAAAGTAGTAAATCTCAGAAAAAAATTTAAAAATGGGTTATTTATGCTGTTTTAGAGAAAAAATATATATTATTGTAATAAAAGGATAAAAGCATAAAAATAGGTAATTTGTGCAATTTTAGAGAAAAAAATATTGTCGAAAAAAAGAATGTATGTTTTTTGTTGTCTTCCACCAACAAATGAAAATATGAAAAAAACCTAGAAAAAGTCACCTTTTAGACAGAATTGTCTTGTTTATTCAAATTGCATAAATTATACTTGAAAAAGGGGGTTTTTGTTTAAAATGCATTTAATACTCCTAAAAACGTTGAAAAACACGTCATTTATTATTTTTTTTCAGGAAAAAAGTATATTGTGGCCATATTCAGTATTTTTGTTTATTTTTTTATGAAAACAATGAAATTAAAAGAAAATCATAGAAAAATTCACTTTTTCGGTGAAAAGAAACTTTTTTCGTGAAATGGCATATATTCTTTTTTTCTGAACTAAAAAAAAAAAGGTCTTTCTTAGATAAGATTTTAATTCTCCTAGAAACGCTAAAACGGGGATAATTTATGTAATTTTGAGATAAAAAAAAATGAATTGCTATGAAAACTTAATATTTTTCTTGCTTTTTCCTTCATTTTCATTCAAAACATGGAAATAAAAAGAAAAATCACTGAAAAAAAAATTCTCTTGAAGAAATATGTATTTTCCCCTTGAAATGGCTTGTATTACATTTTATGTAACATTAAAAAAGCATTTTCTTCAAAATGTTAAAACCAAAAAAAAGGTTTAAATAGGGTAGTTTATGTAACTTTAAAGAGAAAAACAATACACTAAAGCGTATTGTTCATGTTTTTAATAAAACATGGAAATTCAAAAAAAATTACTGAAAAACTCACTTTTGGAGGTAAAAACATACTTTTTTTTCTAAGGGAAGATGGATTTGTCACAAAAAATATTGTAAAACCCTGAAAAACGTTAAAAAATGGATAATTCAAATCGAATATATTATACTTGTAAAAGGGGGTTTTATGTAAAAACCGTTAATACTCTTAAAAACTGGAAAAAAACGTAATTTATGAAATTCTAGATAGAAAAAGTATATTGTAACATGAAAAAGTTTTTTTCTACAAAATATTTTTAAACGTCCAAAAAGGTTAAAAATGGGTACTTTGTACAGTTTCAGAGAAAGAAAATGTATAAAGTGTTTATTTTCTTGTTTTTACTCAAAACATTGAAATCAATAGAAAATTATTAAAAAGTTACTTTTTGCTGTAAAATCATATATTTTTTTCGTAAAAGAGATGGTTTTCCTTTCAAGGTAGTAAATTTCCAAAAAACACTGAAAAAAGGGTAATTTTTGCAGTTTTAGAGAAAAAATATATATTATTGTAAAATAAGGTATAAAAGCATAAAAAATAGGTAATTTGTGCAATTTTAGAGAAAAAAAATATTGTCGAAAAAAAGAATGTATTTTTTTCGTTTTCTTCTACCAACAAATGAAAATTTAAAAAATACCTTGAAAAAGTCACTTTTTAGGCAGAATTTTAATCTTTAAGTTAATATATTTCTTGCTTTTTCCTTCATTTTCATTCAAAACATGGAAATGAAAAGAAAAAACACTGAAAAACCTTTTTCTTAAAGAAATATATATTTTTTTTCTTTTTATGTAGCATGAAAAAGGATTTTTTTTCAAAATGTTGTTAAAACCAATAAAAAGGTTTAAATAGGGTACTTTATGTAACTTTAAAGATAAAAACAATACGCTATAGTGTATTGTTCATGTCTTTTTTTTAAACGTGGAAATTCAAAGAAAATTACTGAAAAACTCACTTTTGGAGGTAAAAACATACTTCTTTTTTTCTAAGGGAAGATGGATTTCTCATAAAAATATTGTAAAACCCTTAAAAACGTTGAATAATAGACAATTCAAATCGCACATGTTATAATTGTAAAAGGCGGTTTTATGTAAAATGCCATTAATACTCTTAAAAACTGGAAATAAAACGTAATTTACGAAATTTTAGATAGAAAAAGTATATTGTAACATGAAAAAAATTTTCTCTACAAAACGTGTTTAAACGTCCAAAAAGGTTAAAATTGGATATTTTGTACAGTTTTAGAGAAAGAAAATGTATAAAGTGTTTATTTTCTTGCTTTTTATCAAAACATTGAAATCAACAGAAAATTATTAAAAAGTGACTTTTGGTGTAAATTTTTTTTTTTTTCGTAAAAGAGATGTTTTTTTTTTTTTAAGTAGTAAATCTCTGAAAATCATTGCCAAAAGGGTAATTTTTGCAGTTTTAGAGAAAAAATATATATTATCGTAAAATAATGATAAAACCATAAAAAATAGGTAATTTGTGGAATTTTAGAGAAAAAAATATTGTGGAAAAAAGAATTTATTTTTTTTTGTTTTCTTCAACCAACAAATGAAAATTTGAAAAATACCTTGAAAAAGTCACTTTTTAGGCAGAATTTTCTACTTTATTCAAATTCCATATAATATACTTTTTAAAGAGGGTTTTGCTTAATATGCCGTTAATACTCCTAAAAACGTTGAAAAACACGTTATTTATTTTTTTTTCAGAAAAAAGTATATTGTGGTAATATTCAGTGTTTTTTGTTTATTTTTTTATGAAAGCAATGAAATAAGCAAAAAATCATGGAAAAATTCACTTTTTCGGTGAAAAGATACTTTTTTTCGTGAAATGGCATTTATTCCTTTTTTCAGAAGTTAAAAAAAATTGTCTTTCTTAGAAAAGATGTTAATTCTCATAAAAACGCTTTTTTAAAAAATCGATAATTTATGCAATTTTGAGGGAAAAAATTCAAAACATGGAAATGAAATGAGAAAACACTGAAAGCCCCTTTTTCCTAAAGAAATATATGTTTTTTCCTTTTTTTTTTTTGTAGCATGAAAAAGGGATTTTCTTAAAAATGTTGTTAAAACCAAAAAAAATGTTTAAACAATACACTATTGTGTATTGTTCATGTTTTTAATTAAAACATGGAAATTCAAAGAAAAATTACTAAAAAACTTTCTTTTGGAGGTAAAAACATTTGTCATAAAAATATTGTAAAACCCTTAAAAACGTTGAATAATATATAATTCAAATCGCATATTTTATAATTGTAAAAGGGGGTTTTACGTAAAATGCCATTAATACTCCTAAAAACGTTGAAAAACACGTCATTTATGATTTTTTTCAGAAAAAAGTATATTGTGGTAATATTAAGTTTTTTTTTTTTTTTTTTTTTTTTTGAAGAAAACAATGAAATAAGCAAAAACTAATCGAAAAATTCACTTTTTCGGTATAAAGAAACTTTTTTTCAAAATGGCATATGTTCATTTTTTCTGAACAAAAAAAAGATGGTCTTTCTTAGATAAGATGTTAATTCTCCTAAAACCGCTGGAAAAGGGATTATTTATGCAATTTTGAGAGAAAAAAATGAATTACCATGAAAACTTAATATATTTCTTGCATTTTCCTTCAGACTCATAAAAACGTTGAAAAACACGTCATTTATGATTTTTTTTTCAGAAAAAAAGTATATTGTGGCAATATTCAGTGTTTTTTCTTTATTTTTTTATGAAAACAATGAAATAAGCAGAAAATCATGGAAAAATTTACTTTTTCGGTGAAAAGAAACTTTTTTCGTGAAATGGCATATATTCCTATTTTCTGAACTAAAAAAACATGGTCTTTCTTAAATAAGATGTTAATTCTCCTAAAAACGCTGGAGAGAGGATAATTTATGCAATTTTCAGAGAAAAAAATGAATTGCCATGAAAAGTTTACATATTTTTTTTGCTTTTTCCTTCACTTTCATTCAAAACATGGAAATGGAAAGAAAAAAACATCGGAAATTTATTTTTTTTAAGAAGTATATTTTTTTTCATTGAAACTGCTTGCATTACATTTTATGTAACATGAAAAAAATATTTTCTACTATGTTTTTAAAACCAATAAAAAAAATGAAATAGGGTATTTATGTAACTTTAAAGAGAAAAACAATACGCTATAGCGTATTCTTTTTGTTTTTATAGCGTATTGTTCATGTTTTTAATTAAAATCGCATATGTTATACTTGTAAAAGAGGGTTTTATGGAAAATACCGTTAATACTCTTAAAAACTGAAAAAAACGTAATTTATGAAATTTTAGATACAAAAAGTATATTGTAATTTGAAAAAGCTGTTTGCTACAAAATGTGTTTAAACATCGAAAAAAAGTTAAAAATGGACACTTTGTACAGTTTCAGAGAAAGAAAATGTATATAGTTCTTATTTTCTTTTTAATCAAAAGTAACTTTTGGTGTAAAATCAATTTTTTTTCGTAAAAGAGATGGTTTTCCTTTAAAAGTAGTAAATCTCGGAAAATATTAAAAAAATGGTCATATATGCAGTTTTAGTGGAAAAAATATATATTATCGTAAAATAAGGATAAAAGCATAAAAATAGGTAATTTGTGCAATTTTAGAGTAAAAAAATATATTATCGAGAAAAAAAATGTATTTTTTTGGTTTTCTTCCACCAACAAATTAAAATATGAAAAAAAAACTTGAAAAAGTCCTTTTTTAGGCAGAATTTTCATCTTTATTCAAATTGCATATATTATACTTGTAAAAGGGTGTTTTGTTTTAAATACCGTTAATTCTCTTAAAAACGTTGGAAAACACGTAATTTTTTTTTTTTTTTTTTTTTTTTTGAAAACATTGAAATAAGCAGAAAATCATCGGAAAATTCACTTTTTCGGTGAAAAGAAACTTTTTTCGTGAAATGGTATATATTCCTTTTCTCAGAACTAAAAAAAGGATGGTCTTTATTAGATAAGATGTTAATTCTCCTAAACACTCAGGAAAGCGGATAATTTATGCAATTTTGGGAGAAAAAATGAATTGCCACAAAAAAATAATATATTTCTTGCTTTTTCCTTCATTTTCATTCAAAACATGAAAATCAAAAGAAAAAACACTTAAAAATCCCTCTTTTTAATGAAATATATATTTTTTCCTTGAAATGGCTTGGATTACATTTTATGTAACATGAAAAAAAGATTTTCTTCAAAATGTTGTTAAAACCAATAAAAAGTTTTAAATAGGGTAGAATATGTAACTTTAAAGAAAAAAACAATACGCTATAGGGTATTGTTCATGTTTTAAGTTAAAACATGGAAATTCAAAGAAAATTACTGAAAAACTCACTTTTGGAGGTAAAAACATACTTTTTTTTTCTAAAGGAAGATGGATTTGCCATAAAAATGGATAATTCAAATCGCATATGTTATACTTTTGAAAGGGGGTTTTATGTAAAATGCCGTTAATACTCTTAAAAACTGAAAAAAACGTAATTTATGAAATTTAAAATAGAATAGAATATTTTAACATGAAAAATTTGTTTTGTACAAAATGTGTTTAAAGGTCCAAAAAGGTTAAAAATGGGTAGTTTGTACAGTTTAAGAGAAAGAGAATATATATAGTGTTTATTTTCTTGTTTTTAATCAAAATATTGAAATCACTAGAAAATTATTAAAAAGTGACTTTTTGTGTAAAATTATATATATATATTTTTTTTTTTTTTCTAAAGGAGATGGTTTTCCTTTAAAAGTAATAAATCTCCGAAAAACATTGAAAGAAGTGTCATTTATGCAGTTTTAGAGTTAAAAAATATATATTATCGTAAAATAAGGATAAAAGCACAAAAATAGGTAATTTGTGCAATTTTAGAGAAAAAAAATATTGTCGAGAAAAAGAATATATTTTTTTGGTTTTCTTCCACCAACAAATGAAAATATGAAAAAAACCTGAAAAAAACACTTTTTAGGCAGAATTTGTTTCTTTTTTTAAACTCCATATAATATTCCTGTAAAAGGGGTTTTGTTTAAAATGCCGTTAATACTCCTAAAAACGTTGAAAAACACGTCATTTATGATTTGTTTTTAGAAAAAAAGTACATTGTGGCAGTATTCAGTGTTTTTGTTTATTTTTTTTATGAAAACAATGAAATAAGCAGAAAATCATAGAAAAGTTCACTTTTTCGTTGAAAAGAAACTTTTTTTCGTGAAATGGCATTTATTCCTTTTTTCTGAACTAAAAAAAAGATGGTCTTTCTTAGATAAGATGTTAATTCTCCTCAAAACGCTGGAAGGAGGATAATTTATGCAATTTTGAGAAAAAAAAAAAAGAATTCCCATGAAAAGTTAATATATTTCTTACTTCTTCCTTCATTTTCATTCAAAACATGTATATGAAAAGAAAAAACACTGAAAAAACCTTTTTCTTAAAGAAATATTAATTTTTTTCTTGAAATGGCTTGTATTACATTTTATGTAACATGAAAAAGGGATTTTCTTCAAAATGTTGTAAAAACCAATAAAAAGGTTTAAATAGGGTAGTTTATGTATATTTAAATAGATAAACAATACGCTATAGCGTATTGTTCATATTTTTAATTAAAACATGGAAATTCAAAGAAAATTACTGAAAAACTCACGTTTGGAGGTAAAAACATAATTTTTTTTCAAAGGGAAGATGAATTTGTCATAAAAATATTGTAAAACCCTTAAAAACGTTGAAAAATGGATAATTCAAATCGTATATGTTGTACCTGTTAAAGGGGTTTTTATGTAAAATGCCGTTAATACTCTTTAAAACTGAAAAAAACGTAATTTACGAAATTTTAGATAGAAAAAGTATATTGTAACATAAAAAAAAATTTTCCTACAAAATGTGCCTGAACGTCAAATAAAAAGTTAAAAATGGGTACTTTGTACAGTTTCAGAAAAAGAAAATGTATATAGTGTTTATTTTCCTGTTTTTAATCAAAACATCAAAATCAATAGAAAATTATCAAAAAGTGACTTTTGGTGTAAAACCATATTTTTTTCGTAAAAGAGATGGTTTTATTTTAAAAGTAGTAAATCTCCGAAAAATATTAAAAAAAGGGTCATTTAAGCAGTTTTAGAGAAAAAAAATATATATTATCGTAAAATAAGGGTAAAAGCATAAAAATAGATAATTTGTGCAATTTTAGAGAAAAAAAATATTGTTGAGAAAAAGAATGTATTTTTTTTTTTTTTGGTTTTCTTCCACCAACAATAAAAATATGAAAAAAACTTAAAAAGTCACTTTTTAGGCAGAATTTTCTTCTTTATTCAAATTCCATATATTATACTTGTAAAAGAGGTTTTGTTTAAAATACCGTTAAGACTCCTAAAAACGTTGAAAAACACGTCATTTATGAATTTTATCAGAAAAAAAGTATATTGTGGTAATGTTCAGTGTTTTTTGTTTATTTTTTATGAAAACAATGAAATAAGCAGAAAATCATGGAAAAATTTACTTTTTCGGAAAAAAGATAGTTTTTTCGTGAAATGGCATATATTCCTTTTTTCTAACTAAAAAACAGATTGTCTTTCTTACATAAGATGTTACTTCTCCTAAAAACGTTGGAAAGGGGATAATTTATGCAATTTTCAGAGAAAAAATAAATTACCATGAAAAGTTAATATATTTCTTGCTTTTTCCTTCATTTGCATTCAAAACATGGAAATGGAAAGAAAAAACAGTGAAAAATTCTTTTTCTTAAAGAAATATATACTTTTTTCTTGAAATGGCTTGTATTACATTTTATGTAACTTGAAAAAGGGATTTTCTTCAAAATGTTGTTAAAACCAATAAAAAGGTTTAAACAGGGTAGTTTATGGATTTTTAAAGAGAAAAACAATACGCTATATCGTATTAATCATGTTTTTTATTAAAACATGGAAATTCAAAGAAAATTACTGAAAAACTGACTTTTAGAGGTAAAAACATACTTTTTTTCTAAAGGAAGATGGATTTGTCATAAAAATATTGTAATACCCTTAAAAATGTTGAATAATGGATAGTTCAAATCGCATATGTTATACATGTAAACGCTGGTGTTACGTAAAATGCCGTTAATACTCCTAAAAACTGAAAAAAAACGTAATATATAAAGGTTTATATAGATAAAAGTATATTGTAAAATGAAAAAGCTTTTTTCTACAAAATGTGTTTAAACGTCCAAAAAAGTAAAAATGGGTTCTTTGTACAGTTTCAGAAAAAGAAAAGGTATATAGTGTTTATTCTCTTGTTTTTAATCAAAATATTGAAATCAATAGAAATTAATTAAAAAGATACTTTTGGTGTAAAATCATATTTCTTTTCGTAAAAGAAATGGCTTTCCTTTAAAAGTAGTCAATCTCCAAAAAACATTGAAAAAAAGGGTCATTTATGCAGTTTTTGAGAAAAAATATATTTTATCGTAAATTAAGGATAAAGCATGAAAATAGGTAATTTGTACAATTTTATAGAAAAAAATATATTGTCGAGAAAAAGAATGTATTTTTTTGGTTTTCTTCCACCAACAAATGAAAATATGAAGAACACCTTGAAAAAGTCACTTTTTAGGCAGAATTTTCTACTTTATTCAAATTCCATATAATATACTTATTAATGGGGGTTTTGCTTAAAATACCGTTAATACTCCTAAAAACGTTGAAAAAACACGTCATTTATGATTTTTTTCAGAAAAATAGTATATTGTGGCAATATTCAGTGTTTTTTGTTTATTTTTTTATGAAAACAATGAAATAAGCAGAAAATCTTCGAAAAATTCACTTTTTCGGTGAAAAGAAACTTTTTTCGTGAAATGGCATATATTCCTATTTTCTGAACTAGAAAAAAGATGGTCTTTCTTAGATAAGATGTTAATTCTCCTAAAAACGCTGGAGAAAGGATAATTTTTGAAATTTTGAGAGAAAAAAATGAATTGCCAAGAAAAGTTTAGATATTTTTTTTGCTTTTTCCTTCACTTTCATTCAAAACATGGAAATGAAAAGATAAAACACCGGAAAAAAAAAATTTCTTAAAGAAATATCAATTTTTTCATTGAAACTGCTTGCATTACATTTTATGTAACATGAAAAAAATATTTTCTACGATATGTTTTTAAAACCAATAAAAAAATGAAATTGGGTAATTTATGTAACTTTAAAGAGAAAAACAATACGCAATAGCGTATTGTTTTTGTTTTTATAGCGTATTGTTCATGTTTTTAATTAAAATCGCATATGTTATACTTGTAAAAGGGGGTTTTATGGAAAATGCCGTTAATACTCTTAAAAACTGAAAAAAAACGTTATTTATGAAATTTTAGATACAAAAAGTATATTGTAATTTGAAAAACCTGTTTGCTACAAAATGTGTTTAAACATCGAAAAAAGTTAAAAATGGACACTTTGTACAGTTTCAGAGAAAGAAAATGTATATAGTTTTTATTTTCTTTTTAATCAAAACTGACTTTTCGTGTAAAATCACATTTTTTTCGTAAAAGAGATGGTTTTCCTTTAAAAGTAGTAAATCTCGGAAAATATTCATAAAATGGTCATATATGCAGTTTTAGTGAAAAAAATATATATTATCGTAAAATAAGGATAAAAGCATAAAAATAGGTAATTTGTGCAATTTTAGAGTTAAAAAAATATTGTCAAGAAAAAGAATGTATTTTTTTGGTTTTCTTCCACCAACAAATTAAAATATGAAAAAAACCTTGAAAAAGTCCTTTTTTAGGCAAAATTTTCATCTTTATTCAAATTGCATATATTATACTTGTAAAAGGGGGTTTTGTTTAAAATGCCGTTAATACTCTTAAAAACGTTGAAAAACACGTCATTTATGATTTTTTTCAGAAAAAAGGTATATTTTGGTAATATTCCGTGTTTTTTGTTTATTTTTTGATGAAAACAATGAAATAAGCAGAAAATCATGTAATAATTTACTTTTTCAGCGAAAAGAAATTTTTTCGTGAAATAGCATATATTCCTTTTTTTCTGAACTAAAAAAAAAAGATGGTCTTTCTTAGATAAGATGTTAATTCCCGTAAAAACGCTGGAAAGGAAATAATTTATGCAATTTTGAGAGAAAAAAATGAATTACCATGAAAAAATAATATATTTCTTGCTTTTTCCTTCATTTTCATTCAAAACATATATATTAAAAGAAAAAACAGAAAAAAAAGAAATATATATTTTTTCCTTGAAATGGCTTGTATTCCATTTTATGTAACATGAAAAAGGGATTTCCTGTTAAATATTGTTAAAACCAATAACAATGTTTAAATAGGGTAATTTGTGTAACTTTAAAGAGAAAAACAATACGCTATAGCGTATATTTCATGTTTTTAATTAAAACATGGAAATTCAAAGAAAATTACTGAAAAATTCACTTTTGGAGTTAAAACATACTTTTTTTTCTAAGGGAAAATGGATTTCTCATAAAAATATTGAAAAACCCTTAAAAAGTTAAATAATGGATAATTCAAATCGCATATGTTATAATTGTAAAAGGGGCTTTGATGTAAAAAGCCGTTAATACTCTTAAAAACTGAAAAAAACATAATTTATGAAATTTTAGATAAAAAAGTATATTGTAACATGAAAAAGTTGTTTTCTACAAAAAGTGTGTAAACGTCAAAAAAGGTTAAAAAGTGGTACTTTGTACAGTTTCAGAGAAAGAAAATGTATATAGTGTTTATTTTTTTGTTTTTAATCAAAACATTGAACTCAATAGAAAATTATTAAAAAGAGAGTTTTTGTGTAAAATCAAATTTTTTAACGTAAAAGAGATGGTTTTCCTTTAAAAGTAGTAAATCTCCGAAAAACATTGAAAAAAGGGTCACTTATGCAGTTTTAGAAAAAATATATATATTATCGTAAAATAAGAATAAAAGCATAGAAAAAGGTAATTTGTGCAATTTTAGAGAAAAAAAATATATTGTTGAGAAAAAGAGTGTATTTTTTTGGTTTCCTTCCACGAACAAATGACAATATGAAATAAACTTTGAAAAAGTCACTTTTTAGACTGAATTTTCTTTTTTTTTCAAATTGCATATATTATAGTTGTATAAGAGGGTTTTGTTTAAAATGCCGTTAATACTCCTAAAGACGTTGTAAAACACGTCATTTATGATTTTTTTAAAGAAAAAAACAGTATATTGTAATAATTTCAGTGTTTTTTGTTTATTTCTTGAGGAAGACAATAGAATAAGCAGAAAATCATGGAAAAATTCACTTTTTCGGTGAAAAGAAAGTTTATTCGTGAAATGGCATATGTTCCTTTTCTCTGAACTAGAAAAAAGATGGTCTTTTTAGATAAGATGTTACATCTTTTAAAAACGTTGAAAAGGGGATAATTTATGCATTTCTGAGAGAAAAAAATGAATTACCATGAAATGCTAATTTATTTTTTGCTCTTTCTTTCATTTACATTCAAAACATGGAAATGAAAAGAAAAAGCACTGAAAAATCCTTTTTCTTAAAGAAATATATATATTCTTTGCAATGGCTTGTATTACATTTTATGGGTATTTGTACCGTTTCAGAGAAAGAAAATGTATATAGTGTTTATTTTCTTGTTTTTAATCAAAACATTAAAATCAATGGAAAATTATTAAAAGGTGACTTTTGGTGTAAAATCATATTTTTTTTTTCGTAAAAGAGATGGTTTTCTTTTAAAAGTAGTAAATCTCGGAAAAAACATTGAAAAAGAGTCATTTAAGCAGTTTTAGAGAAAAATATATATATTATCGTGAAATAAGGATAAAAGCATAAAAATAGGTAATTTGTACAAGTTTAGAGAAAAAAATATTGTCGAGAAACAGAATGTATTTTTTTTTGGTTTTCTTCCACCAACAAATGAAAATATGAAAAAAAAATTGAAGTCACATTTTAGGCAGAATTTTCTTCTTTATTAAAATTCTATATATTATACTTGTAAAAAAGTATTTTATTTAAAATGCCGTTAATACTCCTAAAAACGTTGAAAAACACGTCATTTATGATTTTTTTTTTCAGAAAAAAGTATATTGTGGTACTATTCAGTGTTTTTTGTTTATTTTTTGATGAAAACAATGAAAAAAGCACAAAATCATCGAAAAATTCAATTTTTCGGTGAAAAGAAACTTTCTTTCGTGAAATGTCATATATTCCTTTTTTTCTGAACAAAAAAAAAGATGGTCTTTCTTAGATAAGATGTTAATTCTCCTAAAAACGCTAGAAAGGAGATAATTTATGATATTTTAGGAGATCAAAATTAATTTCCATGAAAAGTTAATATATTTCTTGCTTTTTCCTTCATTTTTATTCAAAACATGGAAATGAAAAGAAAAAAAAAACACTTAAAAAAACTTTTTCTTCAAGAAATATATATTTTTTCCTTGAAATGGCTTCTATTACATTTTATGTAACATGAAAAAGTGATTTTCTTCAAAACATTGTTTAAACCAATAAAAAGGTTTAAATAGAGTAGTTTATGGAATTTTAAAGAGAAAAAGATGCTTTTCCTTTAAAAGTAGTAAATATCCGAAAAACATTAAAAAAGTCATTTATGCAATTTTAGAAAAAAAAAAATATATATATATACATACGTAAAATAAGGATAAAAGCAAAAGTCATTTTTAGGCAGAATTTTGTTCTTTATTCAAATTCCATATGTTATACTTGTAAAAGAGGGTTTTGTTTAAAATACCGTTAATTCTCCTAAAAACGTTGAAAAACACGTCATTTATTATTTTTTTCAGAAAAAAAGTATATTGTTGCAATATTCAGTATTTTTTGTTTCTTTTTTGATGAAAACAATGAAATAAGTAGAAAATCATGAAAAAATTCACTTTTTTGGTGACAAGAAACTTTTTTCGTGAAATGGCATATATTCTTTTTTCTGAACTAAAAAAAAAGATGGTCTTTCTTAGATAAGATGTTGATTCTCATGAAAACGCTTGAAAGGTGATAATTTATACATTTTTGGGAAAAAAAAAAGAATTGCCATGAAAAGTTTATATATTTCTTGCTTTTTCCTTCATCTTTATTAAAAAAATAGAAATGAAAAGAAAAAACACTGGAAAATGTTTTTTCTTAAAGAAATATATATTTTCTCGGTGAAATGGCTAGTATTACGTTTTATATAACATGAAAAAAATATTTTCTATAAAATGTTAAAACCAATAGAAAAATTTATATAGGGTAGTTTATGTAACTTTATGTAACTTTTATGTAACGTTTTTAATTAAAACAAGGACATTCAAAGAAAGTTACAGAAAAACTCAATTTTGGAGGTAAAAACACACTTTTTTTCTAAGGGAAGATGGATTTGTCATAAAAATATTGTAAAACCCTTAAAAACGTTAAAAAATGGACAATTTAAATCGCATATGTTATACTTGTAAAAAGGGATTTTATGTAAAACGCCATTAATACTCTTAAAAACTGAAAAAAGCGTACTTTTTGAAATTTTAGATAGAAAAAGTATATTGTAAC
>CM035223.1:6969358-7019149 GCA_020233015.1 Callinectes sapidus
AAAATAGGTAATTTGTGCAGTTTTAGAGAAAAAAAAATTTTTGTCAAGAAAAAGAATGTATTTTTTTGTTTTCTTCCACCAACAAATAAAAATAAGAAAAAAACCTTGAAAAAGTCACTTTTTAGGCAGAATTTTCTTCTTTATTCAAATTGCATATATTATACTTGTCAAAGGGGGTTTTGTTTAAAATGCCCTTTATACTCCTAAAAACGTTGAAAAACATGTCATTTATGGTTTTTTTTTCAGAAAAAAAGGATATTGTGGCATTATTCAGTTTTTTTGTTTATTTTTTTTATAAAAACAATGAAATAAGCAAAAAATCTTCGAAAAATTCACTTTTTCGGTGAAAAGACCCTTTTTTTCGTGAAAAGGTATATATTCCTTTTTTCTGAACTAAAAAAAAAGATTATCTTCCTTAGATAAAATTTCAATTCTCCTAAAAACGCTAAAAAGGGGATAATTTATGCAATTTTGAGAGAAAAAAATGAATTGCAATGAAAGTTAATATATTTCTTGCTTTTTGCGTCATTTGCATTCAAAACATGGAAATGAAAAAAAAAACACTGAAAAATCCTTTTTCTTAAAGAAATATATATGTTTTCCTTCAAATAGCTTTTATTACATTTTATGTAACATGAAAAAAAAAATTTCTTCAAAATGTTGCTCAAACCAATAAAAAGGTTTAAATAGGGTAGTTTATGTAACTTTAAAGATAAAAACAATACGCTATAGCGTTCATGTTTTTAAATAAAACATGGAAATTCAATGAAAATTACTGAAAAACTCACTTTTGGAGATAAAAATATACTTTATTTTCTAAGGGAAGTTGGATTTGTCATAAAAATATTGTAAATTCCTTAAAAACGTTAAAAAATGAATAATTCAAATCGCATATGTTATACTTGTAAAAGAGAGTTTTATGTAAAATGCCGTTAATACTCTTTAAAACTGAAAAAAAACGTAATTTATGAAATTTTAGATAAAAAAAGTATATTGTAACATGAAAAAGATGTTTTCTACAATATGTGGTAAAATGTCCAAAAAGGTTAAAATTGGGTACTTTGCACAGTTTAAGAGAAAGAAAATGTATATAGTGTTAATTTTCTTGTTTTAAATCAAAACATTGGCTTTTGGTGTAAAATCATATATTTTTTTTCGTAAAAGAGATGATTTTCCTTTAAAAGTAGTAAATCTCCGAAAAACATAAAAAAAAGAGTCATTTATTCAGTTTTAGAGAAAAAAAATAATATCGTAAAATAAGGATAAAAGCATAAAAATAGGTAATTTTTGCTATTTTAGAGAAAAAATATATTGTCGAGTAAAAGAATGTATTTTTTTTTTTGTTTTCTTCCTCCAACAAATGAAAATATGAAAAAAAACATTGAAAAAGTCACTTTTTAGGCAGAATCTTCTTCTTTATTCAAGTTCCATATATTATACTTGCAAAAGGGGTTTTGTTTAAAATGCCGTTAATACTCCTAAAAACGTTGAAAAACACGTCATTTATGATTTTTTTTTTCAGAAAAAAGTATATTGTGGCAATATTGTGTGTTTTTTTTAATGAAAACAATAAAATAAGCAGAAAATCATGGAAAAACATTGAAAAAAGGGTCATTTAAGCAGTTTTAGAGAAAAAAATATATTATCGTAAAATAAGGATAAAAACATAAAAGTAGGTAATTTGTGCAATTTTAGAGAAAAAGAATATTGTCGAGAAAAAGAATGTATTTTTTTGGTGTTCTTCCACCAACAAATGAAAATATGAAATAAACGTTGAAAAAGTCACTTTTTAGGCAGAATTTTCATATTTATTCAAATTGCATATAATACACTTGTAAAAGTTGGTTTTGTTTAAAATGCCATTAATACTCCTAAAAAACGTTGAAAAACACGTAATTTATTTTTTTTTTTCAGAAAAAAAGTGTATTGTGGTAATATTCAGTGTTTTTTTTTTTTATGAAAACAATGAATCAAGCAGAAAACCATCGAAAAATTAATTTTTTCGGTGAAAAGAAACTTTTTTCATGAAATGGCATATATTCCTTTTTTCTGAATTAAAAAAAAAAAAAGATGGGCTTTCTCTGTTAAGATGTTAATTCTCCTGAAAACTCTGGAAAGGGGATAATTTATGCAATTTTGAGAGAAAAAAATGAATTACCATGAAATTTAATATATGGTTTGCTTTTTTCTTCATTTTCATTTAAAACAGGGAAATGAAAAGAAAAAAAACTTAAAAGTCCTTTTTCTTAAAGAAATATATATGTTTTCCTTGAAATGCCTTGTATTACATTTTATGTAACATGAAAAAGGGATTTTTTTCAAAATGTTGTTTAAACCAATAAAAAAGTTTAAATAGGGTAGTTTATGTAACTTTAAAGAGAAAAAAAATACGCTATAGCGTATTGTTCATGTTTTTTACTAAAACATGGAAATTCATTGAAAATTACTGAAAAACTCACTTTTGGAGGTAAAAACATACTTTTTTTTCTAAGGGAAGATGGATTTGTCATAAAAATATTGTAAAATTCTTAAAAACGTTGAATAATGGATAATTCAAATCTGATATGTTATACTTGTAAAAGGGGTTTTTATATAAAATTACGTTATTATTCTTTAAAACAGAAAAAAAACTTAGTTTATGAAATTTTAGATACAAAAAGTGTATTGTAACATTAAAAAGTTGTTTTACACAAAATGTGTTTAAACATCCAAAAAGGTTAAAAATGGACACTTTGTACAGTTTCAGAGAAAGAAAATGTATATATTGTTTTGTTTCTTGTTTTTAATCAAACTATTGCAATCAATAGAAAATTATTAAAAAGTGACTTTGGGGGTAAAATCTATTTTTTTTAGTAAAAGAGATGGTTTTCCTTTAAAAGTATTAAATCTCCGCAAACATTAAAAAAAGGGTAATTTATGCAGTTTTAGAGAAAAAATATATATATTATCGTAAAGTAAGGATAAAAGCATAAAAATAGGTAATTTGTGCAATTTTAGAAAAAAAAAATATATATCGATGAATTTTTTTTCGTTTTCTTTCTCCAACAAATGAAAATATGAAAAAACCAAGAAAAAGTCACTTTTTAGGCAGAATTTTCTTTATTGAAATTGCATATATTATACTTGTAAAAAGGGATTTTGTTTAAAATGTCGTTAATACTCCTAAAAACGTTGAAAAAATCGTCATTTATTATTGTTTTCAGAAAAAAGGTAAAATATGGCCATATTCAGTGTTTTTTGTTCATTTTTTTGATGAAAAAAATGTAATAAGCAGAAAGTCATTGAAAAAATCACTTTTTCGGTGAAAAGAAACTTTTTTTCGAGAAATGGCATATATTCCTTTTTTCTGAACTAAAAAAAAAAACATGGTCTTTCTTAGATAAGATGTAAATTCTCCTAAAAACGCTGGAAAGGGGATAATTTATGCAATTTTGAGAGAAAAAAATGAATTTCCATGAAAAGTTAAGATATTTTTTGTTTTTCCTTGATTTTCATCCAAACGTGGAAATAAAAAGAAAAAACACTGAAAAATCCTTTTTCTTAAAGAAATTTATTTTTTTTCCTTGAAATGGCTTGTATTACATTTTATGTAACATGAAAAAGAGATTTTCTTCCAAATGTTGTTAAAACCAATAAAAAGGTTTAAATAGGGTAGTTAATGTAACTATAAAGAGAAAAACAATGCGCTAAAGCTTATTGTTCATGTTTTAATTTAAAACATGAAAATTCAAAGATAATTAGTGAAAAACTCACTTTTGGAGGTAAAAACATTTTTTTTTTTTCTAAGGGAAGATGGATTTGTCATAAAAAAAAATTGTAAAACTCTTAAAAACGTTAAATAAAGGATAATTCAAATCTGATATGTTATACTTGTAAAACAGGGTTTTATGTAAAATGCCGTTAATACTCTATAAAACTGAAAAAAACGTAATTTATAAAATTTTAGATATAAAAAGTATATTTTAACATGAAAAAGTTGTTTACTACAAAATGTGTTTAAACGTCCAAAAAGGTTAAAAATGGGTACTTTGTACAGTTTCAGAGAAAGAAAATGTATAAAGTGTTTATTTTCTTGTTTTTAATCAAAACATTAAAATCATTAGAAAATTATTAAAAAGTGACTTTTGGTGTAAAATCATATTTATTCGTAAGAGATGGTTTTTCTTTAAAAGTAGAAAATCTCCGAAAAACATTCAAAAAAAGGATCATTTATGCTGCTTTAGAGAACAAATATATATATTATCGTAAAATAAAGATAAAAACATAAAAATAGGTAATTTTGGCAATTTTAGAGAAAAAAATATATTGTCGAGAAAATTTTTTTATTTTTTTGGTTTTCTTTCACCAACAAATGAAAATATGAAAAAAACCTTGAAAAAGTCAGTTTTTAGGCAGAATATTCGTCTTTATTCAAATTGCATATATTATACTTGTTAAAGGGGGTTTTGTTTAAAATACCTTAATACTCCTAAAAACGTTGAAAAACACGGCATTTAATTTTTTCAGAAAATAAATTATATTGTGGTAGTATTCGGTGTTTTTTGTTTATTTTTTGATAAAAACAATGAAATAAGCAGAAAATCATCAAAAAATTCACTTTATCGGTGAAAAGAAAGTTTTTTTTCTTGAAATGACATATATTCCTTTTTTCTGAACTAAAAAGAAGATGGTCCTTCTTAGATAAGATGTTAATACTCCTAAAAACGCTGGAGAGGGGATAATTTATGCAGTGGCTAGCGCGTCTGGCTACGAATCCGTGGGCCCGAGTTCGATCCCGGACGAGGACGGCGCGGACTCCACCCAGGTTTTCATCCTTCACTGGTCGATAAATGGGTACCTAGGGCAACCTAGGGAAGGTAAACTGTGGAAACCCGGATTTCATGCTGGCACCATGTCCCGGGGTAAGGGACTATTCCACCACAGACTCAAAGGCCAAAGAGACGGGAGATGAGCGCCCGCAGCCACGCGCTGATACAGCGTAAGCCCCCCACTTTACCTTTATAAAGAAAAAAAATTAATTACCATGAAAAGTTATTATATTGTTTGCTTTTTTCCTTCATTTTTATTCAAAACATGGAAATGAAAATAAAAAAAACACTGAAAAGTCCTTTTTGTTAAAGAAATATATATTTTTTCCTTGAAATGGCTTGTATTACATTTTATGTAACTTGAAAAAGTGATGTTTTTAAAAATGTTGTTAAAACCAATAAAAAAGTTTAAATAGGGTAGTTTATGTAACTTTAAAGAGAAAAAACAATACGCTATAGCGTATTGTTCATGTTTTTAATTAAAACATAGAAATTCAAAGAAAATTACTGAAAAACTCACTTTTGGAGGTAAAAAATTACTTTTTTTTCTAAGGTAAGATGGATTTGTCATAAAAATATTATAAAGCCCTTAAAAAGGTTGAATAATGGATAATTCAAATCTGATATGTTCTACTTGTAAAAGGGGGTTTTATGTAAAATACCGTTAATATCTGAAAAACTGAGAAAAATGTAACTTATGAAATTTTAGATAGAAACAGTATACTGTAACATGAAAAAGTTGTTTTCTACAAAATGTGTTTAAACGTCAAAAAAGATTAAAAATGGGTACTTTGTACAGTTTCAGAGAAAGAAAATGTATAAAGTTTATTTTATTTTTTTTTTTTTTTATCAAAACATTGAAATGAAGAAAAAAAATATTAAAAAGTGACTTATGGTGTAAAATCATAAATTTTTTTCGTAAAAGAGATGGTTTTCCTTTAAAAGTAGTAAATCTCCGAAAAACATTGAAAAAAAGGGTCATTTATGCAGTTTAAGAAAAAAATATATATATTATAGTAAAGTAAGAATAAAAGCATAAAAATAGGTAATTTGTGCAATTTAAGAGAAAAAATATATTGTCAAGAAAAAGGATGTATTTTTTTTTTTTTGGTTTTCTTCCACCAAAAAATGAAAATATGAAAAAAAATTGAAAAAGTCACTTTTTAGGCAGATTTTCTTCTTTATTCAAATTGCATATATTATACCTGTAAATGAGGGTTTTGTTTGAAATGCCGTTAATACTCCCAAAAACGTTGAAAAACATGTTATTTATTATTTTTTTCCGAAAAAAATTATTATTCTCCTTCTGCAGCTGCTCCCATGTTCATATGAGGTGGCTGTTCCTCGCTAGGTTTATCCACAAAGCCTGGTCCCCAACATCCTCTTCCCTCAATCCTCTCTCCCTCAGGTCTTCTCCGATGCAATCCTTCCTCCTTTTCTTTGGTCTGTCACGTTGCCTTCTTCCCTCCACTTCCATATCAAGTATCCTTCTACCGACATACTCTTCTTCTCGTCTTTTGATGTTACCGAACCATTGCATTCTCCTTTCTTGTACTTTCTTTGTTACCTCCATTACTTTGGCTTTTCCCCTTATAAGACTGTTTCTCACGTTATCCCTCCTTGTCACCTCAAGCATCCACCTTAACATTCTCATCTCAGCAACTTCCAACTCTTGTGCTCTCTTTATTGGCCACGTTTCCGCACCATACAACATTGCTGGTCTTA
This sequence comes from Callinectes sapidus, assembly GCA_020233015.1. Classification (NCBI taxonomy): domain Eukaryota; kingdom Metazoa; phylum Arthropoda; class Malacostraca; order Decapoda; family Portunidae; genus Callinectes; species Callinectes sapidus. The sequence goes on from CM035223.1 coordinate 6,975,892, forward strand.
CAACTGATTTAAACACTTTACCCTTTACTCTTGCACTAATTTTTCGGTCACAGAGCACTCCAGTTGTTCTTTTCCAATTCTTCCGGCCCGATTGGATACGGTGACTAATCTCTCCATCCAAGCTGCCATCTTTTTTTCAGAAAAAAAAGTATATTGAGGTAATATTCAGTGTTTTTTGTTTATTTTTTTTATGAAAGCAATGAAATAAGCAGAAAATCATGGAAAAATTCACTTTTTCGGTGAAAAGAATTTTTTTCGTGAAATGGCATATATTCCTTTTTTCTGAACTAAAAAAAAAACATGCTCTTTCTTAAATAAGATGTTAATTCTCCTAAAACCGCTGGAAAAGGGATAATTTATGCAATTTTGAGAGAAAAAAAATGAATTTCCATGAAAATTTAATATATTTCTTGTTTTTTCCTTCATTTTCATTGAAAACATGGTAATGTAAAAAAAAAAGACTGAAAAACCTTTTTCTTTAAGAAATGTATATTTTTTCCTTGAAATGGCTTGTATTACATTTTATGTAACATGAAAAAGGGATTTTCTTCAAAATGTTGTTAAACCAATGAAAAGGTTTAAATAAAGTAGTTTATGTAACTTTAAAAAGAAAAACAATACGCTATAGCGTATTGTTCATGTTTTTAATTAAAACATGGAAATTCAAAGAAAATTAATGAAAAACTCACTTTTAGAGGTAAAACCACTTTTTTTTCTAAAAGAAGATGGATTTGTAATAAAATATTGTAAAACACTTTAAAACGTTAAAAAATGGATTATTCAAATCGCATATGTTATACGTGTAAAAGGAGGTTTGACGTAAAATGCCGTTAATACTCTTAAAAACTGAAAAAAAAGTAATTTAAGAATTTTAGATAGGAAAGTATATTGTAACATAAAAAGTTGTTTACTACAAAATTTGTTTAAACGTCCAAAAAGGTTAAAAATGGGTACTTTGCACACTTTCAGAGAAAGTAAATGTATTTAGAGTTTATTATATTGTTTTTAATCAAAACATTGAAATCAATAGAAAATTGTTAACAAGTGACTTTTGGTGTAAAATCATATTTTTTTCGTAAAAGATGGTTTTCCTTTAAAAGTAGTAAATCTAAGAAAAACATTGAAAAAAGGGTGATTTATGCAGTTTTAGAGAGAAAAATACATATTATCGTAAAATAAAGATAAAAGCATAAAAATAGGTAATTTGTGCAATTTTAGAAAAAAAAATATATTGTCGAGAAAAATAATGTATTTTTTTGGTTTTCTGCCACCAACAAATGAAAATAAGAAAAAAACCTTGAAAAATTCACTTTTCAGGCAAAATTTTCTTCTTTATTCAAATTCCATATATTATACTTGTAAAAGGAGGCCTTGTTTAAAATAGCGTTAATACTCCTAAAAACGTTGAAAAACACGTCATTTATTTATTTATTTTTTTTTCAGAAAAAAAGTATATTATGGCAGTATTCAGTGTTTTTGTTTATTTTTTGATGAACACAATGAAATAAGCAAAAAGTCATCGAAAAATTCACTTTTTCGTTGACAAGAAACTTTTTTCGTGAAATGGCATATATTCTTTTTTTCTGAACTAAGAAAAAAGATCGTCTCTCTAAGGTAAGATGTTAATTCTCCTAAAAACGCTGGAAAGAGGATAATTTATGCAATTTTGAGAGAAAACAAATGAATTCCAATGAAAAGTTCTTTCTTTTTCCTTCATTTACAATAAAATCATGGAAATGAAAAGAAAAAACACTGAAAAATCCTTTTTCTTTAAGAAATGTATATTTTTTCCTTGAAATGACTTGTATTACATTTTATGTAACATGAAAAAGGGATTTTCTTCAAAATGTTGTAAAACCAATAAAAAGGTTTAAATAGTGTTGTTTCTGTAACTTTAAAGAGAAAAACAAAACACTATAGCATATTGTTCATGTTTTCAAATAAAACATGGAAATTCAAAGAAAATAACTGAAACACTCACTTTTGGAGGAAAAATCATACTTTTTTTTTCTAAGGGAAAATGGATTTGTCATAAAAATATTGAAAAACCTTAAAAAATGTTGAAAAATCGATAATTCAAATCGCATATCTTATATTTGTAAAAGGGGGTTTTATGTAAAATGCCGTTAATTCTATTAAAAACTTAAAAAAACGTAATTTATTAAATTTTTGAGAGAAAAAGTATATTGTAACATGAAAAAGTTGTTTCCTACAAAATGTATTTAAAGGTCAAAAAAGGTTAAAAATTGGTACTTTGTACAGTATTAGGGAAAGAAAATGTGTATAGTGTTTATTTTCTTGTTTTTAATCAAAACATTGAAATCAATAGAAAATTATTAAAAAGTGACTTTTGGTGTAAAATCATATTTTTTTCTTAAAAGAGATGGTTTTCTTTTAAAAGTAGTAATTCTCCAAAAAACATTAAAAAAAGGGTTATTTATGCAGTTTTGGAGAAAAAAAATAGATATTATCGTAAAATACGGATAAAAGCATAAAAATAGGTAATTTGTGCAATTTTGGAGACAAAAATATTGTCGAGAAAAACAATGGGTTTTTTTTTTTTCTTTTTGCTTTTCTTCTTCCAACAAATGAAAATATGTTAAAAACCTTGAAAAAGTCAGTTTTTAGGATGAATATTCTTCTTTATTCAAATTGCAAATATTATACTTGTAAAAGGGGGTTTTGTTTAAAATGCCGTTTAGAATCCAAAAACGTTGAAAAACACGTCATTTAGTTTTTTTTTTTTTAGAAAAATAATATTTTGTGGTCATATTCAGTGTTTTTTTAATAATTTTTTTATGAAAACAATGAAATAAGCAGAAAATCATCGAAAAATTAACTTTTTCGGTGAAAAGAAACTTTTTTTTGTGAAATAGCATTTATTCCTTTTTTTTAACTAAAAAAAAGATGGTCTTTCTTACATAAGATGTTTATTTTCCTAAAAACGCTTGAAAGTGGATAATTTATGCAATTTTGAGAGAAAAAAAAAAAGAATTGCCAAGAAAAGTTAATATATTTCTTGGTATTTCTTTCATTTTCTTTCAAAACATGGAAATGAAAAGAAAAAACACTGAAAAACTTCTTTCCTAAAGAAATATATATTTTTCCTTGAAAAGGCTTGTATTACATTTTTTGCAATATGAAAAAGCGATTTTCTTCAAAATGTTGTTAAAACCAATAAAAAGGTTTAAATAGGGTAGTTTATATAACTTTAAAGAGAAAAACAACACGCTATAGCGTATTGTTCATGTATTTAATTAAAACACGGAAATTCAAAGAAAATTACTGAAAAACTCACTTTTGGAGGTAAAAACATACTTTTTTTTTCAAAGGGAGGTTGGATTTGTCATAAAAATATTGTAAAACCCTTAAAAACGTTGAATAATGGATAGTTCAAATAGCATATGTTATACTTGTAGAAGAGGGTGTTAGGTAAAATGCCGTTAATACCCTTAAAAAGGGTATTAAGGATAAAAGCATAAAAATAGGTAATTTGTGCAATTTTAGAAAAAAAATATATATATCGATGAATTTTTTTTCGTTTTCTTTCTCCAACAAATGAAAATATGAAAAAACCAAGAAAAAGTCACTTTTTAGGCAGAATTTTCTTTATTGAAATTGCATATATTATACTTGTAAAAAGGGATTTTGTTTAAAATGTCGTTAATACTCCTAAAAACGTTGAAAAAATCGTCATTTATTATTGTTTTCAGAAAAAAGGTAAAATATGGCCATATTCAGTGTTTTTTGTTCATTTTTTTGATGAAAAAAATGTAATAAGCAGAAAGTCATTGAAAAAATCACTTTTTCGGTGAAAAGAAACTTTTTTTCGAGAAATGGCATATATTCCTTTTTTCTGAACTAAAAAAAAAAACATGGTCTTTCTTAGATAAGATGTAAATTCTCCTAAAAACGCTGGAAAGGGGATAATTTATGCAATTTTGAGAGAAAAAAATGAATTTCCATGAAAAGTTAAGATATTTTTTGTTTTTCCTTGATTTTCATCCAAACGTGGAAATAAAAAGAAAAAACACTGAAAAATCCTTTTTCTTAAAGAAATTTATTTTTTTTCCTTGAAATGGCTTGTATTACATTTTATGTAACATGAAAAAGAGATTTTCTTCCAAATGTTGTTAAAACCAATAAAAAGGTTTAAATAGGGTAGTTAATGTAACTATAAAGAGAAAAACAATGCGCTAAAGCTTATTGTTCATGTTTTAATTTAAAACATGAAAATTCAAAGATAATTAGTGAAAAACTCACTTTTGGAGGTAAAAACATTTTTTTTTTTTCTAAGGGAAGATGGATTTGTCATAAAAAAAAATTGTAAAACTCTTAAAAACGTTAAATAAAGGATAATTCAAATCTGATATGTTATACTTGTAAAACAGGGTTTTATGTAAAATGCCGTTAATACTCTATAAAACTGAAAAAAACGTAATTTATAAAATTTTAGATATAAAAAGTATATTTTAACATGAAAAAGTTGTTTACTACAAAATGTGTTTAAACGTCCAAAAAGGTTAAAAATGGGTACTTTGTACAGTTTCAGAGAAAGAAAATGTATAAAGTGTTTATTTTCTTGTTTTTAATCAAAACATTAAAATCATTAGAAAATTATTAAAAAGTGACTTTTGGTGTAAAATCATATTTATTCGTAAGAGATGGTTTTTCTTTAAAAGTAGAAAATCACCGAAAAACATTCAAAAAAAGGATCATTTATGCTGCTTTAGAGAACAAATATATATATTATCGTAAAATAAAGATAAAAACATAAAAATAGGTAATTTTGGCAATTTTAGAGAAAAAAATATATTGTCGAGAAAATTTTTTTATTTTTTTGGTTTTCTTTCACCAACAAATGAAAATATCAAAAAAACCTTGAAAAAGTCAGTTTTTAGGCAGAATATTCGTCTTTATTCAAATTGCATATATTATACTTGTTAAAGGGGGTTTTGTTTAAAATACCTTAATACTCCTAAAAACGTTGAAAAACACGGCATTTAATTTTTTCAGAAAATAAATTATATTGTGGTAGTATTCGGTGTTTTTTGTTTATTTTTTGATAAAAACAATGAAATAAGCAGAAAATCATCAAAAAATTCACTTTATCGGTGAAAAGAAAGTTTTTTTTCTTGAAATGACATATATTCCTTTTTTCTGAACTAAAAAGAAGATGGTCCTTCTTAGATAAGATGTTAATACTCCTAAAAACGCTGGAGAGGGGATAATTTATGCAGTGGCTAGCGCGTCTGGCTACGAATCCGTGGGCCCGAGTTCGATCCCGGACGAGGACGGCGCGGACTCCACCCAGGTTTTCATCCTTCACTGGTCGATAAATGGGTACCTAGGGCAACCTAGGGAAGGTAAACTGTGGAAACCCGGATTTCATGCTGGCACCATGTCCCGGGGTAAGGGACTATTCCACCACAGACTCAAAGGCCAAAGAGACGGGAGATGAGCGCCCGCAGCCACGCGCTGATACAGCGTAAGCCCCCCACTTTACCTTTATAAAGAAAAAAAATTAATTACCATGAAAAGTTATTATATTGTTTGCTTTTTTCCTTCATTTTTATTCAAAACATGGAAATGAAAATAAAAAAAACACTGAAAAGTCCTTTTTGTTAAAGAAATATATATTTTTTCCTTGAAATGGCTTGTATTACATTTTATGTAACTTGAAAAAGTGATGTTTTTAAAAATGTTGTTAAAACCAATAAAAAAGTTTAAATAGGGTAGTTTATGTAACTTTAAAGAGAAAAAACAATACGCTATAGCGTATTGTTCATGTTTTTAATTAAAACATAGAAATTCAAAGAAAATTACTGAAAAACTCACTTTTGGAGGTAAAAAATTACTTTTTTTTCTAAGGTAAGATGGATTTGTCATAAAAATATTATAAAGCCCTTAAAAAGGTTGAATAATGGATAATTCAAATCTGATATGTTCTACTTGTAAAAGGGGGTTTTATGTAAAATACCGTTAATATCTGAAAAACTGAGAAAAATGTAACTTATGAAATTTTAGATAGAAACAGTATACTGTAACATGAAAAAGTTGTTTTCTACAAAATGTGTTTAAACGTCAAAAAAGATTAAAAATGGGTACTTTGTACAGTTTCAGAGAAAGAAAATGTATAAAGTTTTTTTTTTTTTTTTTTTTTTATCAAAACATTGAAATGAAGAAAAAAAATATTAAAAAGTGACTTATGGTGTAAAATCATAAATTTTTTTCGTAAAAGAGATGGTTTTCCTTTAAAAGTAGTAAATCTCCGAAAAACATTGAAAAAAAGGGTCATTTATGCAGTTTAAGAAAAAAATATATATATTATAGTAAAGTAAGAATAAAAGCATAAAAATAGGTAATTTGTGCAATTTAAGAGAAAAAATATATTGTCAAGAAAAAGGATGTATTTTTTTTTTTTTGGTTTTCTTCCACCAAAAAATGAAAATATGAAAAAAAATTGAAAAAGTCACTTTTTAGGCAGATTTTCTTCTTTATTCAAATTGCATATATTATACCTGTAAATGAGGGTTTTGTTTGAAATGCCGTTAATACTCCCAAAAACGTTGAAAAACATGTTATTTATTATTTTTTTCCGAAAAAAATTATTATTCTCCTTCTGCAGCTGCTCCCATGTTCATATGAGGTGGCTGTTCCTCGCTAGGTTTATCCACAAAGCCTGGTCCCCAACATCCTCTTCCCTCAATCCTCTCTCCCTCAGGTCTTCTCCGATGCAATCCTTCCTCCTTTTCTTTGGTCTGTCACGTTGCCTTCTTCCCTCCACTTCCATATCAAGTATCCTTCTACCGACTTACTCTTCTTCTCGTCTTTTGATGTTACCGAACCATTGCATTCTCCTTTCTTGTACTTTCTTTGTTACCTCCATTACTTTGGCTTTTCCCCTTATAAGACTGTTTCTCACGTTATCCCTCCTTGTCACCTCAAGCATCCACCTTAACATTCTCATCTCAGCAACTTCCAACTCTTGTGCTCTCTTTATTGGCCACGTTTCCGCACCATACAACATTGCTGGTCTTACAACTGATTTAAACACTTTACCCTTTACTCTTGCACTAATTTTTCGGTCACAGAGCACTCCAGTTGTTCTTTTCCAATTCTTCCGGCCCGATTGGATGCGGTGACTAATCTCTCCATCCAAGCTGCCATCTTTTTTTCAGAAAAAAAAGTATATTGAGGTAATATTCAGTGTTTTTTGTTTATTTTTTTTATGAAAGCAATGAAATAAGCAGAAAATCATGGAAAAATTCACTTTTTCGGTGAAAAGAATTTTTTTCGTGAAATGGCATATATTCCTTTTTTCTGAACTAAAAAAAAAACATGCTCTTTCTTAAATAAGATGTTAATTCTCCTAAAACCGCTGGAAAAGGGATAATTTATGCAATTTTGAGAGAAAAAAATGAATTTCCATGAAAATTTAATATATTTCTTGTTTTTTCCTTCATTTTCATTTAAAACATGGTAATGTAAAAAAAAAAGACTGAAAAACCTTTTTCTTTAAGAAATGTATATTTTTTCCTTGAAATGGCTTGTATTACATTTTATGTAACATGAAAAAGGGATTTTCTTCAAAATGTTGTTAAACCAATGAAAAGGTTTAAATAAAGTAGTTTATGTAACTTTAAAAAGAAAAACAATACGCTATAGCGTATTGTTCATGTTTTTAATTAAAACATGGAAATTCAAAGAAAATTAATGAAAAACTCACTTTTAGAGGTAAAACCACTTTTTTTTCTAAAAGAAGATGGATTTGTAATAAAATATTGTAAAACACTTTAAAACGTTAAAAAATGGATTATTCAAATCGCATATGTTATACGTGTAAAAGGAGGTTTGACGTAAAATGCCGTTAATACTCTTAAAAACTGAAAAAAAAGTAATTTAAGAATTTTAGATAGGAAAGTATATTGTAACATAAAAAGTTGTTTACTACAAAATTTGTTTAAACGTCCAAAAAGGTTAAAAATGGGTACTTTGCACACTTTCAGAGAAAGTAAATGTATTTAGAGTTTATTATATTGTTTTTAATCAAAACATTGAAATCAATAGAAAATTGTTAACAAGTGACTTTTGGTGTAAAATCATATTTTTTTCGTAAAAGATGGTTTTCCTTTAAAAGTAGTAAATCTAAGAAAAACATTGAAAAAAGGGTGATTTATGCAGTTTTAGAGAGAAAAATACATATTATCGTAAAATAAAGATAAAAGCATAAAAATAGGTAATTTGTGCAATTTTAGAAAAAAAAATATATTGTCGAGAAAAATAATGTATTTTTTTGGTTTTCTGCCACCAACAAATGAAAATAAGAAAAAAACCTTGAAAAATTCACTTTTCAGGCAAAATTTTCTTCTTTATTCAAATTCCATATATTATACTTGTAAAAGGAGGCCTTGTTTAAAATAGCGTTAATACTCCTAAAAACGTTGAAAAACACGTCATTTATTTATTTATTTTTTTTTCAGAAAAAAAGTATATTATGGCAGTATTCAGTGTTTTTGTTTATTTTTTGATGAACACAATGAAATAAGCAAAAAGTCATCGAAAAATTCACTTTTTCGTTGACAAGAAACTTTTTTCGTGAAACGGCATATATTCTTTTTTTCTGAACTAAGAAAAAAGATCGTCTCTCTAAGGTAAGATGTTAATTCTCCTAAAAACGCTGGAAAGAGGATAATTTATGCAATTTTGAGAGAAAACAAATGAATTCCAATGAAAAGTTCTTTCTTTTTCCTTCATTTACAATAAAATCATGGAAATGAAAAGAAAAAACACTGAAAAATCCTTTTTCTTTAAGAAATGTATATTTTTTCCTTGAAATGACTTGTATTACATTTTATGTAACATGAAAAAGGGATTTTCTTCAAAATGTTGTAAAACCAATAAAAAGGTTTAAATAGTGTTGTTTCTGTAACTTTAAAGAGAAAAACAAAACACTATAGCATATTGTTCATGTTTTCAAATAAAACATGGAAATTCAAAGAAAATAACTGAAACACTCACTTTTGGAGGAAAAATCATACTTTTTTTTTCTAAGGGAAAATGGATTTGTCATAAAAATATTGAAAAACCTTAAAAAATGTTGAAAAATCGATAATTCAAATCGCATATCTTATATTTGTAAAAGGGGGTTTTATGTAAAATGCCGTTAATTCTATTAAAAACTTTAAAAAACGTAATTTATTAAATTTTTGAGAGAAAAAGTATATTGTAACATGAAAAAGTTGTTTCCTACAAAATGTATTTAAAGGTCAAAAAAGGTTAAAAATTGGTACTTTGTACAGTATTAGGGAAAGAAAATGTGTATAGTGTTTATTTTCTTGTTTTTAATCAAAACATTGAAATCAATAGAAAATTATTAAAAAGTGACTTTTGGTGTAAAATCATATTTTTTTCTTAAAAGAGATGGTTTTCTTTTAAAAGTAGTAATTCTCCAAAAAACATTAAAAAAAGGGTTATTTATGCAGTTTTGGAGAAAAAAAATAGATATTATCGTAAAATACGGATAAAAGCATAAAAATAGGTAATTTGTGCAATTTTGGAGACAAAAATATTGTCGAGAAAAACAATGGGTTTTTTTTTTTTCTTTTTGCTTTTCTTCTTCCAACAAATGAAAATATGTTAAAAACCTTGAAAAAGTCAGTTTTTAGGATGAATATTCTTCTTTATTCAAATTGCAAATATTATACTTGTAAAAGGGGGTTTTGTTTAAAATGCCGTTTAGAATCCAAAAACGTTGAAAAACACGTCATTTAGTTTTTTTTTTTTTAGAAAAATAATATTTTGTGGTCATATTCAGTGTTTTTTTAATAATTTTTTTATGAAAACAATGAAATAAGCAGAAAATCATCGAAAAATTAACTTTTTCGGTGAAAAGAAACTTTTTTTTGTGAAATAGCATTTATTCCTTTTTTTTAACTAAAAAAAAGATGGTCTTTCTTACATAAGATGTTTATTTTCCTAAAAACGCTTGAAAGTGGATAATTTATGCAATTTTGAGAGAAAAAAAAAAAGAATTGCCAAGAAAAGTTAATATATTTCTTGGTATTTCTTTCATTTTCTTTCAAAACATGGAAATGAAAAGAAAAAACACTGAAAAACTTCTTTCCTAAAGAAATATATATTTTTCCTTGAAAAGGCTTGTATTACATTTTTTGCAATATGAAAAAGCGATTTTCTTCAAAATGTTGTTAAAACCAATAAAAAGGTTTAAATAGGGTAGTTTATATAACTTTAAAGAGAAAAACAACACGCTATAGCGTATTGTTCATGTATTTAATTAAAACACGGAAATTCAAAGAAAATTACTGAAAAACTCACTTTTGGAGGTAAAAACATACTTTTTTTTTCAAAGGGAGGTTGGATTTGTCATAAAAATATTGTAAAACCCTTAAAAACGTTGAATAATGGATAGTTCAAATAGCATATGTTATACTTGTAGAAGAGGGTGTTAGGTAAAATGCCGTTAATACCCTTAAAAACTGAAAAAAACTTCATTTATGAAATTTTAGATAGAAAAGTAAATTGTAACATAAAAAATTTATTTTCTACAACATGTGTTTTAACATCCAATAAGGTTAAAAATGGACACTTTGTACAGTTTCAGAGAAAGAAAATGTATATAGTGTTTATTTTCTTTTTAATCAAAATATTGAAATCAGTAGAAAATTATTAAAAAGTGACTTTTAGTGTAAAATCATATGTTTTTTTCGTAAAAGAGATGGATTTCCTTTAAAAGTAGTAAATCTCCGAAAAACATTAAAAAAAGGGTCATTTTTGGAGTTTTAGAGAAAAAAATATATTATCATAAAAAAAAGATAAAAGCAAAAAAAAAATAATTTGTGCAATTTCAGAGAAAAAAATATATTGTCGAGAAAAATAATGTATTTTTTTGGTTTTCTTCAACCAACAAATGAAAATATGAATAATACTTGAAAAAGTCACTTTTCAGACAGAATTTTCTTGTTTATTCAATTTGCATTAATTTTACTTGTAAAAGGAGGTTTTGTTTTAAATGCCGTTAACACTCCTAAAAACGTTGAAAAACACGTATTTTATTTTTTTTCAGAAAAAAAAGTATATTTTGGCAATATTCAGTGTTTTTTGTTTATTTTTTTATGAAAATGAAATAAGCAGAAAATCATCGAAAAATTCACTTTTTTCGGTTATGGTCGTTCTTAGGTAAGATTTGAATTCTCTTTAAAACGCAAAAAAAGGGCATAATTTGTGCAATTTGAGGAAATAAAATGAATTGTCATGAAAAGTTAATATATTTCTTGTTTTTTCCTTCATTTTCATTAAAAACATGGAAATGAAAAGAAAAATCACTGTAAAAAAAATTTTCTTAAAAAAATTTTTTTTTTTTCCTTGAAATGGCTTGTATTACTTTTTATGTAACATGAAAAAGGGATTTTCTTCAAAATGTTGTTAAAACCAATAAAAAGGTTTAAATAAGTTTGTTTATGTATTTTTAAAGAGAAAGACAATACGCTATAACGTATTGTTCATGTTTTTAATTAAAACATGGAAATTCAAAGAAAATTACTGAAAAACTCATTTTTGGAGGTAAAAACATACTTTTTTTTTCTAAGGGAAGATGGATTTGTCATAAAAATATTGTAAAACCTTTAAAAAATGTTGAATAATGGACAATTCAAATCGCATATGTTATACTTGTAAAAGGGGGTTTTATATAAAATGCCGTTAATACTCTTAAAAACTAAAGAAAAAAAACGGAATTTATTAAATTTTAGATAGAAAAAGTATACTGTAACATGAAAAAGTTGTTTTCTACAAAATGTGTTTGAACGTCAAAAAAGTTAAAAATGGGTACTTTGTACAGTTTCAGAGAAAGAAAATGTATATAGTGTTTGTTTATTTTCTTGTTTTTAATCAAAATATTGAAATCAATAGAAAATTATTAAAAAGTTACTTTTGGTGTAAAATCATTTTTTTTTTTTTCGTAAAAGAGATGGTTTTCCTTTAAATGTAGTAAATCTCCGAAAAAAATTGGAAAAAGAGTCGGTTATGTAGTTTTAGAGAAAAATATATATATAATATTGTGAAATAAGGATAAAATCATAAAAATATGTACTTTGTGTAATTTTAGATAAAAATAATATTTTTGAGAAAAAGAATGTATTTTTTTGGTTTTCTTCCACCAACAAATAAAAATATGAAAAAAACTTTGAAAAAGTCACTTTTTAGGCAGAATTTTCTTCTTTATTCAAATTGAATATATTATACTTGTAAAAGGGGGTGTTGTTTAAGATGCCGTAAATATTCTTAAAAACGTTGAAAAACACGTCATTTATGATTTTTTTTAGAAAAAAGTATGTTGTTGTAATATTCAGTTTCAGAGAAAGAAAATGTGTATAGTGTTTTTTTTCTTGTTTTTAATCAAAACATTGAAATCAATAGCAAATTATTAAAAAGAGACTTTTCGTGTAAAATTATGTTTTGTTTTCGGTAAAGAGATGGTTTTCCTTTAAAAGCTGTAAATCTCCGAAAAACATTGAAAAAAATGTCATTTATGCAGTTTTAGAGAAAAAAATTATATTATCGTAGAATAAGGATTAGCGTACTTGACTTTTTTTCTAAGGGAAGATGGATTTGTCATAAAAAATATAGTAAAACCTTTTAAAACGTGGAAAAATGGTTAATTCAGATCGCATATGTTATACTTGTTTTATGTTAAATACCGTTAATAATCTTAAAAACTGAATAAAACTTAATTTATGAAATTTTAGATAGAAAAAGTATATTGTAACATGAAAAAGTTATTTTCTACAAAATGTGTTTAAACATCCAAAAAGGTTAAAAATGGACACTTTATACAGTTTCTGAGAAAGAAAATGTATATAGTGTTTTTTTTTAATCATTACATTGGAATCAATAGAAAATTATTAAAAAGTGACTTTTGGTGTAAATTCCTTTTTTTTCGTAAAAGAGATGGTTTTCCTTTAAAAGTAGTAGATCTCCGAAAAACATTAAAAAGGTCATTTATGCAATTTTACAAAAAAAAAAATTATCGTAAAATAAGAATAAAAATATAAAAAAGGTATTTTTTTATATTTTACAGAAAAAAAAAATTTCGAGAAAAATAACGTGTTTTTTTGGTTTTCTTCCACTAATATATGAAAAAATTAAAGAAACCTTGAAAAAGTCACTTTTTACGCAGAATTTTTTGTCTTTATTCAAATTGCATATATTATATTTATAAAAAAGAGTTTTGTTTAAAATGCCGGTAATACCCCTAAAAACGTTGAAAAACACATCATTTATGATTTTTTTCAGAAAAAAAAGGATATTGTGGCCATATTCAGTATTTTTTTTTTATGAAAACAATGAAATAAGCTCAAAATCATCGAAAAAATCACTTTTTCTGTGAAAAGAAACTTTTTTTCGTGAAATGGCATATATTCCCTTTTTCTGAACTAAAAAAAAAGATGGTCTTTCTTCGATAGATAATTCTCCTCAAAACGATGGAAAGGGGATAATTTATGCACTTTTGAGAGAAAAAAATTAATTTTCATAAAGTGTTAATATATTTCTTGCTTTTACTTTCATTTTCATTCAAAACATGGAAATGAAAAGAAAAAAACGCAGAAAAAAACTTTTTCTTAAGGAAATATATATATTTTCCTAGAAATGGTTTGTATTACGTTTTATGTAACATGAACGAGGGATTTTCTTCAAAATGTTCTTTAAACCAATGAAAAGGTTTAAATAGGGTAGTTTATGTAACTTTAAAGATAAAACAATACGCTATAGCTTATTGTTCATGTTTTTAATTAAAACAAGGAAATTTAAAGAAAATTACTGAAAAACTCACTTTTGGAGGTAAAAACATACTTTTTTTTCAAAGGGAAGATGGATTTGTCATAAATATATTGTAAAACCCTTAAAAATGCTGAAAAGCGAATAATTCAAATTGCTTATGTTGTACTTGTAAAAAAGGGTTTTATGTAAAATGCCGTTAATACTCTTAAAAACTGAAAAAAACGCAATTTATAAAATTTTAGATAGAAAAAGTATATTGTAACATAAAAAAGTTGTTTTCTACAAAATGTGTTTAAATATCCAAAAAGGTTAAATATGGGTATTTTCTACAGTTTCAGAGAAAGAAAATGTATTTAGTTTTTATTTTCTTCTTTTTAATCAAAACATTGAAATCAATTGAAAATTATTGAAAAATTACTTTTGGTGTTAAATCATATTTTTTTCGTAAAAGAGATTGTTTTCCTTTAAAAGTAGTAAATCTCCGAAAAATATTGAAAAAAGGGTCATTTATGCAGTTTTAGATAAAAAAATATATATATATTATCGTAAAATAAGGATAAAAGCATAAAAAAGGTAATTTGTGCAATTTTAGAGACAAAAAATATTGTCGAGAAAAAGAATGTATTTTTAAGGGTTTTCTTCCACCAACAAAGGAAAATATGAAAAAAAAAACTTGAAAAAGTCAGTATTTAGGCAGAATTATCTTCTTTATTCAAAAAGCAAATATTATACTTGTAAAAGAGGGTTTTGTTTAAAATAGCGTTAAGACTCCTAAAAACGTTGAAAATCACGTCGCTTATGATTTTTTTCAGAAAAAAAGTATATTGCGGTAATATTCAGTGTTTTTTTATGAAAACAATGAAATAAGCAGAAAATTTTCGAAAAATTTACTTTTTCGGTGAAAAAGAAAGTTTTTTTTGTTAAATGGCATATATTTCTTTTTTTTTAACTGAAAAAAGATGGTCTTTCTTAGATAAAATATTAATTCTCTTAAAAACGCTAGAAAGGGGATAATTTATGCATTTCTGAGAGAAAAAATTGAATTACCATGAAAAGTTATTTAATTTTTTGCTCTTTCCTTCATTTACATTCAAAACATGGAAATTAAAATAAAAAAACACTGAAAAAAACATATATTGTTTCCTTGGAATGGCTTGAATTACATTTTATGGGTACTTTGTACAGTTTCAGAGAAAGAAAATGTATATAGTGTTTATTTTCTTGTTTTTAATAAAACATCGAAATCAATGGAAAACTAATAAAAAGTGACTTTTGTTGTAAAATCATATTTTTTTCTTAAAAGAGATAGTTTTCCTTTAAAAGTAGTAAGTCTCCGAAAAACATTGAAAAAAGGATCATTTAAGCAGTTTTAGAGAAAAAAAATATATTATCGTAAATTAAGGATAGAAGTATAAGAATAGGAAGTTTGTTCATGTTTAGAGAAAAAAATATTGTCGAGAAACAATGTACTTTTTTCATTTTCTTTCACCAGCAAATGAAAATATCAAAAAACCTTGAAAAAGTTACTTTTTAGGCAGAATTTTCATCTCTATTCAATTTCCATATATTATACTTGTAAAAGAGGGTTTTGTTTCAAATGCCGTTAATACTCCTAAAAACGTTGATAAACACGTCATTTATGATTTTTTTAAGAAAAAAAGTATATTCTGGCAATATTCAGTGTTTTTTTATGAAAACAATGAAAATAAACAGAAAATCATGGAAAAATTCACTTTTTCGATGAAAAGAAACTTTTTTCGTGAAATAACATATATTATTGTATTCTGAACTAAAAAAAAAGATGGTCTTTCTTAGATAAGATGTTAATTCTCTTGAAAACTCTGGAAAGGGGATAATTTATGCACTTTTGGGAAAAAAAATTGCCATGAAATTAAATATATTTCTTGCTTTTTCCTTCATTTACATTAAAAACATGGAAAAGAAAAGAAAAAACACTGAAAAATCCTTTTTCTTAAAGAAATATATAATTTTCTTTGAAATGGCTTGTATTACATTTAATGTAACATGAAAAAAATACTTTCTACAAAATGTTGTTAAAAATTTTTAAATAGGGAAGTTTATGTAACTTTAAAGAGAAAAACAACACGCTATAGCGAATTGTTCACGTCTTTATTAAAACATGGAAATTCAAAGAACATTACTGAAAAACTCACTTTTGGAGGTAAAAACATACTTTTCTTTTTGCTAAGGCAAGATGGATTTGCCTTAGAAATATAGTAAAACCCTTAAAAACGTTGAAAAATGGATAATTTAAATCGCATATGTTTTACTTGTAAAAGGAGGTTTTATGTAAAATGCCGTTAATACTCTTAAAAACTGAAATAAATGTAATTTATGAAATACTAGATAGAAAAAGTAATTTGTAACATGAAGAAGTTGTTTTCCAGAAAATGTGTTTAAACAACCAAAAAGGTTAAAAATAAACAATTTGTACAGTTTCAGAGAAATAAAATGTATATAGTGTTTATTTTCTTTTTAATCAAAACATTGAAATCAATAGAAAATTATTAAAACGTGACTTTTGGCGTATAATCATTTTTTTTTTTTTTTTTTTTTTGTAAAAGAGATGGTTTTATTTTAAAAGTAGTAAATCTCCGAAAGACATTAAAAAAAGGGTCATTTATGCAGTTTTACAGAAAAAAGAAAAAATTATCGTAAATTAACGATAAATGCATAAAAAAAAGGTAATTTGTGCAATTTTAGAGAAAAAAAATATTGTCGAGAAAAAGAATGTATTTTTTTGGTTTTATTCCACCAACAAATGAAAATATGAAAAAAACTTTGAAAAAGTCACTTTTTTGGTAGAATTTTCATGTTTATTCAATTGCACATATCATACTTGTAAAAAAGTATTTCGTTTAAAATGCCGTTATTACTCCTAAAAACGTTGAAAAATACGTCATTTATGATTTTTTCAGAAAAAAATATATTGTGGCCAGGTTCAGTGTTTTTGTTTATTTTTTGCTGAAAACAATAAAATAAGCACAAAATCATCGAAAATTCAATTTTTCGATGCAAAGAAACTTTCAATCGTGAAATGGCACATATTCATTTTTTTTCTGAACTAAAAAAAAAAAGATGGTCTTTCTTAGATAAGATGTTAATTCTCCTAAATACGCTAGAAAGAGGATAATTTATGTAATTTTGAGAGATCGAAATTAATTTCCTTGAAAAGTAAATATATTTCTTGCCTTTTCCTTCATTTTCATTTATAACATGGAAATGAAAAGACAAAAACACTGAAAAAACTTTTTTCATTAAGAAATATATATTTTTTCCTTGAATTGGCTTGTATTACATTTTATGTAACAAGAAAAAGGAATTTTCTTCAAAACGTTTTTTAAACCAATAAAAAGGTTTAAATAGGGTAATTTATATAACTTTAAAGAGAAGAACAATACCCTATAGCGTATTGTTCGTGTTTTTAATTAAAACATGGATATTCAAAGAAAACTACTGAAAAAATCACTTTTGGAGGTAAAAACGTACTTTTTTTTTCGAAGGGAAGATGGATTTGTCATAAAAATATTGTAAAACCCTTAAAAACGTTGAATAATGGGTAATTCAAATGGCATATGTTATACGTGTAAAAGAGGGTTTTATATAAAAATGCCGTTAATACTCTTAAAAACTGAAAAAAAACGTAATTTATGGAATGTTAGATGGAAAAAGAATATTGTAACATGAAAAATTTGATTTCTACAAAATGTGTTTAAATGTCCAAAAAGGTTAAAAAAGGGTATATTGTACAGTTTCAGAAAAAGAAAATGTATATAGTGTTTATTTATTTTTTTTCTAAACATTGAAATTAATAGAAAATTATTAAAAATTGACTTTTGGTGTAAATTTTTTTTTTTTTTTTTTTCGTAAAGGAGATGGTTTTCCTTTAAAAGTAGTAAATCTCCGAAAAACATTAAAAAAAGGGTCATTTATGCAGTTTTAGAGAAAAATATAAAATATTGTACAATGAGGATAAAAAAATAAAAATAGGTAATTTGTGCAATTTTAGAGAAAAAGAATATTGTCGAAAAAAAGTGTTTTTTTTTTTTTTTCGTTTTCTTCAACCAACAAATAAAAATATGAAAAAAAACTTGAAAAAGTCACTTTTTAGGCAGAATTTTCTTCTTTATTCAAATTGCATATATTATACTTGTAAAAGGAGTTTTTGTTTAAAATGCCGTTAATACTCTAAAAGCGTTGTAAAACACGTCATTTATGATTTTTTCCTGAAAAAAGTACATTTTGGTAATATTCACTGTTTTTTGTTTATTTTTTTATGAAAACAATGAAATAAGCAATAAATCATGGAAAAATTCACTTTTTCGGTTAAAATAATGTTTTTTCGTGATATGGCATATATTCCTTTTTTTAACTAAAAAAAAAGATGGCCATGCTGAGATAAGATGTTAATTCTTCTCAAAACGCTGGAAAGGGGATAATTTATGCAATTTTGAGAGAACAAAATGAATTTCCTTGAAAAGTTAATATATTTCTTGCTTTTTCCTTCATTTTCATTCAAAATATGGAAATGAAAGGAAAAAACACTGAAAAATCCTTTTTCTTAAGAAATATATATTTTTTCATTGAAATGGATTGTATTACATTTTATGTAACATGAAAAAGAGATTTTCTTCAAAATGTTGTTAAAACAAATAAAAAGGTTTAAATAGGGTAGTTTATGTAACTTTAAAGAGAAAAACAATACGCTATAGCGTAATGTTCATGTTTTTAATTAAAACATGGAAATTCAAAGAAAATTACTGAAAAACTCACTTTTGGAGGTAAAAACATTTTTTTTTTTTTCTAAGGGAAAATGGATTTGTCATAAAAAATATTGCAAAACCCTAAAAAATGTTGAATAATGGATAATTCAAATCGCATATGTTAAACTTGTAAAAGAGGGTTTTATGTAAAATGCCGTTAATACTCTTTAAAACTGAAAAAAAAATGTAATTTATGAAATTCTAGATAGAAAAAGTATATTGTAACATGAAAAAGTTGTTTTCTACAAAATGGTTATAAATGTCCAAAAAGGTTAAAAATGTGTACTTCGTACAGTTTCAGAGTAAGAAAATGTATATAGATTTTATTTTCTTGTTTTTATTCAAAACATTGAAATCATTAGAAAATTATGAAAAAGTTACTTTTGGTTTAAAATCATATTTTTTTTCGTAAAAGAGATGG
The DNA here is from genome assembly GCA_020233015.1 of Callinectes sapidus. Lineage (NCBI taxonomy): Eukaryota > Metazoa > Arthropoda > Malacostraca > Decapoda > Portunidae > Callinectes > Callinectes sapidus. The sequence continues at coordinate 6,994,897 of CM035223.1, forward strand.
TTTTCCTTTAAAAGCAGTAAATCTCCGAAAAACATTGAAAAAAGGGTCATTTATGGAGTTTTTGAGAAAAAAATATATATTATTGGAAAATAAAGATAAAAGCATAAAAATAGGTAATTTGTGCAATTTTAGAGAAAAAGAATATTGCCGAGAAAAAGAATGTTTTTTTGTTTTTGTTTTCTTCAACCAACAAATAAAAATGTGAAAAAACACTTGAAAAAGTCAGATTTTAGGCAGATTTTTCTTATTTAGTAAATTAGCATAAATTACACTTGTAATAAGGGGTTTTGTTTAAAATGCAGTTAATACTCTTAAAAACGTTGAAAAAGACGTCATTTATGATTTTTTTCAGAAAAATGTATATTGTGTTAATATTAAGTGTTTTTTTATGAAAACAAAGAAATAAGCAGAAAATCATTGAAAAATTCACTTTTTCGGTGAAAAGAAAGTTTTTTCGTGAAATGGCATATATTCCTTTTTTCTTATCTAAAAAAAAATGGTCTTTCTTAGATCCGATGTTACTTCTCCTAAAAACGCAGGAAAGGGGATAATTTATGCAATTTTGAGAGAAAAAATGAATTACAATGAAAAGGTGATATATTTCTTGCTTTTTCCTTCATTTTCATTCAAAACATGGAAATGAAAAGAAAAAACACTGAAAAATCTTTTTTCTTAAAGATATATATATATATATATATATATATATATTTTTACCTTGAAGTGGCTTGTATTACATTTTATGTAACATGAAAATAGGATTCTCTTCAAAATGTTGTTAACACCAATAAAAAGGTTTAAATAGGGTAGATTATGTAACTTTAAAGAGAAAAACAATACGCTATAGCGTATTGTTCATGTTTTTAATTAAAACATGGAAATTTAATGAAAATTACTGAAAAACTTGCTTTTGGAGGTAAAAATATACTTTCTTTTCTGAGATGATGAATTTGTCATAAATATATTGTAAAACCCTTAAAAACGTTGAATTATGGATAATTCATATCGCATATATTATACTTGTAAAAGCGTTTTTTTATGTAAAATGCCGTTAATACTCTTAAAAACTGTAAAAAACTTAATTTATGAAATTTTAGAAAAAGTATATTGTAACATGAAAAAGTTGTTTATTACAAAATGTGTTTAAACATCCAAAAAGGTTAAAAATGGACACTTTGTACAGTTACAGAGAAAGAAAATATATATAGTCATTATTTTCTTGTTTTTTTCAAAACATTGAAATCAATAGAAAATTATTAAAAAGTGACTTTTGGTGTACAATTATATTTTTTTTCGTAAAAGAGATGCTTTTCCTTTAAAAGTAGTAAATTTCCGAAAAACATTGAAAAAAAGTCATTTATGCAATTTTAGAAAAAAAAATATATATATTCGTAATATAAGGATACAAGCATAAAAATAGGTAATTTGTGCAATTTTAGAGAAAAAATATATTGTCGAGAAAAAGACTATTTTTTTGGTTTTCATCAACAAATGAAAATATGAAAAAACCTTGAAAAAGTCACTTTTTAGGTAGAATTTTCTTTTTTATTAAAATTCCATATATTATACTTGTAAAAGAGGATTTTGTTTAAAATGCCGTTAATTCTTCTAAAAACGTTGAAAAACACGTCATTTATGATTTTTTTCAGAAAAGAAGTATATTGTGGCAATATTCAGTATTTTTTTTATGAAAACAATGAAATAAACAGAAAATCATTGAAAAATTACCTTTTTCAGTGAAAAGAAACTTTTTTCGTGAAATGGCATATATTATTTTTTCTGAACTAAAAAAAAGATGGTCTTTCTTAGATAAGATGTTAATTCTCCTGAAAACTCTGGAAAGTGATGATTTATGCATTTTTGAGAAAAAAAAAGAATTGCCATGAAAAGTTAATATATTTCTTGCTTTTTCCTTCATCTTCATTAAAAACATAGAAATGAAAAGAAAAAACACAGGAAAATCCTTTTTCTTAAAGAAATATATATTTTTTCGTTGAAATGGCTTGTATTACATTTTATGTAACATGAAAAAAATATTTTCTACAAAATGTTGTTAAAACCAATAAATAGGTTTAAATAGGTTAGTTTATGTAACTTTAAAGAGAAAAACAATACGCTATAGCGTATTGTACATGTTTTTAATTAAAACATGGAAATTCAAACAAAACTACTGAAAAACTTACTTTTGGAGATAAAAAACACACTTTTTTTCCAAGGGAACATGTATTTGTCATAAAAATATTGTAAAATCCCTAAAAACGTTGAAAACTGGATAATTCAAATTGCTTATGTTATACTTGTAGGAGAGGGTTTTATTCAAAATGCCGTTAATACTATAAAAAATTATAAAAAAAAAACGAAATGTATGAAATTTTAGATAGAAAAAGTATATTGTAACATGAAAAAGTTGTTTTCTAAAAAATGTGTTTAAACCTAAAAAGGTTAAAAACGGACACTTTGTACAGTTTCAGAGAAAGAAAATGTATATAGTGTTTTTTTTCTTTTTAATCAAAACGGTGAAATCAATAGAAAATTATTAAAAAGTTACTTTTGGTATAGAATCATATATTTTTTTTTCGTAAAAGAGATGGTTTTCCTTTAAAAGTAGTAAATCTCCGAAAAACATTCAAAAAAGGGTCATCTTTGCAGTTTTAGAGAAAAAAATATATATTTTCGTAATGTAAGGATAAAAGCATAAAAATAGGTAATTTGTGCAATTATAGAGAAAAAAAATATTGTCGAAAAACAGAAAGTATTTTTTTGGTTTTCTTCCACCAACAAATGAAAATATGAAAAAAATCTTGAAAAAGTCACTTTTAAGGCAGAATTTTCTTCTTTATTCAAATTCCATATATTATACTTGTAAAAGTTTTCTTTGTTTAAAATGCCGTTAATTCTCCTAAAAACGTTGAAAAACACATCATTTATGATTTTTTTTCCGAAAAAAGTATATTGTGGCAATATTCAGTGTTTTTTTTTTTATGAAAACAATGAAATAAGCAGAAAATCATCGAAAAATTCACTTTTTCGGTAAAAAGAAACTTTTTTCGTGAAATGGCATATATTCCTTTTTTCTGAATTAAAAAAAAAGATGGTCTTTCTTAGTAGATAAGATGTTCATTCTCCTAAAAAAAGTGGAAAGAGGATAATTTATGCAATTTTGAGAGAAAAAAATGAATTGCTATGAAAAGTTAATATATTTCATGCTTTTACCTTCATTTTCATTTAAAACATGGAAATGAAAAGAAAAAACACTGAAAAATTATTTTTTTTAAAGAAATATACAATTTTTCCTTGAAACGGCTTGTATTATATTTTATGTAACATGAAAAAGGGATTTTCTTCAAAATGTTGTTAAAACCAATAAAAAGGTTTAAATAGGATCGTTTATGTAACTTTAAAGAGAAAAAAATCGCTATAGCGTGTTTTTCATGTTTTTAATTAAAACAAGGAAGTTCAAAAAAAATTACTGATAAACTCACTTTTGGAGGTAAAAACATACTTTTTTTTCTAAGGGAAAATGGATTTGTCATAAAAATATTGTAAAACCCTTAAAAATGTTGAAAAATGGATAATTCAAATCGCATATGTCATACTTGTAAAATGGGGTTTTATGTAAAATGCCGTTAATACTTTTAAAAACTGAAAAAAAAACGTAATTTATGAAATTTTAGATAGAAAAGCATATTGTAACATGAAAAAGTTGTTTGCTACAAAATGTGTTTAAACGTCAAAAAAGGTTAAAAATGTGTACTTTGTACAGTTTCAGAGAAAGAAAATGTATATAGTGTTTATTTTCTTGTTTTTATTCAGAACATTGAAATCAATAGAAAACTATTGAAAATGACTTTTGGTGTAAAATCATATTTTTTTTCGTAAAAGAGATGGTTTTCTTTTAAGAGAAGTAAATATCCGAAGAACATTGAAAAAGGGGTCATTTATGCAGTTTTAGATAAAAAAAAACATATATATATACATATATATATTATCGCAAAATAAGGATAAAAGCATAAAAATAGGTAATTTGTGCAATTTTAGAGACAAAAAATATTGTCGAGAAAAAGAATGTATTTTTAAGGGTTTTCTTCCACCAACAAAGGAAAATATGAAAAAAAAACTTGAAAAAGTCAGTATTTAGGCAGAATTATCTTCTTTATTCAAAAAGCAAATATTATACTTGTAAAAGAGGGTTTTGTTTAAAATGGCGTTAAGACTCCTAAAAACGTTGAAAATCACGTCGCTTATGATTTTTTTCAGAAAAAAAAGTATATTGCGGTAATATTCTGTGTTTTTTTTATGAAAACAATGAAATAAGCAGAAAATTTTCGAAAAATTTACTTTTTCGGTGAAAAAGAAAGTTTTTTTGTTAAATGGCATATATTTCTTTTTTTTGAACTGAAAAAAAGATGGTCTTTCTTAGATAAAATGATAATTTTCTTAAAAACGCTAGAAAGGGGATAATTTATGCATTTCTGAGAGAAAAAATTGAATTACCATGAAAAGTTATTTAATTTTTTGCTCTTTCCTTCATTTACATTCAAAACATGGAAATTAAAATATAAAAAACACTGAAAAAAAACATATATTGTTTCTTTGGAATGGCTTGAATTACACTTTATGGGTACTTTGTACAGTTTCAGAGAAAGAAAATGTATATAGTGTTTATTTTCTTGTTTTTAATAAAACATCGAAATCAATGGAAAACTAATAAAAAGTGATTTTTGTTGTAAAATCATATTTTTTTTCTTAAAAGAGATGGTTTTCCTTTAAAAGTAGTAAGTCTCCGAAAAACATTAAAAAAAGGATCATTTAAGCAGTTTTAAAGAAAAAAAATATATTATCGTAAATTAAGGATAGAAGTATAAAAATAGGAAATTTGTTCATGTTTAGAGAAAAAAATATTGTCGAGAAACAATGTACTTTTTTCATTTTCTTTCACCAACAAATGAAAATATCAAAAAAACCTTGAAAAAGTCACTTTTTAGGCAGAATTTTCTTCTTTATTCAATTTCCATATATTATACTTGTAAAAGAGGGTTTTGTTTAAATTGGCGTTAACACTCCTAAAAACGTTGATAAACACGTCATTTATGATTTTTTTAAGAAAAAAAGTATATTCTGGCAATATTCAGTGTTTTTTTTTATGAAAACAATGAAAATAAACAGATAATCATATAAAAATTCACTTTTTCGATGAAAAGAAACTTTCTTCGTGAAATGGCATATATTATTTTATTCTGAACTAAAAAAAAAAAAGATGGTCTTTCTAGATAAGATGTTAATTCTCTTGAAAACACTGGAAAGGGGATAATTTATGCACTTTTGAGAAAAAAAAAGAATTGCCATGAAATTTAATATATTTCTTGCTTTTTCCTTCATTTACATTAAAAACATGGAAATGAAAAGAAAAAACACTGAAAAATCCTTTTTCTTAAAGAAATATATAATTTTCTTTGAAATGGCTTGTATTACATTTTTGTGTAACATGAAAAAAATATTTTCTACAAAATGTTGTTAAAAAATTTTAAATAGGGAAGTTTATGTAACTTTAAAGAGAAAAACAACACGCTATAGCGAATTGTTCACGTCTTTATTAAAACATGGAAATTCAAAGAACATTACTGAAAAACTCACTTTTGGAGGTAAAAACATACTTTTTTTTTTTTGCAAGGTAAGATGGATTTGCCTTAGAAATATTGTAAAACCCTTAAAAACGTTGAAAAATGGATAATTTAAATCGCATATGTTATACTTGTAAAAGAAAGTTTTATGTAAAATGCCGTTAATACTCTTAAAAACTGAAAAAAATGTAATTTATGAAATACTAGATAGAAAAAGTAATTTGTAACATGAAAAAGTTGTTTTCCAGAAAATGTGTTTAAACATCCAAAAAGGATAAAAAATAAACAATTTGTACAGTTTCAGAGAAATAAAATGTATATAGTGTTTATTTTCTTTTTAATCAAAACATTCAAATCAATAGAAAATTATTAAAAAGTGACTTTTGGCGTATAATCATATATTTTTTTTTTTTTTTGTAAAAGAGATGGTTTTATTTTAAAAGTAGTAAATCTCCGAAAGACATTAAAAAAAGGGTCATTTATGCAGTTTTACAGAAAAAAGAAAAATTTATCGTAAATTAACGATAAAAGCATAAAAAAGGTAATTTGTGCAATTTTAGAGAAAAAAAATATTGTCGAGAAAAAGAATGTATTTTTTTGGTTTTCTTCCACCAACAAATGAAAATATGAAAAAAACTTTGAAAAAGTCACTTTTTTGGTAGAATTTTCATCTTTATTCAATTGCATATATTATACTTGTAAAAAAGTATTTCGTTTAAAATGCCGTTATTACTCCTAAAAACGTTGAAAAATACGTCATTTATGATTTTTTCAGAAAAAAATATATTGTGGCCATGTTCAGTGTTTTTTGTTTATTTTTTGCTAAAAACAATAAAATAAGCACAAAATCATCGAAAAATTCAATTTTTCGGTGCAAAGAAACTTTCAATCGTGAAATGGCATATATTCATTTTTTTCTAAACTAAAAAAAAAAAACATGGTCTTTCTTAGATAAGATGTTAATTCTCCTAAATACGCTAGAAAGAGGATAATTTATGTAATTTTGAGAGATCGAAATTAATTTCCATGAAAAGTAAATATATTTCTTGCCTTTTCCTTCATTTTGATTTATAACATGGAAATGAAAAGAAAAAACACTGAAAAAACTTTTTTCTTTAAGAAATATATATATTTTTTTTTTTTTAAATGGCTTGTATTACATTTTATGTAACATGAAAAAGGAATTTTCTTCAAAACGTTGTTTAAACCAATAAAAAGGTTTAAATAGGGTAATTTATGTAACTTTAAAGAGAAGAACAATACCCTATAGCGTATTGTTCGTGTTTTTAATTAAAACATGGATATTCAAAGAAAACTACTGAAAAAATCACTTTTGCAGGTAAAAACGTACTTTTTTTTTCGAAGGGAAGATGGATTTGTCATAAAAATATTGTAAAACCCTTAAAAACATTGAATAATGGGTAATTCAAATGGCATATGTTATACGTGTAAAAGAGGGTTTTATGTAAAAATGCTGTTAATACTCTTAAAAACTGAAAAAAACGTAATTTATGGAATGTTAGATGGAAAAAGTATATTGTAACATGAAAAATTTGATTTCTACAAAATGTGTTTAAATGTCCAAAAAGTTAAAAAATGGTATATTGTACAGTTTCAGAAAAAGAAAATGTATATAGTGTTTATTTATTTTTTTTTCTAAACATTGAAATTAATAGAAAATTATTAAAAACTGACTTTTGGTGTAAATTTTTTTTTTTTTTTTTTTCGTAAAGGAGATGGTTTTTCTTTAAAAGTAGTAAATCTCCGAAAAACATTAAAAAAAGGGTCATTTATGCAGTTTTAGAGAAAAATATAAAATATTGTACAATGAGGATAAAAAAATTAAAATAGGTAATTTGTGCAATTTTAGAGAAAATGAATATTGTCGAAAAAAAGTGTGTCTTTTTTTCGTTTTCTTCAACCAACAAATAAAAATATGAAAAAAACCTTGAAAAAGTCACTTTTTAGGCAGAATTTTCTTCTTTATTCAAATTCCATATATTATACTTGTAAATGGGGGTTTTGTTTAAAATGCCGTTAATACTCCTAAAAGCGTTGTAAAACACGTCATTTATGATTTTTTCCTGAAAAAAAGTATATTTTGGTAATATTCACTGTTTTTTGTTTATTTTTTTTATGAAAACAATGAAATAACCAATAAATCAAGGAAAAATTCACTTTTTCGGTTAAAATAAAGTTTTTTCGTGATATGGCATATATTCCTTTTTTTTAATTAAAAAAAAAGATGGCCTTGCTGAGATAAGATGTTAATTCTTCTCAAAACGCTGGAAAGGGGAAAATTTATGCAATTTTGAGAGAACAAAATGAATTTCCTTGAAAAGTTAATATATTTCTTCCTTTTTCTTTCATTTTCATTCAAAACATGGAAATGAAAAGAAAAAACACTGAAAAAACCTTTTTCTTAAAGAAATATATATTTTCTCCTTGAAATGGCTTGCATTACATTTTATGTAACATGAAAAAGGGATTTTCTTCAAAACGTTGTTTAAACCAATAAAAAGGTTTAAATAGTGTAGTTTATGTAACTTTAAAGAGAAAAACAATACGCTATAGCGTAATGTTCATGTTTTTAATTAAAACATGGAAATTCAAAGAAAATTACTGAAAAACTCACTTTTGGAGGTAAAAACATACTTTTTTTTCTAAGGGAAGATGGATTTGTCATAAAAAATATTGTAAAACCCTTAAAAATGTTCAATAATGGATAATTGAAATCGCATATGTTATACTTGTAAAAGAGAGTTTTATTTAAAATGCCGTTAATACTTTTTAAAACAGAAAAAAAACGTAATTTAGAAAAGTATATTGTGGCAATATTCAGTGTTTTTTTTTATTTTTTATAAAAACAATTAAATAAGCAGAAAGTCATCGAAAAATTCACATTTTCGTTAAAAAGAAACTTTTTTTCGTAAAATGGCATATATTCCTTTTTTCTAAACTAAAAAAAAAGATGGTCTTTCTTAGATAAGATGTTCATTCTCTTAAGAAAAAGTGGAAAGGGGATAATTTATGCAATTTTGAGAGAAAAAAATGAATTGCCATGAAAAGTTAATATATTTCATGCTTTTTCCTTCATTTTCATTTAAAACATGGAAATGAAAAGAAAAAACACTGAAAATTTTTTTTTTTTTTAAAGAAATATATAATTTTTCCTTGAAATGGCTTGTTTTATATTTTATGTAACATAAAAAAGGGATTTTCTTCAAAATGTTGTTAAAACCAATAAAAAGGTTTAAATAGGATCGTTTATGTAACTTTAAAGAGAAAAAAATCGCTATAGCGTGTTTTTCATGTTTTTAATTAAAACAAGGAAATTCAAAGAAAATTACTGATAAACTCACCTTTGGAGGTAAAAACATACTTTTTTTTCTAAGGGAAAATAGATTTGTCATAAAAATATTGTAAAACCCTTAAAAATTTTGAAAAATGGATAATTCAAATCGCATATGTCATACTTGTAAAATGGGGTTTTATGTAAAATGCCGTTAATACTTTTAAAAACTGAAAAAAACGTAATTTATGAAATTTTAGATAGAAAAGCATATTGTAACATGAAAAAGTTGTTTCCTACAAAACGTGTTTAAACGTCATAAAAGGTTAAAAATGTGTACTTTGTACAGTTTCAGAGAAAGAAAATGTATATAGTGTTTATTTTCTTGTTTTTTATTCAGAACATTGAAATCAATAGAAAACTATTAAAAATGACTTTTGGTGTAAAATCAAATTTTTTTTCGTAAAAGAGATGGTTTTCTTTTAAAAGAAGTAAATATCCGAAAAGCATTGAAAAAACGGTAATATATGCACTTTTAGAGAAAAAATTTTTTACTATCGTAAAATTAGGATAAAAGCATAAAAATAGGTAATTTGTTTGCATTTTAGAGAAAAATATATTGTCGAGAAAAATAATGAATTTTTTTGGTTTTCTTCCACCAACAAATGAAAATATGAAAAAAAAACTTGAAAAAGTAACTTTTTTAGCAGAATTTTCTTCTCTATTCAAATTGCATATATTATACTTGTAAAAAAGGGTTTTGTTTAAAATGCCGTTAATACTCCTAAAAACGTTGAAAAACACATCATTTATGATTTTTTTTTTCAGAAAAAAAGTATATTGTGTCAGTATTCAGTGTTTCTTGTTTATTTTTTGATGAAAATAATGAAATAAGCAGAAAATTATCGTAGGATTCACTTTTTTATGTGAAAAGAAACTTTTTTCGAGAAATGGCATATATTCCTTTTTTCTGAATTAAAAAAAGATGGTATTTCTTTTATAAGATGTTAATCCTTCTCAAAACACTGAAAAGGTGATAATTTATGCAATTTTGAGAGAAAAAAATGAATTGCCATGAAAAGTTAATATATTTCTTGCTTTTTCCTTCATTATCATGTAAAACATAGAAATAAAAAGAAAAAGCACTAAAAAATCCTTTTTCTTAAAGAAATATATTTTTTTCCCTTGAAATGTCTTGTATTACAATTTTTGTAACATGAAAAAAATATTTTTTCAAAATGTTGTTAAAACCAATAAAAAGGTTTAAATAGGGATGTTTATGTAACTTAAAAGAGAAAAATAATACTCTAAAGCATATTTTTCATGTTTTAAATTAAAACATGGAAAATCAAAGAAAATTATTGAAAAACTCATTTTTGGAGGTAAAAACATACTTTTTTTCTAAGGGAAGATGGATTTGTCATTAAAATATTGTAAAATCCTTAAAAACTTTAAAAAATGGATTATCCAAATCGCATATGTTATACTTGTAAAAGGAGGTTTTATGTAAAATGCCGTTAATTCTCTTAAGAACTGGAAAAAAACGTAATTTATGAAATTTTAGATAGAAAAAGTATATTGTAACATGAAAAAGTTGTTTTCTACAAAATGTGTTTAAACATCCAAAAAGGTTAAAAATTGACACTTTGTACAGTTTCAGAGAAAGAAAATGTATATAGTGTTTTTTTTTTCTTTTTAATCAAAACGGTGAAATCAATAGAAAATTATTAAAAAGTGACTTTTGGTGTAAAATCATATATTTTTTTTTTTTCGTATTACAGATGGTTTTCCTTTAAAAGTAGTAAAACTACAAAAAACATTAATAAAAGGGTCATTTATGCAGTTTTAGAGAAAAATATATATTATCGTAAAATAAGGATAAAAACATAAAAATAGGTAATCTGTGCAATTTCAGAGAAAAAAATATATTGTCGAGAAAAAGAATTTACTTTTTTGGTTTTCTTTCACCAACATATAAAAATATGAAAAATAACTTGAAAAAGTCAACTTTTTAGGAAGAACTTTCTTTTTTATTCAAATTGCATATATTATGCTTGTAAAAGGGGGTTTTGTTTAAAATACCGTTAATACTCGTAAAAACGTTAAAAAACACGTCTTTTATGATTTTTTTCAGAAAAAATATATTGTGTTAATATTCAGTGTTTTTTTTTATTTTTTGATGAAAACAATGAAATAAGCAGAAAATCATGGAAAAATTCACTTTTTCGGTGAAAAGAAACTATTTTTCGTGAAAAGGCATATATATATTTTTTAACTAAAAAAAAAAGATTGTGTTCCTTAGATAATATGTTATTTCTCCTAAAAACGCTGGAAAGGAGATAGTTTATGCAATTTTGAGGAAAAAAAAAAAGAATTTTCATGAAAAGTTAATATATTTCTTGCTTTTTCTTTCATTATCATTCAAAACATGGAAATGAAAAGAAAAAACACTGAAAAAAATATTTTTTCTTAAAGAAATAAAAAATTTTTTTCCTTGAAATGGCTTGTATAACATTTTATGAAACATGAAAAAGGGAATTTCTTCAAAATATTGTTAAAACCAATAAAATTGTTTAAATAAGGTATTTTATGTAACTTTAAAGAGAAAAAGACTACGCTATAGCATATTGTTCAAGTTTTAAATTAAAACATGGAAATTCCAAGAAAATTACTGAAAATCTCACTTTTGGAGATAAAACCAAACTTTTTTTTGTAAGGGAAGATGGATTTGTCATAAAAATTTGTAAAACCTTAAAAAACACTGAAAAATGGGTTATTCAAATCGCATAAGTTATACTTGTAAAAAGGGGGTTTTATGTAAAATGCCGTTAATTCTCTGAAAAACTTAAAAAAACGTAATTTATGAAATTTTAGATAGAATAAGTATATTGTAACATGAAAAAGTTGTTTTCTACAAAATGTGCTTAAACATCCAAAAATGTTAAAAATGGGTACTTTGTACAGTTTAAGAGAAAGAAAATTTATATAATGTTTATTTTCTTGTTTTTAATCAAAACATTGAAATAAATAGAAAATTATTAATATGTGACTTTTGGAGTAAAATCATATATTTTTTTTCGTAAAAGAGATGGTTTTCTTTTAAAAGTAGTAAATCTCTGAAAAAGATTGAAAAAAAGGTCATTTATGCAGTTTTAAGGTAAAAAATATATTATCGTAAAATAAGGATAAAAGAATAAAAATAGTTAATTTGTGCAATTTTAGAGAAAAAGAATATTGTCGAGAAAAATAATGTATTTTTGGGGTTTTCTTCCACCAACAAATTAAAATTTGAAAAAAAAAACTTGAAAAAGTCACTTTTTAGGCAGAATTTTCTTCTTTATTCAAATTATATATATTATACTTGTAAAAGGAGGTTTTGTTTAAAATGCCGTTAATACTCCAAAAAACGTTCAAAAACACGTCATTTATGATTTTTTTCAGAAAAAAAGTATATTGTGGTAATATTCAGTGTTTTTTGTTTATTTTTTATTAAAACAATGAAATAAGCAGAAAATCATCGAAAAATTCACTTTTTCGGTGAAAAGAAACTTTTATCATGAAATGGCATATATTCCTTTTTTCTGAACTAAAAAAAAAGATGGTCTTTCTTAGATAAGATGTTAATTCTTCTAAAAACGCTGGAAAGGGTATAATTTATGCAATTTTGAGAGAAAAAAATGATTTACCATGAAATGTTAATATATTTCTTGTTTTTTTCTTCATTTTCATTCAAAACATGGAAATGAAAAGAACAAACACTAAAAAATCATTTTTCTTAAAGAAATATATATTTTTTCCTTGAAATGGCTTGTATTACATTTTATGTAACATGAAAAAAGGATTTTCTTCAAAATGTTGTTAAAACCAATAAAAAGGTTTAAATAGGGTAGTTTATTTAACTTTAAAGAGAAAAACAATACGCTATAGCGTATAGTTAAAGTTTTTAATTTAAACATGGAAATTCAAAGAAAATTACTGAAAAACTCATTTTTGGAGGTAAAACCAAACTTTTTTTTCTAAGGGAAGATGGATTTGTCATAAAAATATTGTACAATTATTAAAAACGTTCAATAACGGATAATTCATATCGGATATGTTATACTTGTAAAAGGGGGTTTTATGTAAAATGCCGTTATTATTCTTTAAAACTGAAAAAAAAATTATTTATGAAATTTTAGATACAAAAAGTGTATTGTAAATTGAAAAAGTTGTTTTATACAAAATGTGTTTAAACATCCAAAAAGGTTAAAAATGGACACTTTGTGCAGTTTCAGAGAAAGAAAATGTATATATTGTTTGTTTTCTTGTTTTTTATCAAAACATTGAAATCAATAGAAAATTATTAAAAAGTTATTTTTGATATAAAATCATATATTTTTTTCGTAAAAGAGATGGTGTTCCTTTAAAAGTATTAAATCTCCGAAAAAACATTCAAAAAAGGATCATTTATGCAGTTTTAGAGAAAAAAAATATATATATTATCGTAAAATATGGATAAAAGCATAAAAATAGGTAATTTGTGCAATTTTAGAAAAAAATATATATATCGAGAAAAAGAATGTGTTTTTTTGGTTTCCTTTCTCTAACAAATGAAAATATGAAAAAAACCCATTAAAAAGTCACTTTTTAGGCAGAATTTTCTTTATTCAAATTGCATATATTATACTTGTAAAAGGGGGTTTTGTTTAAAATGCCGTTAATACTCCTAAAAACGTTGAAAAACACGTTGATCAATATTTTTTTCAGAAAAAAAGTATATTGTGGTAATATTCATTTTTTTTTTATTTTTTTTATAAAAACAATGAAATAAGAAGAAAATCATCGAAAAATTAACTTTTTCGGTGAAAAGAAACTTTTATCATAAAATGGCATATATTCCTTTTTTCTGAGCTAAAAAAAAGATGGTCTTTCTTAGATAAGATCTTCATTCTCCTAAAAACGTTGGAAAGGGGATAATTTATGCAATTTTGAGGGAAAAAAAATTATTTACCATTAAATGTTAATATATTTCTTGCTTTTTCCTTCATTTTCATTCAAAACATGGAAATGGACAGAACAAACACTAAAAAATCATTTTTCTTGAAGAAATATATTTTTTTTTCCTTAAAATGGCTTCTATTACATTTTTATATAACATGAAAAAATGATTTTCTTCAAAATGTTGTTAAAACCAATAAAAAGGTTTAAATAGGGTAGTTTATTTAACTTTAAAGAGAAAAACAATACTCTATAGCGTATTGTTAAGGATTTTAATTTAAACATGGATATTCAAAGAAAATTACTGAAAAACTCATTTTTGGAGGTAAAACCATACTTTTTTTTCTAAGGGAAGATGGATTTGTCATAAAAATATTGTACAATTTTTAAAAACGTTGAATAATGAATAATTCAAATCGGATATGTTATACTTGTAAAAGGGGGTTTTATGTAAAATGCTGTTATTATTCTTTAAAACTGAAAAAAAATTAATTTATGAAATTTTAGATACAAAAAGTGTACTGTAAAATGAAAATGTTATTTGATACAAAATGTGTTTAAACATCCAAAAAGGTTAAAAATGGACACTTTGTACAGTTTCAGAGAAAGAAAATGTATATAGTGTTTATTTTCTTGTTTTTAATCAAAACATTGAAATCAATAGAAAATTATTAAAAAGTTACTTTGGGTGTAAAATCATATTTTTTTCGTAAAAGAGATGGTTTTCCTTTAAAAGTAGTATATCTCCGAAAAACATTGAAAAAAGGGTCATTGATGCAGTTTTAGAGAAAAATAAATATATTATCTTAAAATAAGGATAAATGCATAAAAATAGGTAATTTGTGCAATTTTAGAGAAAAAAAATATTGTCGAGAAAAAGAATGTTTTTTGGGTTTTTTTTTCCACCAACTAATGAAAATATGAAAAAAAACTTGAAAAAGTCACTTTTTAGGCAGAATTTTCTTCTTTATTCAGATTCCATAAATTATACTTACAAAACAAGGTTTTGTTTAAAATGACGTTAATACTCCTAAAAATGTTGAAAAACACATTTATGATTTTTTCAGAAAAAAGTATAATGTGGTAATATTCATTGTTTTTTTTTTATGAAAACAACAAAATAGGCAGAAAATCATCAAAAAATTTACTTTTCTGTGAAATTTTTTTTTTTTCGTGAAATGGCATAAATTCCTTTTTTCTGAACTAAAAAAAGATGGTCTTTCTTAGATAAGATGTTATTTCTCCTAAAAACGCTGGAAAGGGGATAATTTATGCAATTTTGAGAAAAAAATGAATTACATTGAAAAGTAATTATATTGTTTGCTTTTTCCTTCATTTTCATTCAAAACATGGTAATGAAAAGAAAAATCACTGAAAAATCCATTATCTTAAAGAAATTTATGTTTTTTCTTTGAAATGCCTTGTATTACATTTTATGTACATGAAAAAAGGATTTTTTTTCAAAATGTTGTTAAAACTAATAAAAAGGTTTAAATAGGGTATTTTATGTAACTTTAAAGAGAAAAACAATCCGCTATAGTGTATTGTTCATGTTTTTAATTAAAACATGGAAATTCAAAGAAAATTACTGAAGAACTCACTTTTGCAGGTAAAAACATACTTTTTTTTTCTGAGGAAAGATGGATTTGTCATAAAAATATTGCAAAACACTTAAAAACGTTGAAAAATGGATCATTCAAATCGCATATGTTATAATTGTAAAGGGAAGTTTTATGCAAAATGCCTTTAATACTCTTAAAAACTGAAAAAAACGTAATTTATGAAATTGTAGATAGAAAAAGTATATTTTAACAAGAAAATTTGTTTTCTACAAAATGTGTTTTAACGTCAAAAAAGGTTTAAAATGGAGACTTTGTACAGTTTTCAGAGACAGAAAATGTATAAAGTGTTTATTTTCTTATTTTTAATCAAAACATTAAAATCAAGAGAAAATTATTAAAAAGTGACTTTTGGTGTAAAATCATACTTTTTTTCGTAAAAGAAATGGTTTTCCTTTAATAGTTGTAAATCTCCGAAAAACATTGAAAAAAGGGTCATTTAAGCAGTTTTAGAGAAAAAATATATTATCGTAAAATAAGGATAAAGTCATAAAAATATGTAATTTGTGCAATTTTAAAGAAAAAGAACATTGTCGAGAAAAAGAATGTATTTTTTTGGTTTTCTTCCACCAACAAATGAAAATATGAAAAAAACCTTGAAAAGTCAGTTTTTAGGCAGAACTTTCTTTTTTATTCAAATTGCATATATTATACTTGTAGAAGGGGGTTTTGTTAAAAATGCCGTTAATACTCCTAAAAACGTTGAAAAACACGTCATTTATTATTTTTTTCAGAAAAAAAAGTATATTGTGGTAATATTCAGTGTTTTTTGTTTATTTTTTTTATAAATACAATGAAATAAGCAGAAAATCATCGAAAAATTCACTTTTTCGGAGAAAAGAAACTTTTATCATGAAAGGGCATATATTCCTTTTTTGTGAAATAAAAAAAAAAGATGGTCTTTCTCAGATAAGATGTTAATTCTAATTAAACGCTGGAAAGGGGATAATTTATGCAATTTTGAGAGAAAAAAATGAATTGCCATGAAAAGTTAATATATTTCTTGCTTTTTCCTTTTTTTCATTCAAAACATGGAAATGAAAAGAAAAAACACTGAAAAATCTTTTTTCTTAAAGAAAAATCTTTTTTTCCTTAAAATAGTTTGTATTACATATTATGTATTATGAAAAAAGGATTTTCTTCAAAATATTATTAAAACCAATAAAAAGGTTAATGTAACTTTTAAGAGAAAAACAATGCGCTATAGCGTATTGTTCATGTTTTTAATTAAAACATGGAAATTCAAAGAAAATTACTGAAAAACTCACTTTTGGAGGTAAAAACATAGCTTTTTTCCTAAAGGAAGATGGATTTGTCATAAAAATATTGTAAAACCCTTGAAAACGTAAATAATGGATAATTCAAATCGCATATGTTATACCTGTAAAAGAGGTTTTTATGTAAAATACCGTTAATACTCCTAAAAAATGAAAAAAAAGTAAATTATGAAATTTTAGATAGAAAAAGTATATTGTGACATGAAAAAGTTTTTTTCTACAAAATGTGTTTAAACGTCAAAAAAGGTTAAAAATGGGTACTTTGTACAGTTTCAGAAAAAGAAAATGTATATAGTGTTTATTTTCTTGTTTTTATCAAAACATTGAAATCAATAGAAAATCAATAGAAAATTCTTAAAAACGTTGAATAATGGATAATTCAAATCGGATATGTTATACTTGTATAAGGGGGTTTTATGTAAAATGCCGTTATTATTCTTTAAAACTGAAAAAAAAACGTAATTTATGAAATTTTAGATACAAAAAGTGTATTGTAACATGAAAAAGTTATTTTTAACAAAATGTGTTTAAACATCCAAAAAAGGTTGAAAATGGACACTATGTACAGTTTCAGAAAAAGAAAATGTATATATTGTTTGGTTTCTTGTTTTTAATCAAAACATTGAAATCAATAGAAAATTATTAAAAAGTGACTTTTGGTGTAAAATCACATTTTTTTTCGTAAAAGAGATGGTTTTCCTTTAAAAGCATTAAATCTCCGAAAAAAAGGGTCATTCATGCAGTTTTAGAGAAAAAAATATATATTATTGTAAAATAAGAATAAAAGCATAAAAATAGGTAATTTGTGCAACTTTAGAGAAAAAAAATATTGTCTAGAAAAGAATGTTTTTTTTTTGGTTTTCTTCCACCAACAAAAGAAAATATGAAAAAATCCTTGAAAAAGTCACTTTTTACGCAGAATTTTCTTCTTTATTCTAATTGCATATATTATACTTGTAAAAAGTGGTTTTGTTTAAAATGCCGTTAATACTCCTTAAAACGTTGAAAAGCACGTCATTTATGATTTTCTTCAGAAGAAAAAGTATATTGTGGTAACATTCAGTGATTTTTGTTTAATGTTTGATGAAAACAATGAAATAAGCAGAAAATCATGGAAAAATTCACTTATTTTGTGACAAGAAACTTTTTTCGTGAAATGGCATATATTCCTGTTATCTGAACTAAAAAAAAAGATGGTCTTTCTTAGATAAGATGTTAATTCTCCTAAAAACGCTGGAAAGGGGATAATTTATGCAATTTTAAGAGAAAAAAATGAATTACAATGAAAAGTTAATATATATATCTTGCTTTTTCTTTCATTTTCATTCAAAACATGGAAATGAAAAGAAAAAACAATGAAAAATCCTTTTTCTTAAAGAAATATATATTTTTTCCTTGAAATGGCTTGTATTACATTTTATGTAACATGAAAAAGGGATTTTCTTAAAAATGTTCTTAAAACAAATAAAAAGGTTTAAATAGGGTAATTTATGTAAATTGAAAGAGAAAGTAGTAAGAGTAGTAAGAAAGGAAGAGTAATAAGAAAGGAAGTAAGAGACTTTTGGTGTAAAACCATATTTTTTCGTAAAAGAGATGGCTTTCCTTTAAAACTAGTAAATCTCCGAAAAACATTGAAAAAGGGGTCATTTATGCAGTTTTAGAGAAAAAATATATATTATCGTAAAATAAGGATAAAAAGCATAAAAATAGGTAATTTGTGGAATTTTAGAGAAAAAAAATATTGTCGAGAAAAAAAATGTATTTTTTTTTTTTTTGGTTTTCTTCCAACAAAAATTGACAATATGAGAAAAACTTTGAAAAAGTCACTTTTTAGGCAGAAGTTTCTTCTTTTTTTCAAATTGCATATATTATCCTTATAAAAGGGGGTTTTGTTTAAAATGCCATTAATACTCCTAAAAACGTTGAAAAAGACGTCATTTATGATTTTTTTTTCAGAAAAAAAGTATATTATGGTAATATTTTGTTTTTTGTTTATTTTTTGATGAAAACAATAAAATAAGCAAAATATCATCGAAAAATTATATTTTCGGTGCAAAGAAACTTTTTTCGTGAAATGTCATATATTCGTTTTTTCTGAACTAAAATAAAGATGGTCTTTCTTAAAAAAGATATTAATTCTCCTAAAAACGCTGGCGATAATTAATGCAATTTTGAGAGAAAAAATGAATTACCACGAAAAGTTAATATATTTCTTGCTTTTTTCTTCATTTTCATTCTAAACATGGAAATGAAAAGAAAAAACACTGAAAAATCTTTTTTCTTACAGAAAAATATTTTTTTCCTTGAAATGGCTTGTATTACATTTCATGTAACGTGAAAAGGGATTTTCTTCAAAATGTTGTTAAAACCAACAAAAAAGTTTAAATAGCATTGTTTATGTAACCTTAAAGAAAAAAATAATACGCTATAGCGTATTGTTCATGTTTTTAATTTAAACATAGAAATTCAAAGAAAATTACTTAAGATTAAAATAGATATAAGATATAAAGTGTATATTGTAACATGAAAAATTTATTATCTACAAAATGTGTTTAAACATCAAAAATGGTTCAAAATACACACTTTCTACAGTTTCAGAGAAAGAAAATGTGTATAGTGTTTACTTTCTTTTTAATCAAAACATTGAAATCAATAGAAAATTATTAAAAAGTGACTTTTGGTGTAAAATCATATATTTTTTCGTAAAAGAGATGGTTTTCCTTTAAAAGTAGTAAATCTCCAAAAAACGTTAAGAAAAAGGGTCATTTATGCAGTTTTAGAGAAAAAAAAATACATTATCGTAAAATAAGGATAAAAGCCTAAAAGTAGGTAATTTGTGCTATTTTAGAGAAAAAAAATGTTATTGAGAAAAAGAATGTATCTTTTTGGTTTTCTTCCACCAACAAATGAAAATATGAAAAAAACCTGAAGAAAGTCACTTTTTAGGCAGAATTTTATTCTTTATTCAAATTGCATATATTATACTTATAAAAGGAGGTTTTGTTTAAAATGCCGTTAATACTCCTAAAAACGTTGAAAAACACGTGCTTTATGACTTTTTTCAGAAAAAAGTATAATGTGGCCATATTCAGTGTTTTTTGTGTATTTTTTGATGAAAACAATGAAATAAGAAAAAAATTATGGAAAAATGCACTTTTTCGTTGAAAAAAAACTTTTTTCGTGAAATGTCATATATTACTTTTTTCTGAACTAAAAAAAAGATGGTGTTTTTCATTTAAGATGTTAATTCTCCTAAAAACGCTGCAAAGGGATAATTTATGCAATTTGGAGAGAAAAAAAATGTATTGCCATGAAAATTTCTTGTTTTTTCCTTCATTTTCATTCAAATCATGGAAATTAAAAGAAAAAACACTGAAAAATCCTTTTTCTTAAAGAAATATATATTTTTCCTTAAAATGGGTTGTATTACATTTTATGTAACATGAAAAAAGGAATTTCTTCAAATTGTTGTTAAAACCAATGAAAAGGTTTAAATAGGGTAGTTTATGTAACTTTATAGAGAAAAACAATACGCTATAGTGTATTGTTCATGTTTTTAAATAAAACATGGAAATTCAAAGAAAATTACTTAAAAACTCACTTTTGGAGGTAAAAGCATACTTTTTTTTTCTAAGGGAAAATGGATTTGTCATAAAAATATTGTAAAACCCTTGAAAACGTTGAAAAATGGATAATTCAAATCGCATATGTTATACTTGTAAAAGGGGGTTTTATGTAAAATGCCGTTAATACTTTTAAAAACTGAAAAAAACGTAATTTATAAAATTTTAGGTAGAAAAAGTATTTTGTAACATGAAAAAGTTGTTTTCTAGAAGATGTGTTTAAACGTCCAAAAAGGTTAAAAATGGGTACTTTGTACAGTTTCAGAGAAAGAAAATGTATATAGTGTTTATTTTCTTTTTTTTTAATCAAAACATTCAAATCAATAGAAAATTACTAAAAAGTGACATGGTGTAAAATCATATTTTTTTCCGTAAAAGAGATGGTTTTCCTTTAAAAGTAGTAAATCTCCGAAAAACATTGAAGAAAGGGTCATTTATGCAGTTTTAGAGAAAAAATAAATATATTAATGTAAAATAAGGATAAAAGCATAAAAATAGGTTATTGGTCAATTTTAGAGAAATAAATATTGTCGAAAAAAATAATGTATTTTTTTGGTTTTCTTCCACCAACAAATAAAAATATGAAAAAAAACTTGAAAAAGTCACTTTTTAGGCAGAATTTTTATTTTTTATTCAAATTGCATATATTATACATGTAAAAAAATGGTTTTGTTTAAAATGCCGTTTATGCTCCTAAAAACGTTGAAAAACACGTCATTTATTATTTTTTTTAGAAAAAAAGTATATTATGGTAATATTCATTGTTTTTTGTTTATTCTTTTATGAAAACGATAAAATAAACGGAAAATAATAGAAAAATTGACTTTTTCGGTGAAAAGAAACTTTTTTCTTGAAATGACATATATTCCTTTTTTTCTGAACTAAAAAAAGATGGTCTTTCTTAAATAAGATGGTATTTCTCTTAAAAACGCTTATAAGGGGATAATTTATGCAATTTTGAGAGAAAAAAAATGAATTACCATGAAAAAGTAATATATTTTTTGCTTTTTCCTTCATTTTCATTCAAAACATGGAAATGAAAAGAAAAAACACTGAAAAATCCTTTTTCTTAAAGAAATATATATTTTTTCCTTTAAATGGCTTGTATTACATATTATGTAATATAAAAAAAGATTTTCTTCAAAATGTTATTAAAACCAATAAAAAAGTTTAAATAGGGTAGTTTATGTAACTATAAAGAAAAAAACAATACGCTATACGTATTGTTCATGGTTTTAATTAAAACAAGGAAATTCAAATAAAATTACTGAAAAATTCACTTTTGGAAGTAAAAACATACTTTTTTTTCTAAGGGAAGATGGATTTGTCATAAAAATATTGTAAAACCCTTAAAAACGTTGAAAAATGGATAATTCTAATCGCATATGTTTTACTTGTAAAGGAGGGTTTCATGTAAAATGCCGTTAATACTCTTAAAAACTGAAAAAAAAGTAATTTATGAAATTTTAGATAGAAAAATATATTGTACCATGAAAAAGTTGTTTTCTACAAAATGTCTTTAAACATCCATAAAGGTTAAAAATGGACACGTTGTACAGTTTCAGAGAAAGATAATGTATATAGTGTTTATTTTCTTTTCAATCAAAACATTGAAATCAATAGAAAATTATTTAAAAGTGACTTTTGGTAGTGAAAACATTTTTGTAAAATGGGGTAAGAAAAATGCAAAATTGAAAACTTTGTTTTTCGCCAAAATATGGTGCAGCATTTTCATTATACCTGGTCTGTTTTATTGCTTCCTCATTATTACATCATATTTCAGCTGGTCATGAGCCAGGGTAGCATAGTTTTTTATTATGAATATTCTTACGTGATTTTTTTTTCACCGGAAATGGGGTGAAAAAAATCATGACGGGGAAAGAAAAAATCTCCTATATTTTGCTCATAAAAAAAAATCTAAAATAATTAACCATACATTTTCTTTATGGGAAAGGATTGAAAATCTATATTTTTCGTCATTGGTGCAAATTGTACATATACTTTTCCTTTAACATTCCACAAACTGTCACTTATTTTTTTCCTTGCAAAGATATGTTTAATCAATGAATTCTGGGACAGTTGCATCATGAAAATAACATCTACATATATTTCAAAGTGGCACATTACCAACTTAAACTCAAACACATACTACCTATTATTGTTTCCTTATGTTTCCTTATAAAACAAAGAAGCTTTATAAAATTTTTCTTGCATGAGAATTTTTCATGATTTCCTCACTAATTCACTTATTCATGTGCCTTCATTTTTTTCTCAGTAACCTTAAGACAAGCAAATACCATTTCATCTGGGAATCTAAAAATGTTTTTCATTATCATGGGAACATCTGGTCCATAGAATATGTATGTATTCTTTGTCTACTATGTCTATGTCTTTTTTGTGTGTTCCGCTCAGTCCGTGTCCATCCCTTTGGGTCACTCGAAATGATTTTTTTTTTTCTGAAGACAATCAATTTCTACTTTAGTCACATTACCGTCATCATCAGCAGCAAATGTTTTTACTATTTTTCCCCAGTAGTAAATCATACGTGGCTCAGTATAGTATTTTTTGTGATTGTGTATTGTGATTTCTTCTTACCCCATGTAGGCTTACCCTTATGGGGTAAAATAAAATCCCCCCTCTTCTCTTGGGGGAGGGGGGTAGTAGAGGGGGGACCCTGTCTACACACTAGTAGGACCCTCCTGATTTCTTCTTACCCCAAACAAAGCTTGTCACAGTTCTTGGGGGAGGATGAAACCAAAGTTTCTACACACCATATAAAAGTTTTCCAAATTTTTACCATGAATTTTCTTAAAATATTTTTTAAAAATACATTTAAAACATATATTTTCTGAAGCATATATTAAATAAATTGTATAAGGGAGTACTATTTATACAGGATATGAAAACATCAAATACTTTGATAGAGTACAAGAAATGGAATGATTCCTTCTTACCCCACTAAGCCTTAGAATTTTTTTTCCCCCATTCTACGATACTTGTAAAAATGGGTTTTGTTTAAAATGCCGTTAATACTCCCAAAAACGTTGAAAAACACGTTATTTAAGATTTTTTCAGAAAAAAGTATATTGTGGTAATATTCAGTGTTTTTTCTTTATTTTTATAAGAAAACAAAGAAATAAGAAGAAAATCATTGAAAAATTCACTTTTTCGGTGAAAAGAAAGTTTTTTTTCGTGAAATGGCATATATTCCTTTTTTCTGAACTAATAAAATTGGTCTTTCTTAGATAGGATGTTAATTCTCCTAAAAACGCTGGAAACGGGATCATTTATGCAATTTTGAAAGAAAAAATTAATTACCATGAGAAGTCAATATATTTTTTGCTTTTCCCTTCATTTTCATTCAAAACATTGAAATGAAAAGTAAAAACACTGAAAAATCATGTTTCTTAAAGAAATATATAGTTTTCCCTTAAAATGGATTCTATTACAATTTATGTAACATGAAAAAGGGATTTTCTTCAAAATGTTGTTAAAACCAATAAAAATGTTTAAGTAGGGTAGTTTATGAAACTTTAAAGAGAAAAACAATACGCTATAGCGTATTGTTCATGTTTTTAATTAAAACAAGGATAATCAAAGAAAATAAATGAAAAACTTACTTTTCGAGGAAAAACTTTTTTTTTTTCTAAGGGAAGTTGGATTTGTCAAAAAAATATTGTAAAACTCTTAAAAACGTCGAATAATGGATAATTCAAATCGCATATGTTATACTTGTAAAACGGATTTTATGTAAAATGCCGTTAATCCTCTTCAAAACTGAAAAAAACGTAATTTATGAAATTTTAGATAGAAAAGTAACATGAAAAAGTTGTTTTCTACAAAATGT